>JAODKL010000040.1:26349984-26365484 GCA_026780765.1 Petrocephalus schoutedeni
CGCGCTCCCTCGCCCACATCTCAGCCCAGGTGCCACCTCCGGCCAGACAGGCTCCCTCTCCCACATCCCAGCCCGGGTGCCACCTCCCTCTCCCACATCCCAGCCTGGGTGCCACCTCCGGTCAGACGGGCTCCCTCTCCCACATTCCAGCCCGGGTACCACCTCCGGCCAGGCGGGCTCCCTCTCTCACATCCCAGCCCGGGTACCACCTCCGGCCAGGTGGGCTACCTCTCCCACGCCCGGCTGGGGATGCTGGCACTTCCACAGGGTATTAGCCTGTCGGGTCAATGTCGGGGGGGGGGGGGGGGGGGGGTGACACTGAGATCGCAGTGGATGGCGGAGGTGCGCTTGTCAGGGCTCGACCTCATGTTTCCATCTCAAGCACTCAGGTCAACATGCAGCCACACGACACGGCCTCCTGTTCTCCCAGTAATGCAGAGGCCCATTACTGGTCATGTGCATCTCAGCAAACCCGTTGATGATAAAGAAGAAAAATAATAATTAAATATATGAAGAAAAAAAATAAAAAAATATATATAAAGTAGCATGCATGTTTGATTAATGTTTTCTGCTGAATTTTTCATAGTGGCTGATACACCATGATGTATATTTTATGTGTAATTTTTCTGTGATATGAATATTTAATGTACCATTTTAACATCAAAATGACAAAGCTTGAAGTAATACATGTACAGAGAGGACAGCATTCATTTGCTTAAACATCAAGTACACATTCAAGAAATTTTTATATAAATTTCAATTTCATTAAGAATTTTAACATTCTTGCCAATTACAAGCAGATGATTTTGTTTTGTTAGGACCAGCGATCACGGTCACTCGTGGTCTCCACTAGATGACATTTTTTCTTCCTATTTCCCAAAGCCATGAAGGAGACATTGATTTTTGTGTGCTCCTACCCACCGGCTCTTCCTTAAACGAGTGGGGTAATTAGGCCCCTCTACATTTCTCCTCTCCCTCCCCGATATCGACCATCGGAAGTGGGACGCCACAAAGCCTCCATGGGATGGGGGCAATTTTGCATGATTGCAAGAAAAATGCTGTCGGCCATTAACAAAAAAAAATCACTTGATTTATTGGTTTGCTAAGACTGACAATGAGCCTTTTGTCAATTTTAAAAGTATTTTTGCGATAAAGTGGAGAACCAGGGATGTAAAAATGAGGGAATGGCCACAGACAGCGAGACACGAGTGCAGCAGTATCACAGATGGGTGCAAAGGAGCCGAACACGATGGGAGCTTCCAGATGGAGTGCAGCTCCTCGGCGGACTGAGGCGGACCGGCGGACTGAGGTGGACCGAGGCGGACCGGCAGACTGAGGCGGACCGGCGGACTGGCAGACTGAGGTGGACCGGCGGACTGAGGCGGACCAGCGGACTGAGGTGGACTGAGGCGGACCGACGGACTGAGGCGGACCGGCGGACTGAGGTGGACTGAGGCGGACCGACGGACTGAGGCGGACCGGCAGACTGAGGCGGACCGGCGGACTGAGGTGGACTGAGGCGGACCGACGGACTGAGGCGGACCGGCGGACTGAGGCGGACCGGCGGACTGAGGTGGACTGAGGCGGACCGACGGACTGAGGCGGACCGGCAGACTAAGGCGGACCGAGGCAGACTGAGGTGGACTGAGGCAGACTGAGACGGTCCGGCGGACTGAGGTGGACTGAGGCGGACCGGCGGACTGAGGCGGACCGAGGCGGACTGAGGCGGACTGAGGTGGACTGAGGCAGACCCAGCAGACTGAGGTGGGCCTGGCAGACTGAGGCGGACCGGCTTCTAACACCCAAACAGACATGCTGTCGGGGAGCAAAATAGACAGGCAGATCGCTTCTGCCAGTACAACAGTGTGACAACAACAGCTACCCGGACCTGGGAATTCATTGTCGTTATATTTACGGTGCAGAAAACATTTTCCAATGAGGATTTGAAGGAGCTTTCGGGGTTGGTGGCCGGGGAGGTTTCGGGGAGGTTGCCCCTGGTCACTAAACTCAGTGAGAAAGCCGCATGACGAGGAGGAAGCAGGCAGCCGCCACCGAGCCCCACCAGCCCCTTCAATAATTGGTTTTATAATTAGTTTTCAGGGCCCCAATACTGGCTACGGACCTTCATCTTAGGGTGTTTTGCAGGCGACACGGTCGGTTCAGCCACGCAATGCGTGTTTCAGTGGAGCAGGGCCTGTTTGGCAGCTGGCCGCGTACCCTCCAGAACCAAGAAGAAAAGGCCAATTTCTAAAATAAAAATAAAGAATAAGGAATTAAAATGTACATGCATTATTCACTAGCAGCTCAACTTAGATAAGTGTGTCTACAGGCCATCACAGAAGGGTGAAACTGGGGAAAGCTTCCTGATACTTCACTGGAGGCTCAGCAGGAGAGGCGAGGCGAGGAGAGGCCCCGACCCGCTGGGGTGCTCAGGCCACGGCCTCACCGGCTCGAGCAGAAGACACAGATTTGCGAGGTGCTGCCCTCACACTGCAGAAACGAGAACTGCAGAGACAGACCCACGCTGAGAGACCTGGGGAGCAGCAGGCTACTCCAATAACTTCTGACAAACTCTCTTCAGTGTGAGATGAGAACCTCAGTCCCTTCACCGCCATGACAGATTAGATTTAACTGTCATCTCAACCGACTATAGCCTCCACAGACTAATACTCATGACTTACAAATATATTAAAGCAACATAAAACAGAGAAACGGAGAAACAGAAGTGGTCCTGGCTGTCACCCTCTTCAGATTCCCGTTGACTGATGTCGTTTCGGCTCCCTCCTTACCTATTTAACAGTCTATGTTACTGGTTCTGTTATATACACACACTATTTATCTGTAGACAAATGAGCCCTTTTGAGTAAGCTTCCCGACTCACAGTGCTGTATTCCGCATGCCGGCTTCCCGAGTACTGTATCGCGAAAGTCACAAGCTACGATTTACGGCGACGGATGTCAGGCAGGGACCCCGCTCCAGTCGACAGGGTCAAGGGAGCCGCCATGTGTGGCCCAAGGGTGGCGGGGGGGAGAGAAGGAGTGAAGAAGAGCGAAGATGAACTGGCTGCCCCCCCTCGCTGGGGCCGCCGCCACCGCGGCCGGCTAACTATAGCGCTCGCAGCGGGATGGCACCATTAAAGGCCCTTTCATACTCTGTCAGCAGCGCAGATTTTCAGGGTGATCTCATTCCCACCAGGGGGGACTGGGGAGGCCGGCGCGGGAGAGAAAATGACAAAGACAGGTTCAAATTATATTACAAAAGTTATTTTCCCCCCCTCGTCAGCCTCAGGCGATATGGAAGGCGGCCGGCAGTTTAAAGGCCCCCAAAACGGTAGGGAGGCAGGTGCGTGTACAAGGTACACAGTCGGGGGGGGCGTAAAAACACACGGTCCACATCGCCGGGTGATCGACACCGCCAGCGAGTGATGGACACGGGCACTGGGCCCCGGCCCGCTCCCACAGCCTCAGTGAGACGCTCGCGTACGAGGGTGGGGGGGTCATGGCCATTTTCAGCAGGTCTCAATGTATTCATGGACGAGCCCCCTGGGACATGGCACCTCTGAGATTTGTGCTGTGCCCCAGGAAGTCCCCGAGGACCCTCTAACGATGCGTGCCTCTTGCCCTAGATGCGGGCTGAAGGATGGCAGGGTGCGTTTATCCGTGAATCTCTGCACGCGCTTTGGCGGGGAGCTGGCGATCCTGTTCCCCATCCGTCCCAATAACGACGCTCCGTATAATATTAAATCAGGAATAGCTCTAATTAAGCAGACGTAGCACATTAGCGCCTGGGATGAAGCCCTCTGCCGTTCCAGGGTCATTCCCATGGCGACTTGCGGGAATGTCGCACGCGCACCGGTCTGTGAGAGCAGCCGACATTAACGACAAGTGTTTCACAGACACGATCACCCCCCCCCCCCATCCCCCCGCCATCACCCAGCCGCCTGATCTCGGCAACTGGTCGAGGTGAGGTGGGAAGAGACGCGTGAGGGGCCACTAGTCAGACCCGGGAAGGGCTGTGGTTATCAGCCAGGCTGGAGAGGGGAAATCCCAGGTTAAGCGCTGAAGGTCACACGCATCTTCAGCTCCCATCTGACAGGGCCGGCTGCTGCCAGTCAGCACCTCCCCGATAAGGAAGCAGCCAGGGAAGGCCCAATAACCTTCTGACCTAGCAGGCCAGAGTGTACCAACACCCCCCCCCCCACACCACACCCACACCCACACCCACACCCAAGGACCTTGCCCATTTCCAGGGTGACTCTCACGCGCGGGAGCCTGTTGCTCAGGGATGCAACCCTGCAGCATCCCAGGCAGCGCAGTACTGCAGCATCAGCAGGCCGCGCCCCCCCGCCACATCTGCCGCTCCCCCGCGGCCATTACATTGATTTGCAGAGATAATAAGCACCCCCCCCCCCTGACCAGCTCAGCGCTTCCGGTCAAACACGCCGTGCCCGCGGAAGATTCACACGTCACGCCGCTAAGGGCCTCACATCCCCTTTGTCAAAGTCTCTTACTGGTAAAACTTTAAAGATAAACCCCTTTAATAATGAAGGGCTATGATCCCCCTGCCAGTTACCCTGGTCAAGCTGCACTGAGCTACACCATTACTGATCCCCCGAGGGCAAACCCAGGGTTAATCTCATTCTTTTTGATTTTTTTCCCTACTTTTTCTGCTAAGCTGGCAGAATTTTACCTAGACACATATACATAGCCTCTGCTGTATCCGTTTATACAGATAATAAGGGCTCCCTACCGTAGTAGAACAGCAGTTCTATGTTAGCCTGTTCCTTAGGCGTTGTGCCACCTACCTGCAGAAAACAAGCCGAGCGGCACGTGCCCCCCGCATCTGAAGGGTCGGGGCTCTTGGGGAGGAGGCTAGCTGTGCGGAGCGGCATGCCGAGGGGGGAAGGGGGGCATTCTGTGTGCGGGGCAGAGCATTAACTTGCGCAGTGAAGCGACTTGAGTGTTAATCTCCCTTTAACAGGAGCTCTGGTGCTGTGCACTGCTAATGATATACGGCTAATCATTTCCGGGGGTATTATATTTTCACAGTGGCCTGCGTCCTTCACGGGACCCCAAAGGGAGCGCCACGGCGACGAGATGGGCCAGGCACGGCGCTAATGGGGGGAGGCTACCGATACGGGCAGGACCAACAGCTCCGACCCCCCAGTGGGGGTGTGGCTCACCCAGCCGCACAGGAAGCACCCGGCCCCGAAGGTGACTCCGAGCAGAGACGTGGGTCGGCCCCGAAGGTGACTCCGAGCAGAGACGTGGGTCGGCCCCGAAGGTGACTCCGAGCAGAGACGCAGGTCGGCCCAGAAGGTGACTCCGAGCAGAGACGCGGGTCGGCCCCGAAGGTGACTCCGAGCAGAGACGCAGGTCGGCCCAGAAGGTAACTCCGAGCAGAGACTCGGGTCGGCCCCGAAGGTGACTCCCAGCAGAGACGCGGGTCGGCCCAGAAGGTGACTCCGAGCAGAGAAGCCGGGTCGGCCCAGAAGGTGACTCCCAGCAGAGACGCGGGTCAGCCCCGAAGGTGACTCCGAGCAGAGACGCCGGGTCGGCCCAGAAGGTGACTCCCAGCAGAGACGCGGGTCAGCCCAGAAAGGGGCGGGGCTTCGGCCCGGGAGCATTAAGGCGCACGACATGCGGGGGAGCCATTTTCACGGCCGTGACAGGAAGCCTTTCAGAAGACTTCATTAGGGAGACAGCGGCCACCTCCGCCGTGACAAACGAGAGACAGGCAGCACTGCGATCACAGCTAGATCCCTGCAGAAGGGCACATGAGGTAAATGCTCTCTGTCTTCAGCTTCCCATTCGGGAGGGTTCTGTCTATGCCGCGCTACACAAGGAGTCTGCCTTGTTGACCCCCCCATGTCAGTTACAACGTCTTTTCCTTCGATCCCTCATCGAAATCATGTGGCCCCCCATCCCCCCCCCCACCTTCAAACTGTTCCTTCACACTCAGAGAAGCTGTACTTTTTATCATTTCTGACCTATTTAAGATTGACTGGAAAGCCCATAGACGCCACTATATGTCACCTTTCAGCACAGCTAGTTAGATCAGGAATTAAGCAGTAATTCAGCTAATTTGAACAGAATTATAGATTTTAAGAAAACTGAGGAAGACCCAGACAGGAGACAGAATATTAAGGAGGAATTGCGGCTCAACGGTGACTTGGCAGCGCCTAATCAAACAGAATAGAGGACGCGCCCGGCGATTACATCGGGATCCGCAACGTTCTGCCACCCAGTGGCAGCAGGAAAATGACACTTCACTGGCGTTTACAGACTGCTAGGGCAGCTTACGGCCCCCACGCCCAAGCTGCAGCTCTGACCTGATGCTGCTCAGCTCCAAGTTTCTTGATCATTGGTCCGTGACCCGCTGTGGCAGGGAATCGTGGTCTGGTCTGTAATGGGCCGCCACATGGATGCAAATCCCCTCACTGATTAATAATCAAATCTGCAAAACGTGGGTCCACAAAATTCACAGAGGGGTAACCCTTGTGGTTTGGAGAGACTGAGAAACGCAGGTTTACCCCATTGTATTTATTTACTTTGTCCTGCTTGCGAAACGGAAACGAGCGGGCGGCCTTTTATGCTTAATTTTCTCCCAATGTGACATGGACGGACAGATTCACGAAGCGATCCAGCAAGGAACGTCTTGGATATCAGGTGCACAGCTACAGAGGGCTGCGGAGCAGGAACTAGCACTAACCACCACCCCCGACTGCCTCGCTGCTGGCTCCTCCATCTCGCAGTGTGACGGGGGAGTGAGGGATGTCTTGCTGGCTCTGACGGCTGCTCTGCATGGCTGCCTGACGGATGAGTCGTCACCGAGCTCACGGCAAGCCTGTTTACAGTCGCTACAGGGCCAATGACACACACAACAACACCCTGACCGTCCACACTTCCATAACCGCTCCATTCCCACAATGCAACAGGATGCAAATTATAATAACAACAAAAAAAATCTGAGATGAGCCTAAGGGAGTAGGGGGAGGCGGAAGCTTTCGGAAACTCCGGAAGGCAGGAAATTCAATTCCTGGGAGTCTGAGGTTGATCCCTAGGCTTATGGCAAGCAGACTCACACTGATCACTTCTGGTGAAATGTAGAGGTCAGGGCATAAAAAAGCATTGATAATTATGCTGCCCTGATTTCGGGCATGCTTTGGTAAAAAAAGGGAGAAAGCCAGTGGGCAATAAACGACGCAGTGCCCCCGTCACCTGCCAGCCGCACTTTCGTCTTCCGGGCCTGGCTGTTTGAAAAGCAAGGGCTCCAGCACAGACAGTCCAGGCCCCAGAAGTCCTCTGAATGAACCCTGCCGTCCAGATGGCAGCCGCGGATGCAGGGTGCCGCTGTGCGTAGCGCACGCACATCACAATGCCCATCACGTTCATCACACTGGCATCACCAGGGCGACAAACAGGCCAATTACTTTTGTGCATATGGTAGCAAGATGTCGTCATCCATCTTTGAAATGTGTTTTTAGTTTTTATAGGTTCTATAGATCCTGAGTTATACAAGCAATCCACCCACCATCCATTATCACTCTATATGAGAGCAGAACACAGCCCCCCCGCATGGCCGCCACGGTTTATTCTGCCACGGCCCACAGCGCAGAGAGAAAGCCCTCGAGTAACATGGAAATTCATTCTTAAACAATTGAAATGCCAGCGGCTGCAAGCCCAGCCCATGTGGGAGTGAAGAAGTGCAGCTGACATGCTATCTGTCACCGTCTCCCGCGCTTAGGGTGACCACCTCAGACTGGGTGGGGGGGGGGGGCGGCAGAGGAAGGAAGAGGAAGGAGGAGAGAAAGAGGAGGAGGGAGAGAGGAGTAGAGGGAGAAACTGAGCGGGAGAGAGAGGGACAGAGGGCAAAAGAAAGGGACAAACCAGAGAAGGGGGGAGAGAGAGAGAAAGAAAATGAGAGAGGAGGAGAAATGGGAAGACAGGGTTGGAGGAGGACAGAGAGGGAAAAGGGGAGGGGAAGAGAGAAAGGTAGGCAGCGATAAGGGAATAGAGGGATAAATAGAATAGGGGGAGAGCAAGAAATGGGAGAGGGAGGAGAAGAAAGAATCAGGGGAAGAAACAGGGGGAGCATGGAATAGGGGAAGAGGAAAGAGGAAACAGAAGGAGAGTGAGAAACAGAGAAAGAGAAGAGAGGGAAAAAGAAATGGGGAGAAAGAGAGAGAGGGAAGAGAAGAGAAACAGAGAGAGAAACGGGGGGAAGAGAGGATGAGAGGAGAGAGAAACAGAGAAGGGAGAAAGACAAAAGGAAAGAGATGGTGGAAGGGAGGAAGAGGGAGAGGGCACAGGTGGTGGAGGACTGAATCAGGCCGGGCACAACGATGACAAGGACGACAATCTTCTATTCGATTCAAGAGCAGCAGTTTAGTGATTCCTCAGTTCATATTTTTAATTGCATTACCCCCTAAATGATCAAAAATCCCTCCTACAAAGGGATTAGATATGGAAACATCCCTGGCAGCCGTCCACTCCTGGTGTGCTTAGAAGGCTTGTACTGTTATATTACTGCTGTTATCAATATTGATGTTAATGGCAGTGCTAGGCTCATTACATTAGACTGAACATCAATGCAGTAATTATATGGATTTCTCTATATATACTACTTATCTACAGCATGTATTGTGGTTATCTAAAATGAAGGGTTCAAGCGGCACGGACATGAAAGAGGCGGCTGTGACTATTTAGCCCAGGAGTCACTGCTACTAACAGTGGGAGTCGAGACTCTTTAATAGGACCTTCTTTGGATTACACTCATCCGTCACGGCACTGCAAGAGAGCAAACAATGTGGCCCTCGCTATCCATCAGCCCGCTTTAATGGGCATGGAAAGGTGCTTCCAACCCCACCAAACAAGCCCCAGCGCCCCTGCTGGCCCACCGCAGCTTAACGCCACCAGGATAATCGTACATATATATAATAGAACATAAAAGCAAAACATCACGCTCACAACAAGGCGTACCCCCCTCTCCCCACAGGCCTCAAGAGACAGTGAATGTTTTGAGGTCTCCCCTTCGAACTGAACTTATTTTCAAGATGGGGGAGTGAAGTGTTTGTTTCATATGAGCCATGCCTGTTATCTTCTGCTTGGAGCAGAACAGGTCCATAGTACAAATAAGGTTCAGGTTGGTCTACCGCCCTGCGCCCCATCAGCACTGAGCCGCCCCTCACATCCCCGGTAGGTGATGCCTCGTGTGGCCCGTATACGTGACCACAGCCCTACAGCGTGCCAAAAAGAGCCCCACGTCCCTCTGCAGACAGGCGACTCCTCACACTATGCCTCAGCACCCCTGCTTCAGGCTGCGCCGGGGCCATATTCCATTTTATTTTTTCGCCAGAGCTGCAGTTCCTAGGAAACAGCGGCTCTGTGGTGGGTTATTAACTCGCTGCTGCGTTCAGAGAACAGGCTTCCCCTGGTTGGTGTCAAAAGCAAAGTCAATTAACTTGAGAGCTGACAAAAATCCCTACAGTACTAGAAACAGAATGATAAGCGCTGAACACCGGGGGAGGGGTGAAGACTCCGGTCCCGCAGACACGCACGCACACACACACACACACATACACACACACACACATACACACACGCACATACACACACACACACCTCTCGACACCAGTCTTGTGTAGTAGCTCTCCCGCGGGACGCTCTGAGATTGCCAGTGTCGTGTGCAGGTTACATGTCCCCTGAGCTCATGGCAGGGACTCCAACACGTTACGATGCATTATTAATTTACCCAAGAGCGGTTAAGCTCCTCATAATCCCCGGCACCCCCAGGGTCGAGCTACCACGAGACGGGGCTCATACCAACAGCCTGACCCTCGCCTTATTTTAGACCGAGGATGTCGACTCCGTGCACAGGACCTGTCTTGAGGATCTGGCTTTGCGCTTTTCCAGGGTACCTCTGGGAGGAATCATGTGCCGCGAAAAGTCGCCACATTCCAAAACCTGCACCCGTATTCCCTGTGAGTGACGTAGATGTAGTGAAGGTTACAAACATAATTAAGCCAAACAGAAGGGAACAAAATATCAAATTTAAATCCTTTTATGTGAAGAAATCAATGATATTTAATGACATGAAAAATTTTGACTCCAAATTTGAGGCAGGCATTCCCCAGTGGCTTTGTCCTGCACCCTGTTACCCATCAGAATCTGCCTGGAATTAAATACCTCCCTACAGCACATTAATTACAGGAACATCACCAAAAACTTCACAATGTGGTGGTCTTTCAGTCAGAAACGGCTACTTGACAACTTTGACTTGACAGGAACCTTTTTCAGAAAGGACCTTTAAGGTCAGCTGAGCATACGCGCCGTTAAATATCAGAGAAAAGTCACTTAAATGAATGGAAAGGGAGAAAAACGGAAAAAAAAATCCAAGCCGAGAATATCAGCATGTTAATATCTGCTGAAAGTAAAAAGTTACTTTTGATTAATTTCGGTGTCTGGCTGCATCCGCCTGGGATGTATACAAATCAGATTAAGAGACACAGTCATCATCATAGTCAGTCATTACCGCAGTTCACTCCCAGTTTACAGCATTTTTCTTCCCCTCTCGCTCCTCTCCCCCCGGTGGCCATACTGTGAGCGGCTGCAATTTCCTGTCGCGTTCGGTGTGGTAAATCAATGTCTCCCCGAGGGGGGCGCTTCGCCGCTCAGCCCGCCTTCCGCCCACACCCATGCCAAGGGGGAAGCAGGGGAGATGGGTGCAATTTTCTGGCGAAGAGGAGGGCCGATGGCATCCGTGGACGCCAGGAGAAAAACAGGGGCGCTGTGCTCATTCCACAGCGCCGCCCTCATGGCCCAGCCCAGGAATTTCACCAAAACTAATCTCCCACAATGCTCGGTAACTCCGGTCAGATCAACAGCCTTCCCCGATTAGACTGCACATAAATCAAAGCGCATTACGCATTTGGCTCGATTCGCAGACTTTCGTTTAAGGCGAGATGGGCCACGTTACGGCCTTGTGGATCATCCACAAACACAGCTGGACTGTTTTACACGCAGCTCTGAGATAATTACGCTCCCCAAAGTAACACGAGCTGCAGACTCTTAAGTCCGTCCATCTTCTCGGTGGTCGCACGACCTGCTGCCGGCCCCTTGTGGCGCTGCCAGTGTGGGTTCCGGGAAAAAAATGAGACAAACCGTCCACAAGGCACCTGATGATTATATTTAGCACGCTCATTTTTTATGATATTTAAGCAGCCCGTTTCGGACACATTTCACCATCACGGCGTCTGGTGACACTGTCAACTGGAATTTGAACCCAACAGCGCCTCCCCGCATCACCCCCCCTCCCACACCCGAATCCATCCTGCATGATTTCCCTGCCAATCTGAGGAGGGCAACTCTGATAGAAGGGAGAGCCAGGAAAGCTGCAGGTGGGCAGGTGGTACCCAATAGAGACAAATAGAGAGAAACCAAATTTAACAAATAAGAGATTTAACAGAATCGTCCAAGGATCCCCCCCGCCCCAGCAACAACTTTTACCCACCAGGGGACTCCACAAGAACTCAATTCAAATACTGTCACCCACCCACTGCTCCCAAATGGCCACCCTAGGACTGCTCACGAGATGGGGGGGGGGCCTCCCCCACCTCCAACGGCCACTCACCACCAACCTGGGGTGACCCTGCAGTGGGTAGTGGGCTGACCTGCTGCCAGTTTGGGGGGGGGGGGGTGACAGCAGCCCCTTTCTGACCCAAGTGCGGTGCTTCCAGCGGATGGTGAGCGAGCTCCCGGACCGGGCCACGGGGCCGCAGACGACAGCGGCACGGCACGGCACGGCACGGAGCAGCACGGCGTGGCACGGCACAGCACGGCGCAGCGCGGCACGCACAGGCTGCTGGGAAGCCCATGACAAATCAGAGCCAGGCCTTAAATAACCTCAAAAACAAATCAATAGAAGCCAATCATCACATAATTACCGGAGCGGACTGAGAGACAGAGGGAGGGTGGCTCGCGTCTGCACTGCATATCCTGAGGAGAGGGCGGCTTATTCAGCCCCCGTCAAAAGCAATTACTGACCAGCAACATGAAAGGGGGATTTAATGCAAGGCAGCAAGCGGCTTTTCATTAGCCCTCTACGTTTATCCCCCCCCCTTATAAAACAAAGTGACTGTAAGAGGGTTTGCTCGGCTCCGTCTATCTGTACAGGACGGAGCATTCGTGCATCAGGGCCGAAATCACAGCACGATGTACATTTGCACGACACTGCCAATATCAAGCGGCCGTGATTAAAAGCAAACATGCAGGGAAGTAAAGGGGAAGATGAAACCCTGGCAACCTCCGAAGATCATTTATAAAAATAATTAATGTGACTGAGGGAGGGTCGCGGGGACGCAGATGGAACAAGTCATCTTTGTTATTCAATTTCTCCAAAGGCAGTGAGGAAGCACAGCGCTCATCCTGCGGGGAAAGGAGCACGGAACGCCGCGCGCATTTACCGGGTCACAGTGGCGGCCGCGTACTGCCCCTGTCAGCGGGGCGCGGGCAGCGGGGGCCCGCCGGCAACAGGGGGGATTGTGGGTCGCCACTTAATCACGTTTTGGACATGTGGGGCGGTGCGACCGGACATTTGGCCCGGTGGCAGTGAGGTCCAGCCCGTCCGTCGTGTACAGGAACGATCCCGCGGCGCGTCTCGTTCTGCATTCCAGCTGTGCCGAAGTAAACGGAGACTGTGCCAGAAGCCACGGTCTACAGTATAAATAGCCCAGGAAGCGCGCTCTTATCGCAAAGGTCGTCACCGGCGGTAACGGCAGGGAGGGGGGCGGACGTGACGTCATACCCTTTGACATCACAGCAGGGCCCGAGCGCGGGGCCCGAGCACGGCAGCTGGCACTGCTCCTGGCCGCGCCTCACAAAGCTACTTCTCACTTTCCCTTATTCACTCATATAATAAATAGGACGAGTATAAAAAAAACGTGAACTGTTTGGTTTGCACGGAATAATGAGAAGGGGAAAACTGCATGAGAGTCGGCAAAACTGTCACAAAAATCTGAGAAAGCGTCTGAAGCTATGTCTATATATAACGTAAACTAAACATACACAGAGGAGATGAGAAAGTGGGCTTTTAAAGTTACTCGTTCTAGTTTGGGGGGGGGGGCATTACATTCATAATATTCAGCAATTAAACCGATTACTAAATTAAATACTGTGAAAATATATGGGTGATAGAGATCGAATATGGCCTACACTCAGGAGGGGGGGTGCGCCTGTCCATAGGCATGCGGGGTGATTATTTTGAGAGTACTGGCAGGGTAGCTGCCTTATGCACAAAAGCTTTTCCCAAAGACCGATGTTGACTGTGCTGCGATAACAGAGCTCTGGGTTGCACTCAAAGCCAAACGGGCTTCCATGACAGCGGTGAGGACAGCGTGGGTCACGTCGCTCGGGGTGGGGAGGGGGGGCCTCTGAAGGGGCCTCCCATTTCTCAGAGGGCTTCAGGCCGGCAGACGGCCTCAGGTATGGTGGGGGCCAGCTAAACCCTCCCCTCTGACAGCAGAAGCCATACTATATATTTGAAGGGTCAATATTTCCCTCAAACTCCCTGGGAGCACTTAGCACCCCTCAGACTGTAAGTGACACTACTATATATAACAACATCTTAGGCTTCAGACTTGGGGCAATTTCGCCCGTCACTCAGAGCGCTGTCTGCTGACAGGGGCCTGAATATAGTTCAGAGCTGCCTGCCGCTTAGTGGGGCCTCTGGCCGAGGTGCAGAGAGGCCACGGTGACAAAACAAGCCTAATCACAGGGTGTCGCCACCAATTAGCTCTCAGCGAACAAAGGGGCCTGCGTCTGAGGATGACGTTTGCCTTCCATCTTTCTGGACGTGTTGGTAATTGCAAACAGATTTGTCCTATTTAAACTGAGTCCGCTTGGGTTACCGATAAAGCAGGAAGGGAGTGGGGGGGTAAATTTGTTTAACGGACTCCAGCTGAGGTTAGCCGCGTAGCTGAAACAGAAATACTGTGTATTTGAGTTGAGCCCACGTCCTCTCCCAGGGCTCCACGTCTCTGCCCAGGGCTCCACATACCTGCCCGGGGCTCCACGCCCCCTCCCAGAGCTCCACGTCCCTGCCCAGGGCTCCACGTCCCTTCCGTGGACTCCATGTCCCAGCCCAGGGCTTCATGCACCCTCCCAGGGCTCCACGTCCCTTCCCAGAGCCCAACGTCTCCACCCAGGGCTCCACATCCCCTCCGAGGGCTCCACATCCCCACCCAGGGCTCCACATCCCCGCCCAGGGCACCACGTCCCCTCCCAGAGCTCCACGTCCCCTCTCAGAGCTCCACGACTCCACCCAGTGGCCACTGCTGGTGACACCTGCCGCGGCGGTTTTACACGCAGAAGCGAAGCACCTCTGAAGGTCCCGCTAGCCAAGCCAGGGCCACGCGGCCGAGTTACAGCAAAGGCTGCATGCGCCACACAGCAGAGACGGACGGCTCTCCTTACCGTAGTCGGTGATCTTGCAGGACACCAGGTACAGCTCCTTCAGACTTCTGCCTTCCTTGGCGATTATCTCCACACATCTGCAGGAGGGAGAAGAGACGAGCAAATGAAGATGCGGGCTTGCTGACCCGAGTGGGCCCTCTGGGGCAGGTCCGGCCCTGCGTAGCCACCGCTGCTACAGCACAAACACATGGCAGGCCGGCACAGCCACTCTGCCACTGCGTCCGGGCCCCACTCACTATTAAATAATTCGATTTAATCTCCATTGATTAAAACTAAGCAGCTTCACACGCAAGGGGCCGTAATGGGACTTGTAATACCAACACTTCAAAGATATCCACAGGGTAAGGCTCTTCAGATGAGCGGAAATGCAAAACGATTTGCTCAGAAATGACATTAATGAATAATATGTTGCTGTAATAGATTCCATGTTTCTATTTAACCCTTATAACCCTTGTTAGCCAACAATTTAGATCTATTTAGATCTTGTGTAACAAACTGCTGCTAAGGTTAGTTCTGTAGCCCAAATAAAACTACAGTGGGGAGGGGGGGGGGGCAGTATGTCAGTATTTCAGAGTGGAGCCCTTGGCGAGATGCGAGGCCCTCCTTGTGGTGAGTAAGCACCCGACATGACGCCACACTAAGACACAATACAGGAAGCGAAGGCTCCAATTTGCTAGTCCAGCATCAATTTCACTCTGCTATTGGGGAATCTGAACTTGCTCAAAATGAGGTCCCTGTCAGAAAGCTTCTGTCCATGCCAATGTTGCAGCGCATTTTAAACCATTCACTCGCCCTTGGAAGAAGCCATTAAATAAGCATTGTCTTCCAAGCCGCCACAGACCTCCTGTCTTGGCAAACTTTAAGCATCCTAATGTTCCAGAAGGCTAAAACAGCTACACTAATTGCAATCCCATCTCCCACATTGTGTTGTCCTGCCTGGAGTCCATTTGCTGGGTGACGTTACAGCAGGACCCCCCCCCCCCCCCCCCCCCCCCCCCCCCCCCCCCCCCCCCCCCCCCCCCCCCCCCC
>JAODKL010000040.1:26393680-26419321 GCA_026780765.1 Petrocephalus schoutedeni
CTCGCCCCGCCTCGCCTCACCCCCCCACGGACCATAATGGATTCAGTTTGGATACAACAAAAAGGAATGCTGCCCTCTGGATCATTCGGGGGCCCACGCTCCCGCTATTGTGGGGTCGGCCCTCTGCTGCCCGTAACTCCAGCTTCTTACGATGTCACGGCTGACGTTCGCCGCCGGGCTGGACTTCCTTCCCAGTGTCGCTCCGCGTCCAAGCAGTGGGGAGTCGCGGTTCCGGGGGACGCAGACGCAGATGGGGGACGCAGCCCAGATCGACGCCTGTGCGGCAGTTTGCGTCTGCGGACATACCGGTGCTGAGAGAAGAAACGGCCAGTGCCTTTCCTAACAAAACAAAGCGCGTGTTTTCTGTTACACAGGCCAGCCTTTTTTTTTTCAGTCAACTTGCAGCGCTCTCCGGGGACATTAATAAATAGTTTTAGGACAAATCATTATTTGGAAAGGCCGCTTCGCCGAACAACCCACAATCAAGAAGCGCACACAATGCGACAATAAAACAAAAAGGAATTTTATCAATCCCGTTAATCTGGACACAAAGTAACAGTGAGGCTGAGCTACCATTCCTCTAAGGAGTCAAGCTGCCAAGCATCACAACTGGGGTCATAAAGTTTTTTAAAAGGAATGATTAAAAAAAAAAACAAGTACAGCCAATGCCAGACTGACACCGACCTCGAAAAACTCCAGCTGCATTTTTACCAAATATTTCTACTTACAAACAGGTGTAGACAGTGAATCTGCTCACTGAAACAATCAAACTGACCTGACTGAGGAAAACAGACTGACTACCAAGGGTTAATCCAGGATTACATTTTTATCCGGTGTCAGCTAGTTTCTGCCTTGAGGGTCCTGTGAAGTCCTGTGAAGAGCCGTGCCCAGTCTAATTCCAGCTAATTCCAGGCACGGTTTTCCATGTCTCCATCGATCCTTTAGAGGGAACACGTTTAAATTGTGCTGCCTGTAAAGCAAGAATGTCGTGCACAGTTGCCAAAAAGAAATGTGTTAGAAAGAGAAGAACACTTTCGTGGCCGCGGCAACCATGACAAGCGAAGAAACCGGTGAGCCGGCAGTCCGTGTTTTGGTTCCGGCCGTCCACCTGCAGGCTGACCTTAAAAAAAGGGAACTCAGGTGTGAGGTTGTGGAACAGAGCAAAAACATGGACTGGACCGCGGAGCCTGGGACCTGGGTTGAGAATGGGCCAATAAGGAGAGTCGGCCCAGCAGCCCCTCCCAACTCATAATGCTGAGAGCCCGGGGGGGGGGGGGGGGGGGGGGGCTCTGACTACGTAACTCGCATGTCCTGTAACCACACTGTCACTTCCTCCCCTATGACTAATGGCTCCCAAGTAGCAAAGGACTCCTCGCTGAGAATGCTGCGTACTGTGGGGTGGGGTAGGGTGGGGTGGGGGAGGGGGGGCTCGTAAACCAGCCCCCTCCCCCCAAAAAAAAAGATTCATGATGCAGGGGTCATAAATAACGTGCAGATCCTCGCGATGGTGCTCTGAGTGGCCACTTGTGCAACGGGCTGACATCATCTGGAAGGCATCTGGCAGGACCGGCCGACAGCTCACTCTGTACGGGACTCCCCTCGCCATACCTCTTTCCCGCCCCCGTCCAGGTTCCCGTCGCCCCCTAATGGCCTGTGAGGGACAGGGGGATTGGTACCCCATCAAAGGCCAGGAGCAGCTTTGCATAGGGTAAGAGAGGTCACTGTGTCACTGTACCCTCTGCCAGAACCTCCCAGATCCTCACGAGGGCAGGGCAGCCGCCGCCTACGGGCCGAAAGGTGTCCCTTTTGGACCGCTGCTCCTCTGTTTTTGGCCCGTTCCTATCCGAGCAGATGTGCTTAATAAAAGCGTTCCCTTCATCCCTGAAAGCAGCTCCCTCTCGGAGTTTGAGAGGCCCAGCTGCCTCAGGTGCGTTTCACACGATTTTGCCACAAAAACAAGCATGAGATTTGCATTGCCCACACCGCTGCAATATTTACATCATTAACAGTTTAGGCAAAAAAAGAAACCCACCACTCTGCTACTATTTAGTTCGCTACATGTGTATTTAAATGTGGTTCCTCCTAAATAAACGCCTCTGTTTCTACCAAAAGTCCTTTCTCTGGGGGACTTGGGAAAGTGTTGATGTGAACTAGCAGATGAATATCTCTTTATTGCTTGGAGCGAATGCAATGTAAGACAAATAATAAAGTGGCTACTAATGTATTTCACAGTGTTATGCGCTTTCTGCCAGTGAGACTAAGAAGACTCATATTGCCTGTCCAAGGAAAAATATATTATTCCAGAGACATTACTTACAATGAGTGACTTTTTCCCTGTGTTTTCAGCCTCATGTTTTCATATATACTGCGTTGTCATCGAAAGATTGACGTAATCCTGTCGGCAGACATATCGCCGTGTCCTGATCACCTGCCAAACACCTGTAGCCAAAGACGCTCGGGGATTTGTTAGTGCTCTGGGAAAGCGATTCGACTTTCTGAGCTAGTTTTGTTCGCTGGCCAATGGGAGGCGCTGTTGCGGTTACAGATGTGTTTTGGGGGGGGGGGGGGGGGGGGGCAGAAGGGTGGATGTGTTGTAGGGGTGCCCCGTCAGATGTGAAAGGTCGGTAAGTCCGCTTAGTCATCAACGAGCCCCTGGCACTGATTGGAGGATGTGGGGGTGTTGACTTCGGCACCCTGAAGAAATTGCCAATCAGAAATTTGAGACGTATAATTACATGGCTAAATTAACCCCTAATTTTCCCCTAACATAGCAAAGCTGACTGGGACTTTTCTAGCGCAAAATGATGATGTGAGAACCAGGTAGGATCCACCCATCAGTGGTGATCTCACCTTAAATGGTATGAACTACTCTGAGGGTGAGAAAGCGTGAAGTGTCGCTATTAATAATTATTATTTTGTTAGAAAAACATTTCATTAGGTGAAGTGGCACTATTACTTACTCACAGTGTGTGACTGTTTGTGTGCAACGGTCTGGCAACCAGACTACAGTGGCCCCCCGTCTAGTGTCTACAGCTCCCCAGAACAGGCTCTCGACCCCCAGCAACCATATACGGTGTTATATTCTTTTAAGGTTTACATGTTTCTTTAAATATGAAAGATTAATCCTACAGCCTCACCAGCTTTTATACTCGCAGGGGGTGTTGTACGGACGCCCTGTTACAGTGTTTATACATTTCCTCGCTACTCAAATCTTAACAGACGTGTCATGTTGACCACTGACCCTTTTAAAATGCAGCTAACAAAAAAATCAAGAAAAAGTCTGAAAAAAAACAAAGCAGCTCCTTATCCATAAGCTCAAGGGATTTAAATAAGTGAGCTGTTTCGCTCTGCAGGTACGCGTGAGCACCCTCTGTGTTTGGCTGGGCCTCTGCGCCGTCTGTCAAAGGAGCCCGGAGTGCTCTGCCTGTCCGCAGTGGGTTTCCAAGGCCGAGCGCAGGTTGTGGGGGTGGTCGGGGCTCTTGCACAGCTGGTTCATTCGAACGAGCTCCCTGGCGCCTCGGACCCAGCCAAAGTGGCGACGTACGAAGCGAGCACGCAAGTCTTTTAGCGGCGTGTCGCGCGCGAGACGGCGATGCGCGGCGACAGTGGCTGCTAATCGCACTAAATTAACTTACCTCGGGCTGCGTGTTCGCGCACAGCGCCCGGCTCCCCGTGAATAAGTGATGATCGGCAGGGCCCGGACCAGCCTCGACTTTCTGAATCATTTAACGGCGCAATCTGCTAATTAGCCGAGAGAAAGGCGGCTTTCAGCCGCAATTAAGACAGGCCTCCGTCAGCCGGGGGAGCGGGGGGCCGCAGGAGCCTTCATTTATTCATCCTTTAAGCAGATGCTGGGTGCGGGGGGTGGGGGCGGGAGGGGCAATGGTAAATTGATTTGAAGGCTGCATGTCTGAAACCCAAACCTTCTTCAAAGTTATGGTAGGTCTGCTTTTTCCCTCATCCTCGTCTTCATGGTCTCTTGGGAATCGGGGGGGGGGGGGATTGTATCTGTGTCAGTTCCTCAGGGGAAATTTCTTTGTGGGGGTAGGGTGGGAAATTAAGTGTGCTGGGGCACCTCAAACACCATGACGACGGGTTTTTTTTCTTTTTAAGGCATTGCTCATCAGAGGGAAACGAATGAGCACATAGGTCCAACAGGGTTTCCACAGCAGGTGAGCAGAAGGATGACCTTCATTTGGTTACGTTTAAGGACACGATTCCACGGTTCTGCTTTCCAGCAGTGACACACGTGAAGGGTGAGTCCATCAAAGCCGAGGGACGCCGTGCTTCGTCTCCAAAGCCCAGCGCTGTAAAAGGCCACATGTTCAATATCAAACAAGCACATGCTCTCCATTAGGAAAAAGCAAGGACTTGGCAAAATAGTTCATCTCAGCTGGAACACACCAAGGGCTAAAAGTGGCTTTAGGTACACCAGCTCCTTAAGTAATATGCAATTAACAACTAACAAGCAAGCAGACCCACCCCCTTATGTGGGGATAAGCAGTAAATCTGTGGGGAGCAGAAACCTCCCCCCTCCCCCCCCCATGCCCTTCCAGGCCAATGACAATGAGGAAGCTGCTCCTGAAAGAGCCACAGTCCACCTCGGAATGTCGGGAAGGGGTTCCGTCCGGCGAATGCCGCGAGACACTCGATTGGAGCTAACTGGTTAAAGGGAAAGTGACACACACACGCACACACTTCTGGCAGAGTATCAAAGTGCCGCAACCTGCAGATGCACTCAGAGAAAACTAAATCAGGAAAAAAAAGAACTATAAAAGATTTTCTGAGGAGGAATCGGATTTCTGCGAAGCACAATTAAATTTAGCCAAGGCTGTAAAACGCTGCAATAGCGCACAAGCTAGAGGACCGAAAACAAACCCAATCCGCGGATACCGGGCCAGGGAAGAGAGTGACGGAAACGGACAGAGAGGTGCACGATACAACAGCATTTACGCTGTCAATTAAAGAGGGATAAATACTGCTCGGCCTTCTTATCAGCGCGAGGAGCAGCAGAGGAGAGGGGGAAAAAATCATATCCCACCCAAAATCATCAGAGTCAGATTCAGACAGCACAAGAAATCAGAGACGGGGGGAGTGGAATAGGAGTATTACAGGCAGGAGGAACGAGGGAGGGGGGAACCAGCCGCGATAGTGAGGAGAAGCACCAGGAGTGATCAGCTTGGATGGATGGATGGATGGAGGTTATGTGATGCTGTTCATAAGGACCTTGAGGCAGCTGGGGCCCCCCAGGGCTGCGAGCGAGTGCCCCCCCCCACCCCCACACCAGCCCGCCCGCAGGGAGCACGAGCAAACCGCAGAATACTAACCCTGCAGGGCCATCATCGCCCGCTTGGGTATATCCTAAATAAATAATATCTCTCCAATAAATAATACGTTTCCAATCAGAGTGCACATGCAGAGATGAAGGCCTGAAAACTGTAAAAGAATTTAGGCCGGCATGCAGTGCAATAAAAGCTAGCTCTGATCCAACTTTTAACATAAATGTACATTGATAACGTGGTAAAATTATACATTTAATTAAGCACATGAGGCTAGTTTTGGGGTTGAACAGTTTTGACTGAGGGGTAAATGGATTGCAAGCATTAGACTTAGATAGATTCCCACTTAGATATGTTCTTGTTGGGAAATGCTTGCCAGTGTTTTAGGACAGTAACAGACAGTGTTAATCTCCTTATCCTTTCGTTTTCCTTTTTGGCATACACTTATATAAATTACTTAGCTGCACAGTGCCTGATTTACACACCTTTAATACATTTTCCTTGAGGAAATTCTTCAGTAGCATCCATGGAGCGTGCACAATGCGGGCGTCAGCCTACAGTCAGCCAAGACCAAGGACAATCCAGCTAAGCCCATCCCTAAAACCTCTGTAATTACTTTGCATCTTGAATTGTCACACAATTAAAGCTCAGTGACAAAACAGAAACATCTCTTCCCGGAAGTTCGGCTCTCTATCGGGCACATGCTGGTAGCCGAAAGTCGTCGTCTGGAGCAGAACCGAAACATCCGGAAGAGAACCGGCCCATCCCCACGAGAGGCCGGACTGCCACTTATCGTTGTGGGGGGCAGACAGGGCCGCGAGAATCCCAGGGAAACTCAGGCCTCTGCATCCTTCAGAGCTGCGGCACAGACCACAGCTGGGTCTGCACTGACGCAGGGGGTGCTTCCCGAAATCCCTGACCCCCCCCCCCCCCAACCGCCTACCCTGCCTTATCACATAATGAAGACCACAGAAACGTTTAATGGGGGCACGCTGAAGAGCTCAAGGTGAGGCTCAGAGCACACCACACCACCATGCTGCAAGGAAATAAATAAGAGGGATGTGGGGAGAGGAGCCACGCTGACAACATGCCCCCACCCCACCCCCCCTACACCCCCACTTTAACTGATTAAAGCCATAAAAATGTCAGGCAGATGTCAGACACCTCTCCTTTATGTGTGGGGGGAGGTGTGACAGGAACATGTGGACTCCTATCTATAAATTACATGTATGTGCATGAGTGTGTGTGTGTGTGTGTGTGTCTACGCAGGCAATGAGGGAGGGGGTAACCTGCAGCTCTCCTTCTGCAGTATGCGCAGCACCGGTGAGTGGGGGGGGTGCCTGTAATTAGACCGGCCGCACTAATCACAGACCATTATACCCGTCCAGCTAAAACCGCACGGCACGGCGTGATGGGACGGAAGTGGGCAGGCGGGCGGGCTGGCAGCATTGACTCAGCGGCCCACACGCGAGTGGGGGGGGGGGCGTACTCCACTTTCCGGGAAAAAGGCCGGATGGCGATTCAGATCCTAAGCAGACTGTAAACAAACTTGCCAGGGAGACGCGGGGTGAGCCCGCTAAGCACAGAGCGCACCGCTAGGAGGCGGAAAAGGCAACAGGGGCAGGCGGGTGGGCGGGAGCACGTGACCAGGGGGGGCCCCGCTCCAATGTCCCCACCAGCCGCCGAAATGAGACAGCAGGCCACGATCCATTTCGTGCTGTACATGAATATGGATCCCAACGCGGAGCACCAGAGCTGACAGGTCTCCTAAAAGTGGGACTGCTCTTGACGTGGAGCCTTCCAGCCTGACTCAGCACTCGCCCTCCCAGAGGCTCATGTACAGAGGTGCCACCTGACAGAAGGACCTGAGACCCAGACCCCAGCAGACAAATGGCTCCTTCAGACATCAGGAAGGCTGTGATCACCCTTCTATAAAGTCACCCCGACAGTGGGCACTCACACAGGGCTGCAGAGAGCCCGGGGGGCACGCGCACAATTACACACCACAGGCCGTCTAGATGACATTTAAATAGGTGACATTAAAAGCTTAATGCACAGTCTTGTATGTTGTCTTATTACTCATTTCATTTTAATAGCACATTTCCTAAAAGAGAAGGAAAAACAAAGACACAAAATACTTATTATCCCTGAAAAATTAAATATGTAGAGTTTGTGAAGTGCAACGCATTACCGAGCACTGTCATAACAATGATGCAAAAGGCGGGCGTTACTATGGTAATCTCTATTATCGTTCCGCGTGCGCTGCCATTAAATTGGGGCTTTGGGGGAAGGTAACGCACCCGCAGAGCATTAGGGTGCTCGGGTTTCGACATCCACTGCCGCGCCGCTCTCTGCCCACTTGGCAGACCTGGGCGACAATCATATGGAAAAACTGACCAGGTAAGTCCTGGGACTCCCCCCTCCGTCCCAAGCGAAAGGGCCAAATGTCCCTGACGCGATCCTGTTTCCCATTTGTATTTACTAGGATAATGCAGCGTGGCGTGTATGAATCCTACTTCCAAGTACAAATCTGGAACTCCACTGATTGATTGGCTTGTTTTTAAAGAGAAGCGCAGTTCTGATCAGAATAAATCACATCTGAGAGGAACGCCCTGATCCCGTGCCCGACCCAGCCCTGGAGATTGCATATTGGCAAATCTCACACTGTCACTTGCACTTATATATGGCAACTCTGAAATGTCAGCTGCATGAAGAAACAATAAAAAAAAAATAAAAAAAATTCCCATCAAAACACCCCCCCCCGTTTCGAAGAACATTTCTGTGGACAGACGTTACGTTCTTTTGTGAAACAGACATGGCCAGAGGCATCCCACAGGATTCAAAAACACGCAGTAAGGTTTCAATTAGCTTTCTGCATCTCCAGCGAAGAAATGATACGAGTCTGTTGCATGTGGCCCAGAAAGTGCACCTTGCAGGGATATGCTTGGGGATTCGCGCACAGTCATCACCATCTCATCCCATACATCGCATAATGTTATTTATTTTGACACAGTTCTTCTCCCACACGGGGGGCAGTGGCTTGCCTGGCAGATGCTACAACAAGACAATTAGGGGCCTGGCCTCGCTCTTACAACAGTAACAGATAAACGCCATCACCACTGTCATCTGCTTGTTATTTTTTAACTCACGAGCATGGCAAGATATGTCACATCTAATTAAGACCACCAATTACTCGGTTTACCTTCAGAGGTAAAAGTCAAACGGTCATTAACGATGAGAACGATGATTATCTGATGGTAATATTACTCTTTGCCCCCCGTATCAGTGCTCAACTAGGCTGTTATATTGCCGTGCTATGTTGATTACAGCCAATAGGAGAAAACGTTTCTGGCCACGTGACTGTGTTCACTGGTCAGATTCCATGTTTAATGCTCCCACACTGCCACCAGCTCTTCACACAGCCTTGTCATCAGGAGAAGCCTGCGGCCTTCTGTACCAGCTGTGTGACTGTTTGATGGCAAAACAGAGAGGGAGATCTACAGAGAAAGGAACCAGCTGAGCCTCCACAGGGCCATGCGCTCATCCGCAGCACATGGGTGCGCACATATGAGCCCCCCATGCACGCACGCAGACAGATGGGCGCACACAGGCGCACACGTGACGCACACACTGACAGACACGCGGAGACAGATGTGCGAACGGTACGCCGTGCCTGCAGTTCCGCGGTCGCCAAGTCCTCCCCCCAGCAGGACAGCACAACCTAAGCTGCACCAAGACAAACAGCTCGTCCCTGAAAGTCCGCCCACGTCGCAACATTAAGTACACCGGTGTGGCAGAACGGCCCCGCGAGCCGCGGGGCTGCTGGCACGCGCTTAGACGCAAACGGCAGCGTCGCAGGTGATGCCGGTACTGGTCTACCACGGCTTTTAATCACCAAACGGACAATGAGCGGAATAACAGATCAACACGCTAAGAAAGCTTTCAGCAAAACAAACAAACATTTCAAAACGGAGCCATATGGCTCCCATTTTATGCTCGGTTTTAACGTTCAAAATCATGAAGCATTTTTGGTCAACAAAGGACTAAGTTAATAACAGCACAGAATAGATCCGAGGTCCCATCTTTTGTACTGGAAGTAATAACATTCCCTCTCCAGTATGCATTTGATGTCTGCTTACTTACTACAGATGGGAGGGACACATAAGGGAAAATCCTTCATCTTAAACTAAATCAAATATGCCTTTTTATTTTTTCAAAGTTCTCATCCGAAGTAAAATAGATTTTCAAGAGCATGCCATGTGAACCAAAAAAAAGATCCTGGAAGCATTTTCATATCTTCACGCCTTAAGCATTAAAGTTATTATATAGAAATAGATGCAAGGAAGTCTGGACATTGGGAGATAAGGTTTGCTTTCCATTTTTTTATTTTTTTTTTGTTAGTGCCTTGCAGTTTTTTTTGTTGGTTCCTCGCAGTCGGGGAAGGGGGGCAGCGTGTAGACAAACAGGAAGAGAAGGACAACCTGTTACCCAAGCCATCAAAAATTTAATCCAGAGTTTCTCCTCCCAGTCCAGGCTCCGTCAGGATGGAGGAATCTGGCGGGGAGTCCACAGCAGCCCCTAGGCCTGGTGAAGCGGACGAGCGCGGCTCCAGCATCCGAAATCGCGCGGGTGAATGGGAATCGGAAAGTTCGTGCTCCGAGCAGCTGGCAGCCAGAGCAGCAAACCTTAGGCCAAAAGCCACACATCCAGCACCATGACACAAGCAGCTACTCCAGCCCCGACCCGCTGCTTCAGCTCAGTAGGTCAGCACTTGGCAGTATTTCAGGATTTTTTTTTTTTCCCTTCATAATTCAAAAGCACCAATGGCGATGTTCACCAAGGCTGACTCAGTTAGGAGAGCAGGGTGTCTGGCGTCCGCCGTCAGACAGGGAGAGAGGCAGCTTCTCAACGGGGGCTGGACAGTCGCCCCGCCGGAAATCCCCAGCCCGGAATTATCCGCCCGCGCACCGGTACCGGTATCAGAGTGACGTTGGGCAGAGCCACCGCCCACGCACCAGGCTTCCGACAGCACGAGCGAGGGGCTGATGGCGGGGCGCTGTCACGGGCCCCATTAGGGCCAGGAGCTCCTGCTCCTCACAGGGTCCTGAAGGCCATCACGCCGCCGGAGCAGCCCGCTGGAGCGCGGCCCGCAGAGCGGAACTCAGACACCCAGACTGCCAAAGCACTGTAGTCCCCTGACAGATCACACCCGACGTCCACTCTGCCTGCCTCGGGGGTGGCTGCGAATGCCAGTCCACTGTGAGTATGTGTCCTGGGAGTGCTGGTGTGGTGGGCCTGGTCCAAAGTCAGAGCACTAAAGCTCTGGACGAGTCCAAGACCATTGCAGCCACACTTGGATCAGAAAGATGGACAAATGAAGTGCGATTTAAACGCCAGAGCCTCCCGGACGCCCCCTGAGAGAGGCCTGAGGGCCGGAAAGGCGAAAGCCCCTGCCAGCGTCCGATTGGTCCAGCCGGGCAGCCGGGAGGGACACGCCCCTCAGCGGCAGGTTCCGAAAGAGGAACGAAACAAAAAGGTATCAGCCGGCCCGCGCGCGGAGGAGGGGGAGCCGAGCCGGCAGCTGTGCGAGGGAGACCTGTCAGGGCCGCTACACGCGGCCCAGGGAGCGCGCAGATCCGGGCTGACACACGGAGGCGCCATGGCGTCAGTGCCCCGGGCCCAGCGCTGCTCCCCATTACTCCTCATTACTCCGTCAGGCAGACGCTCAGTCACTGCGAGGACCACAGGCATGGGGCATCGCGCAGGAACCTGTCAGTCACTGCAGAAGCGCCAGCGGGCTCCTTCCTGCGATGGTCCCTGGTGGCTAAGGCTGGGGGGCGGACTGAGCACCCGCCCCCCCCTCCCCCCCCACGGGAGGGGGGAGCTAACGGATGGGCCCTCATTCCCCCCTCCCATGCTACACGCGCCGCGACGGCACTTCTGCTCGCGGAGCCGCGTCGTGTCTGTTGTCAGAGAAGCTGATGGGGGGGCAGTTTGCCATCAGATGGACATAAATAAACAGGTGCGTGAAGCGTGCTTATCTCTGTGAAACACGCCAGCTGCCACACGTCCTGCTACACACAATCACGCCCTCCCCCCCCCCCCCCCCCCGCCACTTTCTGCAGAAAAGAAAACCCTGCGCTCCCATCTTAGACGCCCCATCATCAAACTGTTAACAAAAAATGCCAGTCATCACCACCACCCCACCCCCCACTCCATCTGATCCGGCTGTTTCGCCGCCAGCCTCTGCAGAGAGGTTTGCTTCGTAAGACAAAACTCCGATTTATCTGCTGACATTTCAAAAACTGAGCTACAACAAAGGCAGCAGAGTGGGTGGGGAGAGGGGGAACGCCTGGACGTCAGCGCCCCCCACCGCTGCCCAGCTGCTGCACTTCCGGCTTAGCCTGGGGGGTGGAAGGGCAGGCAGCCGAACCTTAGGCCATCCCCGGAAGCAATGTGAGGAGGGGGTGGAACGTGCAAAAACACACACAGATTAGCAGGGAGCGCTGACCTGTCATCGGAGAAGCCCCAACCAACCCCCACCCCCCCCCCCCAGTCTGGCTGCCCAGCCGAGGCTACGACCTCCAAGGAGAGACCAAACGAATTGGTCTGTTGAGCCAGATGCACTGGCTCTGGCTGCACCGTCACAGGGAGGGAGCAGAGTCTTGTGTAAGGGAGCACGCCGCCCCACCGCCATCACCGATACGCCCTGGAGCAGCACTGGAACCACGGCAGAGGCCTAGGGGCAGGCGGCCCCGTGCCTGAAGAAGGGACGGGACTCCTTGCAGAAAGAAAAGCTGGAGTGCTAGTTAGCAAGCAGCATACCGGCGAGCCCTTCCGAATACCGCATGGGGCCCGCATGCCTGTCCAGCCCCATCTATCCATCTCTAAAAGCTGCCAGGTAAGTGCCTGCCAGATGGATGGCTGGGAGACTGCATGCCTACCTAGGAAGGATCCCAGAGGTGTGAAGCCTCTCCAAGGAAGCACATGAGGCCAGGTACACCTTACACATCAGCAGGCATTAATACGCACACTCGGCCATTCACCAGGACATTAATACGCACACGCTGCGATTCACCTGGACATTAACACACACACACGGCCATTCACCAGGACATTAACACACACACTCGGCCATTCACCTGGACATTAATTCACACGCTCGGAGATTCACCAGGACATTAATACATACACGTGGCGATTCACCAGGATATTAATACAAACAGACGGTGATTCACCAGGACATTAATACATACAGATGGCGATTCACCAGGACATTAATACACACACTCTGAGATTCACCTTAATACACACAGACGGTGATTCACCAGTACATTAATACACACACTGGGAGATTCACCAGGGCATTAATACATACACAGTGATTCACCAGGGCATTAATACACACACACGGTGATTCACCAGGGCATTAATACACACACTCGGAGATTCACCTTAATACACACACACAGGACATTAATACACACACTCGGTGATTCACCAGGGCATTAATACACACAGACGGTGATTCACCAGGGCATTAATACACACACATGGTGATTCACCAGGGCACACACCAACGTAGATTCTCTGGCACAAGTCCATCTGAAGCAAATTCCATACTGCAGAAAGGGGGTTACAGCAACACTAAAGCTTTGTCAGCGAAAGTACTTAGAAACACTTCACTGGTATATGGAGCTAGACAGGAAACTAAAAACCTCTGAAGTGTCAAAGTCAGACTTCATTTTTACAAACAGCTTACATTTCAAGGGAGATTTTACCTGCCTGTAAAACCATAGCCCAAATAAGCCCAAGGCACCATATAAAACAATGCATCCTGAATATCTAACAAACAAGATGCATGGCAACACAGGACACAGCAATCACACAGCCACCAAAGGACGGGAAGGGCACAGGCTTTGCTAAGTGCGAAACAAGATGCCTGGCAACACAGGACACAGCAATCACACAGCCATCAGAGGACGGGAAGGGCACAGGCTTTGCTAAGTGCGAAACAAGATGCCTGGCAACACAGGACACAGCAATCACACAGCCATCAGAGGACGGGAAGGGCACAGGCTTTGCTAAGTGCCAATAGCAGAGCACCAGCCTGTTTTAAAACCACAGGACAAATGATGAGACGGTTATATGAACTGGGACCTTCCCACATGTTTTACTGAGCTCCATAGCTGCTACTTCAGAAGAAACTGATCTAAATAACGACCAGGTCAGAAAATTCCGTTAATATGTTGTAATTATCATTTACTTCATGAGATTGACTTTGATGTTCGTGGTTTAATCGCCGTACTATTGCCTCCCGCTTCGTCTATCTTTACAAACTTTGCATTGACAGAAAGTAAATATTCCTCTCCTCCCGGGGGGCCTTTCTTGAGATTGAGTTCAAGTTTCTGAAATGTTATAGCATTATGCTAATTAACCAGAGATATGAAAATGGTGGATTTCTGGGGGCATTATGGGGTTGGGTGGGTCGTTATGTGGGTATTAAACTGGCTAATGGGGTTAATGTGGGCCTCCCGCGTACCGCCTCACAGACCGCAGCCAGAGCCAGGAATCACACTTGACTCGTTTCCCGCCACCATCGGGAGCGACGGCGGGGTTCACGAGACCCGCGGCACGTGATCCGTGCGAGTCACCCCGCGTAATGGAGTCCGCCTGGCAAGGCGGCAAGGGAGGAGATTAGGGGAGAGCCCGGAAAACCTGGGGCTTTCCCGATTTCCCGGGGACATATGGCCGGCATATGAATCGAAAGCCTCCAAACCATAACAAAAGTTCAGCAAATGTTCTGGGGGAGGGAGGTGTGTGCACTTTTACACACTGTAACTCACAGGGTCTCCGCAATCGACCCGAGCAAGATGCCGACCTGATGCAGGACCTTCACAGATATTTGCAACAGAAGGGAATCTGGCACTCTTAGAGCCTCAGTGTGGCCGGCCACTCGCACCAGCAGGGGGTGCTGGGGACACAGGATCACGTTCCACCTACAAGGTATGGCTTTTACTTGAAAGGAAACCACTTAACAAGCAAAAATCGGCTTTGCTCAACACAGCCTGGGTCACGGCGAAGACACTGACGCGGGCGGCTGAGGAGGGAATCGGATCGGAATGTTTCCCAGAGACCGGAGTCGCGTTACCAGCAAGCCCTGGGCACATTTCAGAGCCCAAACCTTCTATTTCTTTTGTGTGAGATCACCCCCCCACCCCAAAGCCTTTACATTTCTTAGCCGATTTCCTGGCCTTTCAGAAAGGCAAACAGAGCTTTTGCCATTAAAAGTAAAGCATCATCTTTTATGACTCCTGTAATGTTTTTGGGAGCCACTATTATACAGATTCAGGTTTCACTGGGTTCATTGATGTCTGCTCAGAAGTATGCAGTCCAACATCTTGATGTGGTTAAGCGAGGACGGTCTGGAGCACAGAGCCTTTTCACGCCCGCTCAGACCTTCTGCAGCTCACCTCCCCGGCTCCAGAGCTCCACTCACTTCAGCCAGTGGGAATGAGGAAAACAGTCACACGGCTCCGGGCCAACTTCAAAATCTTCCTCCTCCTACTCATCATCATCATCATCATCATCATCATCATCATCATCGCAGGTACAAAGGCACAGCAGTTAAACCTTGCCCCAGCAGTAAAAACCCCTCAACCAAACCAGAATAAAACACATTTATGCAAGTCTATCACGACACTATTATAAAATTCACACGAAGGCTGATTTGGACCTGAGGAGCCGGGACAGATGAAAACAGCTGTGCTAAACATAGCCTGAACAGCTCTCTTAAAAAAATCCACTTTTATGACAGATTTTTTTGTTGAAAGGGAATTCCAAGAGTTGCCAGCTCCCCACACTACAGGAAGGAAAAAGAGAAACATACATAAATAAATGTTTAAAACCCTCTGGTTGATATAGGCTCTTTGGTGCTTCAGGATCAAAGGAACAGGTCTCCCTCAGCGTTTCTCGTCACAGCCACGGCCAAGTGCCACACGCCACGGAACCAGCGCACACAGAACCTGCACCGGCAGAACCTGCACGCTACGGACCCAACACTCCAACAGCCACGGTGAACACCCAGCGCTGGAGGAACATCAACAGAAGAAGCAGCTGGCGGGGCGGCTGTGGGAACATCCGATTGGAGCACCGCAATCTGCCTGCATTGGCAGAGCCCAGGTCTGTACTGGTAGGAGCACCGCAATCTGCCTGCACTGGCAGAGCCCAGGTCTGTACTGGTAGGAGCACCGCAATCTGCCTGCACTGGCAGAGCCCAGGTTTGTACTGGTAGGAGCACCGCAATCTGCCTGCACTGGCAGAGCCCAGGTCTGTAATAAGATGCCAGCTTCAGCGCCGCCTAGCCAGAAGAACCCTTTTCACATGAAACCAAATACAGTGCAGCAGGGCAAACCTGAAGAAAGAAAACCCTCCAGTATTTTGTCACAAAACATAGCAGAGGCTCAAAAAGGCCAAAATGCAATAATTAATGATACAACAGTGAAACTCTAAGAATAATATTGTTACAAAACTGGAATTCAGAGATATAAATATGGACGACGTAAACATATGCCAATGGCCCATGGCCTGACCCCCACTCCACCCCCGACACGCTAGCCCTGTAGTGCGATGCATATAGTGCAGATGAGGCCTGATTGCCGTGCATGTCGGTAGCATGACAGGACCCCCGCGTGTCGGTAGCGTGACAGGACCCCCGCATGCCGTGTTGGGGCCATAAAGTAGCATTTCATGTGCCTGTAGGAGCTGCCCCCCCTTCAACCTGGCTGCAGCACAGCTCACCTTAACACCAGATGCCCCCACGATCCACCCGCAGACGCAGACCCGGGACAGAGCTGGGAGTGCGTGCACTGCGAGACGCCCCGCACCCCACGCCTGGCACATCAGCAGGCTGAGTGGGCCCTACCGCTCGGGCTGAGTGATCCGCAAATGGGCCATTTCCTTCTTAATGAAGCACACATCAGAAACGTATTGGGCCAGGAGGGGCCAGCAGGTCGATACACATTAGAACATTTACAACAGAGAATGTTTAATGTGCACTCTAGTTTAAAAAAAAAATAAAGAATCGCAATACATTTTCATAATTCAAAATCAAGACTCATTCATTACTGGAACGGAAACATTCCTTCCTAATGCACACCTGTTACAATAATAAAAAGCACCAAAGTATCATTAAGGAGCAGAATAAAACAACATGTAATGTTTTGCTTAAGGATCTTGGCACCCCATTTTTCAAAATTGTACCAGCTACGTGTTTACGTGAGGCTGGCCTCTTCCCAGTATGCACTGCACTTCCAGGGACAGGCTCGGGCCTGCAACGTCCCTGTGCTCGCTTAGCAGTTCCAGGAAAACAGAGACTGATGGCTGCTTTCTTAGGCCTTTCCTTTTATCCTTGTGGTTAAAAACAAGAATGCAAAAGCCATACAGGCTTGTTTTTTTGTTACCTTGAATTTGTTGCCAAGGATACGGAACACACCGTTTCCCGCAGAGCGGCCAACCATCACGGGGGCTGGCTGATAATCGCTCATGGCTGCCGTTACGTCTGCACGCCCGCGCCGCTCTCCTCATCTGGGGTCCATTAACGTCCAGGGTGAGTGCCCGACCCCCCTCCCCCCCGGGTCTGCACCGAGGCCCACATTAATGCGCTTTTCTGCGTATACAAACTGCTCTCCCAGCCACTTCAAACTCCATCTGGCTGCATCCTCCCAGCATTCACTACGGGCCCCATACCTGTCCCCTGCCCATCTTCTGCCTCCCCCTCCACCAGCATCACAGAAGACGGTGAGACAGACGGCTGACACCTCCCCCAGGCCTCTAATTCCCAATAATTACAGAGCTACAATGCCAGCCCAAACTGACATGACTAATCCCAGCCCGAAGCCGGCCTTCAATGTCACTTTCTAGAATTCACTTTCCTAGAATTCCAGGCCACAGGAAGACTATTCCCAAAAGCACCCTGTGTCTTAGGTGGGGACCCCGCCCCCCGCACGCACTGCCACCCCCGCCGCAGACACGTTTGATGTCCCGCACTTACACCTTCGAACAAATCCCTTTTCATGTAACTGTAATCCAGCTACCACCTGTGGCACTTGGCTGCTTAGGGAGGGCCAGTGGGGGGGACTTTAACAGCGCATCACTCCAACTGGCTGAATCTGGATGGGGGTGGGGAGCCCCACCTTGCCTCCCCATTATAGTGTGACAACAGAAATGGGGCCAGGGGTGGGGTCATAGCAGCTGAGGGAGCCCTGATTTCCCAAAGTCATTAAAATGGCATTTTCAAGGCTTTGCGTTTCCACTAATCCACTGGCAATGAACGGTGCCTGTTAGACTAGGCTGAAAGAGGGTGTGGATCGCCCCCTACCTGCAGCAGGAGCCACAACGGAAGTGCTGCCATCCCATGCATGACCCCCGGTACCTGGCAAGGCCACAGCAGCAGCCGAGACGGGCATCAGCCTGATCCGGCCGCACGGCGTGCGTGTGCGCGATCGTGTGTGCGTGCGTGTGTGCGTGTATGTGTGTGTGTGCGTGTGTGTGTGCGTGTGAGCACGTAGCAGGCGAGCAGCCATGTTTTATTTGCAGGTATCCTTTCACCTTCCATTGCTTATTCCAAGTTTAGATTACTATAATATTCCCTACCAGCCTGTGCTTACAATTTGATAAATGCCGTTTAAGAATGAAGTGCTGGAGTTATAAAGGGCCCAAACTAAATGTGCTCCTACCCATCCACCCCTCCACCCATCACCACGAATTCAGCGCACAGTGGCGGAGAGCCAGAAGCTTATCCCAGGAAACAGAGGCCATGCGGCAGGCAAATTTCCGGGAAGGGAGGCCGGCATGGCCACTTACGTCAAGACAAATTCACCATCCAAAAAAGCCCCCACTGAAATGGTTCAGGCGACGGTCAAAATGAGAGCAAGTGCATTTTCTGATTAGCAATACCACGACAAAATGCCAAAACAGACACTCAAAAGGGGAGCGAAGGTCCCCGGTCACTGCTGCCCCCCCGAAGCATGCCAACAGCAGAGCCCCACCCCCCCCAACATGCCTGACGGACTGCGGAGGCTGACAATTTAAAGACTCACCCCCGCCACTATGAATTAGATACTCCACTGATCCAGGCTAAGGCCGGAAAGCTCTGAGGTCATCCCATTCAAAGAATATTTCTGAAGGCAATGAAGTGGAATTTTGATCCGTCGTAAAAAGTCATATATAGACTTTAGTCAGACATCCGATAACGTGAAGCCCTAAATAAGGGAAATCCGTCACTTTCGTCTCCTTCGCCCGTGTCACAGAGCTGCCATTATTGTGGCCCCCCGCCCCCGCCACTTACACGGCTATTTTTGCACTCTTTACACTCCATGAATAAAACATATTTAAAATGAACGGGCTGAAAGAGCAGTAACAGGCCAAGAGGAGGGCAAGGAAAATAAATAGCAGTGGGCTGGATGAGAAATACTGGGACTGGCCGCCCACCAACCCCAGCGCCGCTAATTACCATCGATCCCGGCATCTTTAAAATGCCGTTATGGCTACTTCCTGATTAACACGCTGTGCTAATGTGGTTATCAAAGGTACCCCGATGGACGGCAGTGGGAAAGCCTGCACATAACTTTTGTTCCACCTCACTTCCTTAAACTCAGGAAATCTGATGAGATTCTGGTGGAGTTTACCTGGGGTGACTCCTATAGGCCGGCCCTCTGATTCTGCTTTCTGAGGAAAATCGCAACATTTTATCAGATAAAAATATCTTAAAAATTAACAAACAAATCTGTCGAGCACAAAAAGAAATATCTCAAATACAGCATCAATTATCACATCTACTGACCACCACCCACAGATGGCGTGGTGGCCAAGAGACTGCCTATGTGGGGGACCACAAGAGATGACAGCACCCTCTACCGGTTATCAGCTGAAATGTGTGCCTCTGAATGTGAAAGGCTAAAATGGGAAAGAAGAAAGCGATCGTGGGTTGTCGTCTTATGTAGGTGTGAGAAAATAGCAGCATGTTTCGGGGCTGCAGGCAAACTGGATTGAGGCAAAACTAATAAAATTGCCAGGAGGTGTCAATATGTCTAAAAGTACGCATGATTGGACTATACTGCAAACAAGAGCAGAACCAAATAAACAGAGGGGTATATACCCGAGTGGGACCTGCTATCCCGTAGCGTCCGCTGGGCATTTCACGGCTGCACAGCTGGTGGCACTGCTGCCTGAGGTCTCCGGGGTTGGGGACAGTCCCGTTCTTGCTCTGTGTCAGGAGATGCATATCCTCCCTTGGCTGTGCAGCTTTGCTCCTGGTTCTCCAGTTCCCTCCCTGAAATAGCATCTCTAAATCACCCATTGAGCCTGCGAGTCTAGGCGTGCCTACCCTATGGGCTGGCTTTTCATCCAGGGTGTCCCTCTGCCCCGAGCCATGTGGCTTGGAAAAGCCTCCAGCCACCCCCCACCTTACCTGAAACTCGACTAGATAAGCAACTGGAAGTTAGCAGGATAGATATGTAGTCTAGAACCGCTCAGTCATCCACCAAACATGCTCAGTTAAGGACACACTCCTCACTACCCTTGTCTCTTGCAGGAGACTCGCTGACCACTGCTGGGCATCAACCTCAGCTGGGCACAGAGCAAATCAGCCTCGCGTCTAACCGTCACGCAGGGAAAAGCGCGATCCCCTGGGGAGGTCTCACTTCTCTGTGCACCGTCCATAGTGGTGCGCTCCCACAAGATTGCGGACAACAGCGGGGCCTCGGAGTGGACGGCACGGGGCCGAGGGGGACCAAATAAAGGCACGGAGAAGCCGGGAGGCGCGGAGGCGGCCTCGGAGTGGAGGGCGCGGGGCCGAGGGGGACCAGATTAAGGCACGGAGAAGCCGGGAGGCGCGGAGACGGCCTCGGAGTGGACGGCGCGGGGCCGAGGGGGACCAGATAAAGGCACGGAGAAGCCGGGAGGCGCGGAGACGGCCTCGGAGTGGACGGCGCGGGGCCGAGGGGGAGCGGCTGTCCAATCGACAGTTTCGCTGTGGCTCTGCGCCACAGATTGGCCAGGGCGACAAAGCAGACAGCGCGGGCAAGTCGGAGCGGGGGCAGCTCATCTCTGAGGTCGCTTTGTGAAAAAGCCTCTTTTTAAGCACCGCCCGGGACCCGGCCCCGGCCCCCAGCCAGCCCTGGCATTTCCAAACTGACAAACTCACATGGCTTTTTTCTTCCCTTCCACTTTTTTTCCCCCTCTTTCATCTTCATTCTCAGAAATTGACCACCCAGCACCGCCTCCTTCCTCCCGTCCCAGGGGGCCTCTTTGGTGGCGTGGGGGGGGGCGGTAATCGATGCGAGCAGAAGAGCAGGCCCGGCTTTTTCCGGCTCTGATTGCTAAACAAAGCCCACCGTGGTAAATAACTGAGCAGTGCATGTTGATTTTGCTCCCCGTTTGAAGCTCTACAGTAGCGATCATTACAGGGGATTTAGGCTGCACTGGGTGGGTGATGCCTTTGACTTCACACGCCAAGAAAATCTATATGGGCAGAGGGGGGCTTAGACGCTTACACAAGCTTAGGCTACGGCCCTATACCGAGCCTGGCATATAGGGTTTGGTTATTATCTGCTGTTTAAGACATTGTGAGTAAAACCTTCCCAAGACAGTTGGTCCTGTTTCACCAGCTCTGTGAGAGTGAAACCGGTAACATTCACACATTACACACCTCCAAGGCCTTTCCAGTGTGAGCCTGCGGCAGCCCTGTGGAAAACAAGCAGTGCACAAGTCTTACCTTCTGTTTTTTTAAGGACGGGGAAAAGAGTAGGAGCTGCCACATGCTGTCAATCATATGGTCAGGAGCAGTAGTTTCTTATTGGTTATCCTAATGACCTAGCTTGCAGAGCCCCACTGACCAGCCGTGGTGTGTGCTGCTCAACTCCAGCTTCCCACAATGCATTGCACCACAGAAGTCTCCAGTCATCTCCACCCTCCGGGAGGCCACAATATTATTGACTCCTGGCTGTTGATGTGTTAGATCTCATATTCTGAAGGTGCAGATGGAGCGTCTCAGAGGGGCCACTCTCTGCAGGATGATTAGGAAGCTGCAGGATGCTGCAGGCATGGGTCTGCTAGCTGTTGCACATAAATAATAAAAGTTATTGTTCCTACTTGCATTGGGGGGCTTGGGGGGGGCAGCATAGAGTGAAAGCAAGACTTTGATTACCTGAAATATTGCAGAATAGCACAATAACGCAGGGCGAGTCAGTCACAAGGTGGCCTTACTTGGATCACAGTTAAGCAGAATGTGATGTCGCTTATGCATAGTGACTGTCAGCCAGGGGCTCCCAGCTAGGGTAAGGGAGGCACCCCTCTGCTGGAAGCAAGCAGGCTTACCTGAAACTATTTACATAGGAACAACGGCAATTGTTTTTTTTTCCAGGGCTGGCACAGTGCAGGAGATCTTGTGAACTCTGGATGACAGTGCTGGGGTCGGCAGGGGACAATTGCCACGGAAACACCACGAAGCAAACCTGACAGGCGGCCAGGACAGCACACACACACTGCTCACACTCCTGACCGGCAAAAGGAAAGCCCCGCTTACAGACACATGAATGCATGGCTGGCCACCTGAACACAGATGACAACAGCCCCCCCCCCACACACGTGCAAAACTACACAAATAAATATGCAGTAGACTGTGCTTGTGTTCTTAAGGCTGCCCTCTAACCATATTTTGAAATATAGTTCACATTCTGCAAGAAAGGCTTTATAATTACTTATCAATTGACTGTGACATTTCAAACCAAATATCATCCCTTTCCCATATATTTGCCGCAGTACCCTTGGAGATGGGAGCGTAAATGGAATCATGAGTGAACACCTAGACGCAGTAATATAAGAGACATTATTGAACATGCAAATCTGGGCAGTTTGATGGGAGCCGATGGAATTGACAGGCGACCGCTGCCGGAGCATCGCCAAGCCCTTCACCACCGAGGCGCGGCAGGCTGCAAAAACACAGCAATTAAGCAGCCTGTGATCATCTCACAAAGGCTACGACATCATATCAGGATGACCGCGCTGACTCACTGGCGGAGGTAAAGACGAGCTGCAGGCTAGGATCTGGTTAGGTGATTAACAGTCTGCCCTTAACATGCCCCCCCTCCCCCACTATACTGCCCCGCATAAGCATTTAGTGGACGCATGCATGGATGGCCAGTCTGATGGGTGGACTGATGTATGTGGCTAAGCATATACCAAAAAGCTCAGACATCAGACTACGAGACTTATCAGAGGCTCGGACAAATTCAATTGAATTGAATATCAAAGCCATTGAATAGACGGGTTAAAAAGTTAGCATGACATAGCAAACCTAAACACGAAAAAGCACCAGCTTCACTAGAGCCAGCCAAATTTGGGCCATGGGCAGCCAAAGGAGCGTAACCTCCAGAAGGCTGTTGTGACGCCGACTCAACATCCTCTGACTCTGCAAAAGCACACAAACAGCAGCGGCATTTACCACCCAGCCAGGAAATCGCAGTCCTGCTTTCCAGCTCAGCTCACCTCATCACACTGAAACATAAGCCCCCGCGCCCCAGTAGGACTAATAGCGATGATGAGCCTCACATGATCCTTAGGTTAGGGTTCAGAGGGACCCGCAGTAATCGCAGCATCAGGGGCCACAAAGACGCCACAGCCGCCTCCTTGTTTGTTTGTGTGTGTGTGTGTGTGTGTGTGTGTGTGTGTGTGTGTGTGGGCGCAGCATGAGCAACACTCTCCGCTGGCTTTCAGAACCGGACCATTCATCATCGTTAGACACTCCCAGCTGCTTCTTTGGCGACTAGGGGCAAAGAGAGCACTGACAGGAGTAACAGCTGAGAATATGGCGCTGAGGGCAATGAGACGCCATGGAAACCTGGGTCAAAATAGATGCAAGAATCAACAGGAATCAACAGGAATGTGCGATTCTCCATCCCCAATACACCAAGTTTTCCCTATCAGGCCCCAAATGGTGATCTCTAGGGTTGCAGGCTTAGTTCCTGCCTCTTGTTGTGTATGTGTGTGTGTGTCTCACCCAATTAGTTCAGATTAACGCATGTCAAGCCGCCTTCAGTGTGTTTGTGATGAGCAGACATCTTGACCCAAGTGTTCTCTGCCTCATATCCTGTGATTCCAGGAATAAACCCTACATTATCTATGAAATGGATGAAGAGATACGAAAAAGAAAATGTAATAGTTATTCTCCTAGCGCAGGCTGCCTTCCTCCAGGGGATATGCGTGTGTGTGTAAGCTCCAGCTGATGCCGCTGCACAGCCCAACGTCCCCGGGCTGACCCAGCCTGCCCTCAGCATGCGGGTCAGACTGGAGGCGTGCTGAGCGTATAGCGGCGCGGCGTAGCGGCGTGCCATGGCCAGCGGAAGCCAGGGAGACATCACCAACAGCCACTCGCACAGACACTGCCTTTTTACTGCTATCAAACTACGGGTGACTTCCACAGACGGAGCCGTGCTAGCAGGGAGGTGATGCATACCCATCTCCATCCTAAATGCACCAGTACAGGTGGGACTGCAGCACACTGACCAGGTCCCCGAATGACAGCCTAGGCACCTGGACCACGGCTACCGGCCCTGGCAGGGGAAGGGGGGGGGGGCTTCTGACACCTCCACCGCTAGTCCTCCGGTGACTCCCAGGACCTGAGGGAGCCGAGAGTCCGGCTCAGGCATCGTTCCGCACGGACACGCCACGCTCCTTCCGAAAACACCTGTGATGTTCAACTGGCACCTTTAAAACATCAAGTTATGCAGAAAAAAAAAGAAAAAAAAAATCCTATCAATGGTAAGAAAGCAAAGAAAAACGGAGGCAAAGCCAGAAGGAAAGGGGAAGAGGCAGGAGAATGCTGGGCTGAAGCTGAGGGAAGGCAGTGCTGTGTACAGTGGCTGAGCCACATCAAAGGGCACACGTCCCCCAGAAAGGCAGGAGCCCAGGCCCGCGGGCCCCTTTAATTAGACTGCCATTCGGCCGAGCCCACGGCCCCCGTACTTCTTTTTTCCTCCATTTCCTGCATGATCTTTGACAACAAGGAGCCCATCTGTGCTCCTCAGCCCCCCACCTCCGCACCTCAGCCCCCCACCCACTCCGCCATTATGTAGCCCGATAAGAGCAGCGTGGCACTACGGTCAACACGACCTTACAGCGTTTATTTATTTTTTTTTTTCCATCTACCCTTTAATGAAAATCTGCCCAAAGAATAAAAGAAATGCAAACAGAGTGGAATTTGTGCCTTGCAACATCAGCTGTCAAGGGCGGGGGCACCTTCCCCCCTGTGGATGACTGCTTCAGTGGAGACAGAGTGACGAGACGCCCAGAGTTCGAGGCCTGATCATGGAGGCAGATCCGCACTTGGACACAGAGCCGGCCGTGACGGACACCCCCGCAGTGGGTGGGCCTCCCCCATCCGCCCGACGCTGTCAGGGAAACTTCAGGAATGCAACAGAGATAAAACATACAAGGGGTGCAAATTATGCAGCATGTAAACAGCCCTGGGTCCCACTCGGGGCCGTGACATTTGACCCCGCCGTGTGACCTGCCCTCCAGACCCCACACCTCTCGACTGGGATCTCGAATGAGAAAGTCGCAAGCCGCAAACAGAAGGAAAACACCAGAAGAATGTATGTAAAAATATACTTTCAAATGCGGTTGGGGAGAAGACGTGAAAGCCATCACCATCACCACCATAACGAGGATGACTGTCATGCGGAAGGGGTCCCCTGCGTGATATTACGGGCGGCCCTGCTGGAATAAACATTTTTAAAGGGACAGAAGTCATTTGGGATTATTTAGCCCTTGTAAGCAGCAGCTGTCTTGTCAACCGGAACACTAAATGACTACATGACATAGGAGAGGCCGGGCTGGGAGGGAGGGAGGCCTGCCAGTTAGAAGCGTGGAGGGAAATTAAACAAGTGGAACAGCTCAGTGTAGTTCAGCTCTGTTGCAGAGCCTGCAATGACCTCCATGAAATGATCATCTTTGATTCTCAGCAGGGAGACGGGGTCACGAGACACCATCTTTATCGGCACAGATGATGATGATGTCACAGACGTCACCATGGAAACGGGCATTCCGGTCCACCTCCCAGGTGATGGAGCCCAGGCTACCTCTGAGGTTTATGGGTGGAACCTCTCTCCCTCTGACACAAACTGTCAGAGCAGGGAGCTCAGAGTCACAGCTAACTGTATTCTCTTCTTTTTAAAAACCAATAACTTACAAATTACATTTAAAACCTTCTGATCCAATACAGGTGAATGGCTCCAATCTCTACCTTAAGCGAAATTCTCTGGCTCTCACCGGCTTACACTATCAGAACAGGCTTTATGGTGGG
>JAODKL010000040.1:26419613-26430009 GCA_026780765.1 Petrocephalus schoutedeni
CCCCCCCCCCACCACGCCCCCATGCCCCCGACCCCCTTCTTCTGTTGCCAGCTTATCTGCTGCAAGACAATTAATGGCTGGTAGCGTTCCAGTAAACCCATTAGATATTCACTTTCATCTTTACACACGTTTGCTGGCCCATGCGTGATGCAGTGCTGTTTCTCACCAGGTGGGGCGCTCTCACAAACGGACACAGACGGCGTCTTGGCTGGAGCAAACAGCTTGGCTAAGGGCAGAAAACATTCCCATTTTAAGCCAGCATTTATTTGCTTGTTGTTTTTAATATGCTTTGACTCTCCCATCAAAACCATTATAAACATCTACAACAACAAACAGCAAAACATGATAAATAAAAAAATCAGGGGAAATAATACTTAATAATAAGTTAACAGTATCCTCTGCCGTCATGTACCTGGCTGCCACACACACACACACACACACAGCAAAGGCCTTCACGTGGGTCAGGTGTAATAAGCAACAAAACCAGCCAAAGTGTACATGGAAATGGGTTAAAATGTCTTCTTTTCAATGTACATTACAGCTTACGACAAGATAAACAGCTCTATAGCCCTGCTGGTCATGATACGGCTTTCTGTGAAGTATATAAGAAAGGTTATGTGTTTCCAGAAACCCTAGTTTAAAACAGGATGGCTTAAGGGCAAGCACTAAAAAAAAATGTTTTCTAAAGAGCTGTTCCAACCCAGGTACAGGACAAAAATGATTTACAAAGGACTGCTCAAACCAGGGTACTGGGCTAAAACGCTTTCTAAAGGGGCGCTCAAACCAGGGTACTGGGCTAAAACGCTTTCTAAAGGGGCCCTCAAACCTGGGTACTGGGCTAAAACGCTTTCTAAAGGGGCGCTCAAACCTGGGTACTGCGCTAAAACGCTTTCTAAAGGGGCGCTCAAACCTGGGTACTGGGCTAAAACGCTTTCTAAAGGGGCGCTCAAACCTGGGTACTGGGCTAAAATGCTTTCCTGAGGGGCCACTCATCCCTGGTTCCAGTCAAAAATGGTTGAAACAAAGCCACTTGATTCTTGCACTCCAATCAGCAATTAATTGTCATCTTTCATCATGAGAGGTACGGCTCTCAGCTGGAGCTGGATGGAGCTGGCAGGAGATCCCGCAGGTGAGGAGCTGTTAGCAGCATGGAAAGGCAGAGGCAGCCCAGCACCCTGCCTCTGGGCGCTGTCAGAAACGGGAAAACCTCCAGTAAAAACATAGGAGATTCTGTTTCCTCGCCTATTCCGGTCATGACACCACCGCGCTGGCGATGGTCACACCTTCTTCCTTTTATTCCATTACCACACAGACGACTCAGTCACCCTTCAAGGGACACAGCCTTCACCCCCCCTCCCCCTCCCCCCCCACGACACACACCCTTCCCAAAAGAGACGGACCACACCGTTTATGGAGCTGTGAAACTGAAAAGGGGGGTGGGGGGGCGGCTGCCACCTCAAGGAAACACCACATCTCATTCTGCAGGTATGTGTCTGTGGGGGGGTTAATTACCCCAGACGTTTATTTACATGACATCAGAGAAAGTGGCGGGGCAGTTGCCGCCCGTCCTGACCCGGTACGGGACGCCACAGTCCTGATTAGCAGAAGTGCCCCCGCACCGGCTCCCGTCAGAGGCCTTCCCGGCAGCGGGCCCCGAATTACATTCTCGCCCGCTACAACACCCCAGAGCGATGTGTGAAATTGCATTGGCGGGGGTAGCTCTGAGGTTCACCTGCAAAGCCTGCCTTAACCAAACACATATAACAGCTATTTATATTTCTTCCTCTCAGAGAAGTACCCCTGCCTGAGCTCCAGCACTCCCCTGAATTAAGGGCACACACAGGGAATTAATCTCCGTCTCTCTGACGGCGGCACAGCGTGCCCGCCTGCCGCAGCATCCAGACTGTCAGTGACACCTGACCGAGTCTGCATATGAGCTTTCTCCTCCCTGTTATGACTCTTAATTGCTTACAGATTTTCCTGTAAGAAATAAAAAAGAAACTTCTGCTTCCATACTAAGAGTTTGGGGAGACTCGATAAATTCAGTTATGCTCAGCCAGCTGAAAAATCTGCCAAACCACTTTTTAAACAAAAAAACTGATGGGGAAAGAGGTTCTTAAAAAGTAGTATTTTACATTAGTCCATTCATTAGTGGATTACCCACAATACAAAATTAACAGCCCCACAGTAAAATTAAGATATACTGCATGTTTTAAGTGCCTGTACAAGAGAGATCCATCTTTTTTGAGATATATTTATGCATCATATCAATTTAATACGCTGTCAGAGCCAATCAGAATAGAATATGTTAATCCATAATCTCCAGATCTCATATACAGTTTATGAGTGGAACTTTTTTGGGAAACGTGGGTTGCCAAGATGGGGCTGTGGAATGAGGCTAGGTGAGATGCCTTCCCATGATCCTTTGCTGCTCTCTAATGAGAGCTGGAAGCCTGGCTGAAGCTGGCTTCTACAATAACCACCAACCCGCACCGAGTCCCACGGAGCACCATGACCTGACGCGCATGCTCGTACACACACATGCCCCTGCACAGGCTCATGCTTGCACACGCACATGCCCCTGCACACACTCAGGCTCGTACACACACATGCCCCTGCACACGCTCATGCTTGCACACGCACATGCCCCTGCACACACTCAGGCTCGTACACGCACATGCCCCTGCACACGCTCATGCTTGCACACGCACATGCCCCTGCACACGCTCATGCTTGCACACGCACATGCCCCTGCACACATTCAGGCTCGCACATGCCCCTGCACACACTCATGCTCGCACACGCACATGCCCCCGCACACACTCACGCTCGCACACGCACATGCCCCTGCACACACTCACGCTCGCACACGCCCCTGCACACACTCACGCTCGCACACGCACATGCCCCTGCACACACTCACGCTCGCACACGTACATGCCCCTGCACACACTCACGCTCGCACACGTACATGCCCCTGCACACACTCATGCTCGCACACGCACATGCCCCTGCATACACTCATGCTCGCACACGCACATGCCCCTGCATACACTCATGCACATGCACCTTCACACACACACCTGCACTTGCTCATGCACACACGAGCGCGCACACACTTGGACAAAACACCTGTGCGCACACTCACAGCTGCCCTTCAGTATGCTCGGCGGCCCGGCTGCCAGGCTGACGGCCATTGTCGGAGGGGACCTGTGCAGCTTTTTCCCTTTCATGTGGCCTGCAGCTTTCTGGGGCAGCAGATGGACTGAGAAAGATGCCAAGGACCAGGCAACCTGTGGTCGATAGCGGTGCTGGTCCGAGCGCGGTACGAGGGCCGCGTGGGCATAGCCCCCGACGTCTGGAAAGGGCCTGGCGCATTCACGGCATCAGGGGCTTCAATTGTATCAGGTAGCAAACAGCGCGCTGCGACTGGATTCTCCCTGCAGGTTCTTCTGCAGGGGGCACATTTGCTCAGCAGCAAACGAGCTCAGCAGCCCTGGCCCACCCCTAACGGATACTGGGGTCCCGGGACGGCCCAGCTAAGCAGCTCGCCCGCACTTCACTGCACTTCTACCTCTGAGACAGCCGGAGTGGAGGATAAGAGTCAGGCAGTACAGCAGCCCATAATGCGTGTCCATGGATACAATCCACAAGGGTACTGGACTGCACTCACAGGCCTCACATAAGCAATATGTGAAGCTTGATCATACCACATCTTCCCTACCGCAGGGGGGGGGGGGACACATCATTAAACTGTTTTACACCCACTCATGGTCACGGCCACAGCTCAGTCTCTGCTCCCCCACAACTCTAATAATGTTTAATATCACATAAAGCCATTCCGCAATCCGCAAATAGACTTTCCCATCAGAAATTCAGGAAGAAAAGAAGATGCTTGCCTTGCCCAGGGGACTCCCCTTAATATGCTTTCACGTCTGAGGGATCCGATAAGGCAGGGTATCAGAAAGAGAGTTGAAATAATGATCTTACCAAGGAGAGAGAGGTGGTGGGGGTGGGCTGGGAGGGCGCAGTAATGTATAAGCCAAAGCAAATACTTATTACAGCTCTCCAAAGGATCTGAGCGCATATAGAATTAACCTGAACTAGTATTTGGAACAGCGGCTGAGCAGAGTGTCTTTTAACACCCTTTAACAAGGCGACTAAAGTGTGAGCAATCAAGGACTCTCCCCCAACTTTGAAACCCCAAGTGCAGGACACTCACCGTGGAAATAAAGCAGACGTGGTGTAAGTCATTACCTGGACGGGCCTTACAGGGGGCACACATAAATCATACGGTCAGCGGCAGAGCTGAGGAGGGCATGACTCACCGCGCACCATAACGGCAAAGAGCGGCTCACTCGAGGCAAACAGCCAAACAGCCATGAGTGCCGCACTGCGAGGAAGGAGCAGTGGCCTGTCGCTGGGGGAGACCAGCTGCCAGGAAAGTAATGCTTTATAAACACCAAGTCGTTCTCTTTGAAACCTCTAAAAAGAGGAATCAAAAAACACAACCCAGCTGCCCTGCAATACTCCTCTCAGAAAGGTACTCCGCAGGTCACCCTCAGCAGCAGCTCTGCCCTGGTGTTACAGCCCTACCCTACATCTGGAGGGAGATGGACGACCATGCTGATGGTTCGTTAGAGCTTGAGGCCCCGAGAGGTGGCAGAGGGAGCAGGCCCTGAGAGGAGGCAGAGGGAGCAGGTCCCCGAGAGGAGGCAGAGGGAGCAGGCCCCGAGAGGAGGCCCTGAGAGGAGGCCGAGGGAGCAGGTCCCCAAGAGGAGGCAGAGGGAGCAGGCCCCCGAGAGGAGGCAGAGGGAGCAGGCCCCGAGAGGAGGCAGAGGGAGGAGGCAGAGGGAGCAGGGCCCAGAGAGGAGGCAGAGGGAGCAGGGCCCAGAGAGGAGGCAGAGGGAGCAGGGCCCAGAGAGGAGGCAGAGGGAGCAGGTCCCCGAGAGGAGGCAGAGGGAGCAGGTCCCCGAGAGGAGGCAGAGGGAGCAGGCCCTGAGAGCAGGCCCAGAGAGGAGGCAGAGGGAGCAGGCCCTGAGAGGAGGCAGAGGGAGCAGGTCCCCGAGAGGAGGCAGAGGGAGCAGGCCCTGAGAGGAGGCAGAGGGAGCGGGCCCCGAGAGGAGGCAGAGGGAGCGGTCCCCGAGAGGAGGCAGAGGGAGCAGGCCCTGAGAGGAGGCAGAGGGAACAGGCCCTTAGAGGAGGCAGAGGGAGCAGGCCCTGAGAGGAGGCAGAGGGAGCAGGCCCTTAGAGGAAGTAGAGGGAGCAGGTCATGAGAGGATGCAGAGGGAGGAGGCCCTGAGAGCAGGACCTTAGAGGAGGCAGAGGGAGGAGGCCCTGAGAGCAGGACCTTAGAGGAGGCAGAGGGAGCAGGCCCTGAGAGGAGGCAGAGGGAGCAGGTCCTGAATGGGAGCCCTGAGACTAGGCCCCAGTCTCCTGTCTATTTAGCCCCCTAAATGCTGCTGGCAGAGTCGGCACTGATGCCGCGGTGACTCACCCAGCATGCTGTGAACGGCACGGTTGCATGGCAGTCTTTAAAGGCCACTCCCGTGTACCGCGTGGGGCTATTTAGCCGACAGATAACCGGAGTGGAGACTCTCCATTCGTATCTTTGTATGAACTTAATGGCACATAAAGAACCTCTAAATCATTTACACAAGATCCAGGCTCCCCGTGGGGTCCCAGGGATCCAATTCTCCTGCCTAAAATGACTTTCATTTCCACTACTTGAGAGAAAAAAATGTGTTTGTTTTCTCTCCTCTGCACCGAGGAACTCTGAATCATTTCCTTAATCGCTCCTGTCCCACGCCCTGGCATTACGAGTTCTACTCTCGTGCTTCCCAAATAGCAAGCCGCTTTAATATGCAATTAAATTCTTCAATAGTGTCCTCTAATTAAAGCAGTGTTAAACAAAGTGAGTGCTGGGGCGCCAGCCTACACAGCAGACGCTGCTAACCCTTCCTCGGAGGAGCAGAAGCCAGAAGAAATGCTAAATTAATCAAAATAAGGCTTGATTAATCGAAAAGACCCTGGAAATTAAGATAAAACGAGTATGTTCTCAGGCCTGCTTCTGTTTCACCTGGTGCGTACCGGAGTCTGTCTGGAGTGCGTGCGTGCACGCAGTCTGGCCAGCCCATCTCCCAGAGGTGGCAGCAACTATAGATGCCTGCCACATGGGGGCCCCGGAGGGCCGAAAGCAGGGGGCCCAGACAGGAAGCACTTCAGCGAGGCCCATGATCCAAACTTCCAGAAGAGCCTGGAGGCCTTTCATCCCATTACAGCCGATTCTCCATTATAAAAGCCCCTCAGTGCTGGATTTCGAAGGATTTATTCCTTGTGAAGCCTCGCCAGTGGAGCCGCAGTTAGCCCCCGCTTCATTTTTCACATTATATTCATACTTTTCACATTATATTTTATCATATTAATGCGCCTCCACAGCGGATGAAAGGCTTCTCAGAAGGAAGCGGAATCGCGTAACTGGTGACCAAGTGGACTCTGAAGTCTGAGAGCCAAGTCTGCAGAAAATACACCCGGCAGCTTGAGCACAGGGCAATAAAATAAGACTAAAGAGTCACACTGTATACATATATTTTAAACCAAAACAAGAATGGAGTGACCATGGGAAACAGGTCATGTGACCAGACGAGCTTCCGCAGAAGAGCCGCGCCTCCGGGACCCGTTTCTGCGGCTGCTGATGTCACTGTGGTCACATCCCACTTTACTGCCCAGGCATTTTCCGTAGAGCACTGCCTCGTGAAAAGCCAACAAAGAGAGAGAAAAACACTGCGACGGCTGAGAGAGAGACACGCACACGCACACACAGAGGAGAGTTCACTGGATCAGTGAACAAGAATACGGGTTGTCAGTGGGTGAATTACATCTTTCCACATGTGTCCAGAAATTCACAGTAATCTTGCAGCCAGACAGCCATTGATCTCAGAAAATGAAACATCAAGTAAAACTACATTCTCTCTGTGCCAAGCGTTTTTTTTTTTTTTTTATTATCAAGCCTTTTGTTTAGAGCTGTCGAACTGGCCATCAGCTGAATGGTGTTTTCGTACTCCCGCTCGAGAGGCCTGTTTGTGAATTCCTCCTCGATTGAGCTGTTAGGAGTCAGGGCAATCACACTCAGCATTTATCATCTTTATTTGGCTGATTATCTGGATTTCATCCTAAGGTTTAATTGGCTCAAGGTGTTTAAGTAACCATTAGCTAATTAGATATTTAACGGCATGCTTAATTATGACAATTATAATTCTTAATTCAAGATTTAAAGGAAAATGACCAGGATAAGCAGAAGATAGATGGATGGATGCAGAATTGCACAATGTGCAATATTAATATCGACAATGCAGGTTTTGCACATGCAACTGTCACATCACAAGGACGGCGATCAATCAGCAGGGTTAGGACAGTAATTTGCACTAAAACATTTCTGTCATAGGAAACAAAACTTAGCAAACTTTGCAATGTTAATGATGGTCCCCTTTCCGGATTATCAAGTATATCTTAAAAACTCACACATAGATAGTGTGCTGCATTTTTGAGAAAGACATTCACTTTCCACAATATGGAAATATTCTGGATTCCACAGACAATATCGAGCAAAAGCAAGCGATTTGCCAGCACCCCTTTGTCTCTCTCGGCACTCATCAACTTATTTGATGGACTCTATTGGCAGGTGATAAGTTCTATTTGGCTGTAATTCATTCTAGGTAAATTTCAACTGCTTTGTTTCATAAATGATCACAATATTGCAATACTAATTGCAAAGATTTCAAATATTGCGTATATTGTATATTTTTTCTCCAGTATTGAGCAGCATAGATAGATGGATGTCTTCTTTTTTAATTGCAAACATACGTCCAAAAAAATAAATAAAATAAAAAAGACTAGAACTGTCAAGTGCTTCCACAGGTAAGGTACAGAATTCAGTCAAAACCCTAGGAAGCCTACCAAAGGTCTCATCTGCAACCCAGACCCTATGGACTGAGAACAGCTAGTCTGAAAATGGCACCTATATGTGCCTGAAGCAGGCTGGTGCTTTTATTCTTGTGATAAAGGTTCCAAACCTTATAACTGAGAGGAAGGCCTTTCAAACACTGAAGGCGAACCACCATTCGTCCATGATCCATTAAAACCAGAAATATTTCACTGAGAGTTCGAAGACATGATATCTACCATTGTCCTTGGGACAGTAGGAACTGCACCTAGCTCATTTTTATGCAGATGGATAGTCATTTCAGTTCAGTCAGTACAAAGAACAGGACCGTGAAGTACTGTCCTCTGCATCTGATACTTCACGGCCAAGCTAAAGATTACCAGTGAACTTGCAATAAGCAGGAGGTGCTTTCTGCTGTGCATCTGCCTTAGTTGCGTAAACAATATCTCAAGGTGTTTTATTTATGGAGAGTACAACGGGAAAATCCATAACACCACACACCTCCATCACCTTCACACACACTTTGACACTCAGTCAACAAACATGCCATGTCTCCTTCAATGTACCCAGGAAAAAAAAGCGATTTTCAAACCAAACAACCAACAATCTGTCATCTGAAAATGTCAACAAATTTCACCCTTATTGGAAATTCTTTTTGTTTATCGAATCGTCACTGAGTCTGCTGGATTGGCAAGGCTCCGACCTTTAACGGTCAAAAAAAAAGGAGAAAAAAAAGCAGAGTTTCAACAAAAGAAAATAAGGGTTAAGCTCTCTATAGATGAAAAACAGTCATCGCATATGCCAGACAGTAGAAGGGAAAAGAACGAAGGTGGCAGAGAACCTGCTCCCACCAAAGAAGCTGACTAATGAGCTTTAGAATATTCCTTTATAATAATAACCCAGCACCTCCAACCCCGGAGCTGCCTGTTGCTGAAACAGAACAGAACAGGGAAGGTAGCAGGTAGCAAGAAGGTACAGTAGCAGGAACAACAACACGTCATTCTTCTGATATGGCGCTTTCTCATATCCTAAGAGGCGCACAGAGCGCAGAGAGAAGAGGCTCGGCTTCACAGCAGTCGGCCATTTATCTGCCACCTCCGGAGTGGTGGGGGTTAGGGGCTCAAGGGCCAAACGGTGACATGGGTAGTGTGCCAGTCATGGGACTGGAACCGACGCCCTTCCGCACACAGGCACAGACTGCCTGCAGAGGCACACATCTCCAGAACAAACTATATAGGGCACACTATCACCCACAGCCAAGGGGGTGCTCTCTTTAAAAAAACAGGGAAGCACAATACAAGAGCACTACCAGCCTGCATGGAGACCTCCCAAGTGCAATTAATAGGCAAACAGACAACAAAAAAGATAGATAAACTTTATTCTGGAATGCTGCTATTGCTATGTGAATACACTTGGTCCACGGCTCTCCATTAAAATGGTACCCTTGTGAACAAACTCGCTCAGGCATCACGGCCAATTACAGTCTGCCTCTGCCCACCCCAGCGACGCGGAGGGTCCGCCTGCCCGCCGCCGCCGTCCGCTTTTAGTGCTGTAGCATGGGAGACCATAGCCTGCGGCCTCCATGCCACAAGTTGGCGTCCCATACCGACAAACCCACGGCACTGTTCTGGCTGACGGAATACATTAACATTTTCTCCTTGAGAACAAAGCCAATCTGTGCTCAAAACGAGCAATAATATAATAGTCAAGGGGAAATCGAAAAAGTAAAAAGGAGAAAAATAAATAAATAAATAAAACGAAACCCTTGCCTGCCTGCCTGTTAGGCCTCCCAGACACGGCTAAAGAACCAGAGCGATGAAGATACGAGATAAACCCAACGGAGCATATTGAGCTTTAATTTCCGCCAGTTTACCAACTTCACCTTCACACACAGCAGTGTCAATACTTATTAAGGTGAGGCTTCAGCAGCCATTACTCAAAATTAATAACGGTACAGGGATGTTTAACGTCCCGTCTTTTCACGGCGCTGCCGTCAGAAGTGATCACCGCCGCCGCGTTCTCTCCCGCTATTTACTCACGTCCAATTTTTCACTTTTCCCAACTATCTGTCAACAGCCAAGCGCGTCTGTTAGACACGTTCACACGGACAGAATTCTAATGCTCCGCAGCGCTCTATTTGGCACGAACAGCCAGGAGTAAACCCCCTAAATAAAAAAGAAACGACACCGAGATTTCAAAATAGTGTGAATTATCCATAAATATACCTGCCTAGGGTGCAGCTAAATCACGGATCTCAGCAGGACTGATTTGCTGGCCAAGGGGAGAACCGGAAAGCAGCAAAGAGACAAGAGCGGCAGTGGGGAAACAAAGCAGTGTGCGTCTTTGTTAGAGTCAGCGGGCAACAGGTGGGGGTTAGCACAGGTAATGGGGGGGGGGGGGGGGGGAGGGGGGGGGGGGGCGGGGGGGAGGAGGAAGAGGAAGAACAGACAGAAC
>JAODKL010000040.1:26470124-26493619 GCA_026780765.1 Petrocephalus schoutedeni
GGGGGCGAGCAGGTCTAATCGATGTGCTCAGCATCGGAGCATAACCCCTGTAATGGCTCCATTAAAAATTGAGGCCGCGGAGCTGAAAGCACAGCTGCAGGCTGTTGCATTAATTTTTTAATGCCAAATGAGCAGAAGCTAAGCTTCAAGGGAAGGATTATCTTCCTCTGTCGGGGCCCCGTACCCTGGGGGTGGGGGGGGCCGACAGGGGACATCATGCCGCTTCACCAGTGCAGGCCAGCCCTCATGCACCACGTGCTGTAGTGTGTGTGTGTGGGGGGGGTGGTGAGCTGCACATCCCACACAGCACTGGTCAAAACTGGGGGGGGGGCACAAACACACTTGTGCACTACAGGGGCCCATGTCCATAGCGGTAGGCGTGTAAACAGTTTGTTCATTATGACAGCAGACACTGATGGCTAGGAACCGCCCCCCCCCTCCCCCCAGGGCTGCATCTCCACGCCGCCGTGCCGTGGCCTTCTGTAAGCCGCGTGATAAAGTCCTGCAGGGATTCGCTGGCCAGTCACGGCCAAGAGCGCCAGGTGGCACCCAGGCCGGTTCCTGCGGCTCCAGGACCAGAGACAGACCTGCCCTAAATTCCCTCCAGAAATAAGAGGACCAACAGATCTAGCGACTACAGGGGCGCCCCCCCCCCCCATACAGCCACCTCAGCTTCACTCACTGGCCAAAATGACGTTGGACCAATCAATACAGCTGTGTGACAGTAAAGGGCAAATCTATCCACCGTCAGTCAGCAAGGAATAGCTGGGAAAAAGGAGGTAGGTACACAGAGGCACCCCCACACGCTCTAGTCAATGGAGACCAGCAAAAGGGCAGGCTTTGTGAATAAGGGGGGGCTATTTACTTTTAAAAAATAATAATGAAATTTTATAATAATTTATAATCCATATATGTCATCCATTAGCCAAAGTACTTCCTGCTACATAGGGCGAGATCTGTACTGTTTGCCGGGCAAAAATGGAAGGCACCCTCCGCAAGGACCCGGGGAGGCGCTCTGGATGGGCGGAGCGAACGGGGACGGGGGGGGGGCTCCGGGAGGCGGGCCGGGGGGCCGGGGGGGGCCAGAATACTGGCCGAATTAAATATGACCAAATTAAAGGGAGCGGAAGCAGAGGGCCATAAAAAAAAGAAAAAAAAGAAAGAGCGGAGAAGCCCAGTCGGTATTTCTGGCTTTATTCCCTGTGCTAACTTGCATAAAATCAATTACTTGGGGGTAGATTTGGGAAGGGAGCGAGGATGTAAGGCTCAGTTTGAGGCAGTTATCAAGGGACGTGATTATAAACTTCATTGTGTCGGGCTAGAATTTCGCTCATAATACCCTTTTTAAAAAAAAAAAAAAGTTAAATGTCACCCATTTGCATACCCCCCTCCCGTAAGGCAGGGAGAGGAAAGAAGGCTCGTCTTTGGCTCCGGGGCGAATCGCAGGTACGGGGCCCGGCCGCTCTGAGGGGCGTGCTGGGGACGGCCTCGCGCACATCACTAAAGGCTACGACGGCATTTTCACACTAAGGGATGCAGGAAATCTTAACTGATATAATGGCCACCCAGCATAATGAAGCAGGAGTGGGCCGCCGGGTCCAGGGGCATGGCGGGGGATAGGGCGATGATGGGCCCGCGCACACACCGCCCAGCTGGGCCTGCAGAGTAGAAAGGGCCCGGAGCCCCCCCCAGGACCCCAGTTCCGCCTTCCTCCCCCGTGACCCCCCCCCCCCCCCAAGCCAAATGCACGCCATCGGATGGAGGAGGCTGCATCTCCATGTTCCTCCTGCTGTTAGCCTTTAAAGCCGGGGCAGCCCTCTGACACACCCCGCTCTGACGAGACAAACAAACATTACTCAAAACTGTACATCTTTGGAAGCGGCCTGACCCCTCAGCGCAATGCTTTGGCAACAGCGAGAGCCTCAGAGCTGGGAACCTGGGAGATCAGAATTGGAGAGAAGCTATCAGGCAGCGGGCCTCGGGTCCATGTTAGTGCGGCTACGGCACAGAGAAAGCTGAATAATTAATAGGTATCAAGCGCTCTGGCTCCGCAAGGCTGCTGCGGAAGGCTGATGTGGAGGGCGGCACTGAAACAGAGGATTTACACGGAGGGCAGAAGCCAGACATTCCGACACAACAGTACTATTCCAATGCGGGGCGAAGGCCTTTTCTTTGTGCATTTACAAAATGCTACAACAAACACACACGGGTGTGGTCACTTTCTCCACCCCATATTTCATCCCTTTGTATGATCAGCTGTCGAGAACCTTGACAATAAAATAAAAATCATCTCGCCCACAATGCCCTGTGACACTGCGTGACACACTGTATCCTGTCCAACACACCCAGAGGATTATCCTCAGCGAGGATGGCAGTGCGTCACCAAAATGCATCCCGCTGTTTAGGCACAGATCTTCCTTTGAGGAAAACGCTTTATATAAGGGAAAAATAAAACACTCACATTTAAGAAATATAACAGGGAATTTATGTATGCGACGCGGCGACAGAATCCGCAATGCCGGGATCAACGCCAAAAAGATTATGTTCGGCACTTTAACACGATGTAGCGGCTCTGTGAGGGGCACAAAGGCAGCCAAGGTCTCTGAGAACCAGGGCCGTCCAACCTTTCAGAAAGTGGGCTGTATTTTGTTTGGCGCCCCCCCCCCCCCCCGCCCCCCCAGAAACTCTGCAAACAGCAGGGGGTCACTGGGCTCAGGTTGGAAGGCCCAGCAGCTTCGGAAACGCTCTGCGTGCGGATCCCAGGCTGCATTTCAAAGACGCACAGAAAGGTGCCCCGTCGCAGAGCAGGACAGAGGAGGGGATAGCTGTCCCCCAACTGCCAGCCTCTAAAGCTCTAGTAAAACTACTGGGAACCGCTTCTGGAAGCCATGTGGGTGGGGCCTGCCAGGTTCCCGCTGCTCTCCCACTGCTCTCCCGATCCTCGCTAGCCCGCCTCTCTGCCAAGGACTGCTGTTTTTGTACCGAAACACTTTCACGGGCGCTATTTTGCACTGCCGAACCTCTGATCGTGCCCCCTCCCCCCCGTGTTCACACCGAGCTGGGCAGAGTAATCGATACAGCAGTGTATCCCGCCCGCATCCACCCCCCTCGCGCTGCCAATCGCTCCCCCTGAACCCAGAACAATACCGTTATTCATCCCTCTCCAAGATACATTTTCGATTACGCCGCGGATGGCGATGATTAAGAGAAGCGCGCGGTAAGATCTGGATTAAAGCTGGCCACACGAACGATCTGCCTTTCCACCCGTGCGTCCGAGGCCGGGCATCTTAAAGACGTCTTGGTGTGTTTCGATACAAGTTTCAGAAATTTCAGCTAAACACATATCATGTTGAATTTGCCCAGAAACTATATAGATACACACTTTAGCACAGTGCTGTGTGCAATATATATGTTACACTTATAGATATAATACGCATGTGTGACATTTTGCGTCAATATAAGAGACAGCGATCACTCCTCTAAAGCACACAGGTAAATTGCAGTACACCATTTAGCTACAGTAATGTAACCAAAGAAACTTAAATAATGGAAAAGTAGGACAGAGAAAAGCTGATACAATACAGCACAGCAGGGGCTTTCACTCCAAAGATATTACATTCATTCAGGGCCCGTAGGTAACATCACTAATGCGCAATTCAAAACATTTCTACATGTGAAAGTATCCATTATAAACAATAATCAGTACATGAAGGCAGATTTCAAATGTCTCATTCAAAATTCAATAGGGAAAAACATGAGGCAAACAAAAGCAGGAACCTTCAGAGGAGCCGATTTCCATGTTCTATTGCCATTAATTCAGTCAAAAGTTCATTCAAAATAACAAAAAATTGTGTGCACAATGTAGATTACAGGCATTAAAACGCCGACAATACATTTATCATGACTTTGTTTCAAATCTTAAAAGCCACTAACCAGCTTTGTGAGCAAAATATCTATACAGACCAAAAATACAAATAGTGTAGAATTTCTGTTAGAGCACAATACCTCACGCTATTACAAAAAATCCGTACACACACATACAGACCCAAAGAGTGAATTCTATAAGAAAAGCCCTTTTATGTGCAGTTTTTATCTGTTGTTCTTCTTCACAATTCTCTTTATGATTGCTGATGTCGTTGATATAACCAGTGCCTAGCCTCTTTTAGATGCTCTTACAGACTAACACATTTCCATCACACACAAATGCTTCCAAATAACGAAGCCTAGCTCGCCTATGTTCGGTCCACAGAGTGCTTTTTATTTCGGAGGAGAGAAGAAAAAAAAAAAGAGGGAAAAAAATTAAATTGCCTGCTTTCTACTGGCAATTACCGCTAGGAAGCTTGTTTCCTGAGGAATCTGCTTAATTTGATGGGTTTAAACATAAAACAAAACAGTCGGCCAGTCTATTTCCGTTAAAAATAAAGGGGAAAGGCACTGGTCCTGAGGACACCGAGGACTGCTTTTGCTGGGGGATTTTGTTTTAATGTAGCTCTCTTATGCAACAAATGAGCAAAAACAAAGGTTAGAATGGCATGAGGAGGGACTGTACTGAAAGGTAAAAAAAAAAAAAAAAAAAGGTTCCGTTGAACCTCCACGATCCAAACATTTAACCTTTTCCCAATGCTCAGTTGCAAAATTTAAGATATTTGCTACCAAAAGACCTGGATTAGCTGTCCATCACAAAATAAAAGAAAAAAAAATCTGTTACTGAAGAATGAAAGTGAAAGATTTTAGAATTGATTTTGTTTTCTGGCACAGAATGGCACACCATTTCTCTTTGACAAAATGAGTGGCTCAGAGAGAAAGAGGCATTGATGTTATGGTATTTATGCATTTATTTTCGAAACACTTCAAATGTTTGTCTGAATCCCTCCCCCCCCATCCAATGCACTGCGAGCATCAACAGCCCTATGACAGTCTCACATGTGCCGGCCCAAATATACATCAATCTCAAAAAGACTTTTGTGTCATTTAACATAAAAAATGAAAATATTTTTAACGTGACATAAAAGGAAAGGTACACAGAGAGAAACCAAATGAAAAAGGCCACCCCCCCCCCCATTGGGCAAAGCCACCAGGTCCCCATGCACAAATATGCGTGCGCGCGCGCACACACACACACACACATACACACAGCCCAATTTCAAAACCAAGACCAGCATGTCCAATGACAGCCCAAACCTCAGATTGGCTTGGGGGAGGCGGGGGTTAAATCATGACACAAGATGGCAGACTCCTACACAGACAGGACAGCCGTCACACTTCGCTTCGCCATACTGCAGGGATTCTCATGGAGACTGCAAAGGCTTCCAGTGAAGAGTCTCCTGCACATGGCAGCCTCAGTGCCAGGCTGACAGCCAGAAACCCATGTAAATGCAGACCACAGCCAACAGAGGGAGCTAGAGAGCTGCCTCTCCCTAAAACACCAAGACAAAGAAGCCCCCCACCACACACCAACCCGGTTTCACAATTACCATAGCATCACAGAAACAGAGTAAGTTCTCTCGCCTTTCAGTCCATTCCCCGCTGTTTTTTTTGTTTTGCCATCCCTAATGAGGCCAGACGTCTGGTTCCCTGTTCACGTTTGGGTCAGAGGTCCATGTTTGGAAATCTGAGCCCAGGGTATTCCTATATCCACCACAGCCCGTCCTCAGTTCCCGTCTCCTTGCTAAAACAACATGCTGACACTTTCTCACACGTCTCAACATTCTTCAGCGTCCAGCGTTTCACACCTTTTTAGTTAAAAAAAAAAAAATTGTTAATTTCAATAATATTTCGGCTAACTTCACACGGCCCAGCTGTGGGAGCTGACCACCATGCAGCTACCACCAGCAACCAGAGGCAGAAAGTCAGGAGCAGGCAGGCCGGCCGAGCCAGCCGGGCCCGGCTGCGGCAGGAAGCCCCAGAATCTCAATGAAAACTGCTCTACTCCGTAAATCAATGAAACAGATACATCACCAACACGTCAGTGAGGGTTTTCCATAAAACTGATGAAGCCCATACTAGTGATTTTTGAAACAAATACCCTTTGCCTGGACTGTAGCCGCATGTTGCATTTACGTGTCATTTCTTCACTAAAAGCACATGTAGATGTTTGCCGAGGTTGATGAGATTTCAGCTCAGGCTCTGTAGGGAAGCCGTAGAAACTCAGATTGTATGGGGGTGCAGCAAGGCTACAAGGATCCAGCGCAACACTGCGGATCGCGGGTCAGCGTCAAACGGCATGCCGGCAAACAGACGGGGAGCCTCATCAGAGCAGACTCTCCAGGTGGGGGGGGGGGGGGGGTATCATACAGTTAATACCAATATGTGCATGAGAGGGTATGAACCTGCAGCATATCCCACCATCCCATAATAAGCTGGACATGCAGCCACCTTTGCAGTGAGTTACAGCACCACTCGACTCTTTGCACACGTCTTAAGTGATGCCTTTTCAACATTATATTGCCAACTTTATATTGCAATTAACTATCAGGCATTAGTCTGAAATCATTGTTGTTTGTGTGATTAGGATAATGATGCCCATAATTAATCACAGTGCCATTACTTTAAGATATTGACAGCTGCTATTCGGACCAAGTATGGCCGTAGACTCAGCGTATGGCCAGCAGGAGGCATGGTGATAAAGGAAATAGTGGTAATGTATAGGTGAGCACTGTTGCCCTTCAGCACAGTTCTTAACCTCCAGTGCCCCAGTAATGAAAACTAACAGTGAGTTAAGCCACAAATTCAATGGCATCCTATGAGGAAGGCCGGATAACAAGGCAGGGCCATGCCGCCCCCACAGGGCCCACGCGTGCAGCTGGGAAGCTCAGCGCAGCGCTTTCTCAGCCCAGGGCATGCAGAAGAGCAAGCAGCCCTCACACTCCTTTTATTTACGGAAAGAAGTGTGGGGATGGGCTGTGCTCCTTCGCCGGCCCGCCTGTCAGGCAAGACATCAGAACCCACAAAGCGCTGTCAGCACCAGCCATGATAAACCAAGAAACAGGCAGGAATAAATAAATGAGTAATGCAATAAAAGCTCTCCCATTTGGTGTGGGAGTACAGCGGCCACTCCTGTCCTGTGAGGTCCCGTTCATTACCTCCACGCGGGGCGCCGGCTTTGGGGAGGGTTACGGAGGGAGAGGGACGGAGGGGAAGAAGGGGGACGGAAAAAGGGGCAAAGGGAAGGGAGGGGAAGATACAGAGGGAGATGGGAAGGAGAGAAGAGAGGAGAAAGGGAGGGGAAGAAACAGGGAGATGGGAAGGAGAGAAGAGAGGAGAAAGGGAGGGGAAGATACAGGGGGAGGTGGGAAGGATAGAAGAGGAGAAAGGGAGGGGAAGAAACAGGGGAGGTGGGAAGGAAAGAAGAGAGGAGAAAGGGAGGGAAAGATACAGGGGGAGGTGGGAAGGATAGAAGAGGAGAAAGGGAGGGGAAGAAACAGGGGAGGTGGGAAGGATAGAAGAGAGGAGAATGGGAAGGGAAGAAACAGGTACAAGAAACAGAGCAAGAGAAACAGAGAGAGGGAGAGAGAGAGAGAGACCCTGACCCCCGTATCTCCTTGTGCGAAAAGGACCCATTGGGTCTCTGATAAGAGAGGCTTCCCTTGCACCTGTACATCAGCCATTAACGGTGCTTTTAAAAACCCTTTTCCCTGAAAACTGTCCCCGTTGCTGCAGCCTGGGCCCGTGGCCAGTCACCTGCCTTACAAAGCCGTCTTTTCGCAGCATGCCTTAGAATTCTATCCATCGCTACTTTATGATGCTGCTTAACTTAAAATTGAAGCAACCAAAAAACTAAATAGAATTTAAAAAACACAGAAGCTTAAACAGGCACAGGGGAAAGGGCTGTAAAATCACGGCGAAGAAGCAGGATCCAAGATGCAGTCACATGACTGGCTTCGGCAGCGGAGGGCGGCCATTCCTAGCTGGGCACCTCGGCCATAGCGACTCAACAGGTGTCCGGTCATCGGGGTCGTCACCTGCCTTAGGGCTGCAGCGAGCTCACGTCTGTGGGTGATGGAAGCATGATCTGGTGTGAAAATTACCTTTTTCGGGAACCGAAATAAACCTGAGTGCAGAGTTGCAGTACAGCCCAATGTCACCCCCCAGAAGAAGTATTACTGAAAGGGGTGTTGGAAAGAGGAAGCACTGTTGGTTTTCCCACTGTCCACAGTGCAGAGAGGTGCAGAGAGACAGCTGGCTCCCACGTCCTCAGGCAGAAGCGGCTCCAACCGCAGACCCCAGGGGGCGCGTTACCCCTGCAAAGCCTCTTTTGATTTCCTTGTTTATTTCCTTAGAGCGCCAATTAGCCAGCAGTCGTACGCCCCAGCTGAATGCAAACTACTCGTGCTTATTGTCATGCCCCCCCCGCTCCTACCTCATCCCACCCCGACGGAAAACCCAAGATTAGCAGGCACGTCGGCGTCTCCCGGGGCAGGGCGGCCAGCGCCGAGCACGAGCGTCAGCCCAAAGCATTCGGCACGCAGCCCGCCGAAACCCGGCCTGGGAGCATGCACACACACGTAACGCGCACATGCAGACAGACACAAACGCACATGCAAAGACACTCACACACACTCGCGCACACACACACGCACTTGGGATGTGCGCGTCCATCTCTGAGAATGCACTGCCAACAATCCAAAACACTACAGATACATATGAAACCACTATTATTGTGATACAATACAATTTGCCACGATATGATGCATCACCGGACATGCCTCAGATGCACGAGACTGGCTGCTAACAGAAGCGGAACTGGAGGTAGTGCTGTGCGATTCTTCGAATCTGAATCATGATTACAATTACGGCTTCCCAGTATTATGATAAAATGATAAAAGAAAAAAAAGAAAAAAAAAGGTATTTGTTTGTATCTCATACTGAGATGACGTGCTAATTTATCTTGAGTAATAAATCCAGAACGGCACACTAATTGTTTAGCGGTGGGCTTTGCAGGGCGGGTACTTTTGGTCGTCAAAAGAGGTAACTGCATATCAGTTATCTGGAATCATTTTGGTTTCAATGAACCAGACATAGAACAATAGCAAATAATTTGCAGAATATGTGTCAAAGCGGTGTCTGCACCACAAGGCAACACGAACAATTTATTTAACCACTTAAAGCTTAATCATAAAGTGGTCTATGAGCAAACAATAAGTGAACGAAAAACTCAGAAATGTGAGGCAAGCTCATCAACTCATACCGCAACGCAGTTATCCACTAAGGACACCCTCTATAATGCAACCGCATATCCGTGCATATCAGTTCTAAAGAACACCGAGATATAACGGATGCCATCACATATTATTTGGCAAAATATATGTGCCCAAGTAGCACAATTAGCAACCCGGGGTTCAGCAAACTCATTGCCACTTTGGACAAGCATTACTCAATGCCATCGCATCATTATTTTGCCAGAGTTGCACTGGCCGAGCTATTTAATAAATGCTGTGAAAGTGTAGCAAAACATTCATCTGAAGTGGAATACTTTGGCAGCACTATGGACCAGCGGACAAATTAATTGATGAATGAATTAATTAAATGAAGATTTTTTTTGCATATTTTTTCCCCATTTGTATTTACTAGTTTTAAAATAATGTTTATTAAAATTTTAAAGTAAAAAGAGCTCTTGTAACGGAGTCTTTCTCGGTATCGGCAGCTGTGTATCAGAATCGGATCGGAACTGAAAAAACGTGGATCGGCCCATCCCTAGTCACCACCACACAGAGTGTTTGTCTACTAGTAACGTTCACCTCAGTCAATCGACTGATTTATTTTTCATCTTGAATGTCTCCTATCACTGCAAGAACCACAAAATCGCCATTTTAATGTTTAAGAAATGTTTTAATAAATTGAAACATTAAATTAGAATTTCAGATTTGTCCGTGAATGGGAGGGGGTGAATGTTGCATTCAGTTGAAAATAACTGCTTATCAATAAATTCATCATCAGATTAATAGAAAAATTTGTTGTTAGATTAGTCGAGTAATCAAAATATTATTATTAATAATATTATTATTTTTATTTATTATTATTATTATAAACAATTATAAACTATTATTTAAACGATTAATCTAGCAATTATTATTATTATTGTTATTATCATTATTATTATTATTATTAATAATATTAATCATTATTATTGTTGTTATTAATAATTGCAATAATAATTGCTAGATTAATCGTTTAAAGAATAATTGTTTAGGACAGCACTAGTCAAAATAATCATGATTATGATTTTTGTCATAATTGAGTAGCCGGAGATAGGAAGAGTGCACTTAAGAAACATAAAACCCTAACTTATGAAACTGGGGCCTAGAGAGGGATTAATCTAAACATAAAATGATTGGTCAAAATGTATTGGTCACATCTCTAAGGAATAAAGGCATAGGGCCTCTACTAAAATGATATATCCATGAATGTAACCCATTTTCACGTTACATTTTTATCTTTCTGGGGACTCTCCATTCATTTCTATGGGCATGACCTTATTCCTAAGCAAGACACCCTTAACCCCTAACCCCTAACCTTAACCATAAGTAAGCAAACAAAATACAAGACTTTAGGCATTTTTAGTTTTTTTATTGTATTGGCAGATTTTTGTGGGCATCAGAAAAATGTCCCCACAAGCTAAAAAGTCAGTGGTTTCACCATATTGTTGGGACATGTGGTCCTCATAAGGGGGTGGATACAGACCCACACGCGCAAGCTCTGGTCCTCAGACAGACCCACACGTAGTGTGTACAGGTAGCCACGTCCAAAGAGATGAGCTGGGAGCAAGCATGAGCTGGGCCGGACCAGAACCAGGGCGAGCCCCCCCCCCCCCCCCACAACGAGTGACGAGGGGCTGCCCGGCCAAACTCTGGTACACAATCCCCAATCTGAGCGCCTGAGCGGCCAAAACAACACAAGAACAAATGGGAGGGGGGAGGTCGTGGGGACAGCCAGCCAGCGAGCACAGGCTGGGCATCTGGCCGGGGCCCCCGGGCTGGGACAGCGGCCCCAGCTGTCAGTGCCGAGCGCAGGCTGGGAATCTAGCCGGGGCCCCAGGGCCGGGACAGCGTCCCCAGCAATCAGTGCCGAGCACAGGCTGGGAATCTAGCCGGGGCCCCCGGGCCGGGACAGCGGCCCCAGCTGTCAGTACCGATCGCAGGCTGGGAATCTAGCCGGGGGCCCCGGGCCGGGACAGCGGCCCCAGCTGTCAGTGCCGAGCACAGGCTGGGAATCTAGCCGGGGCTAGCCGGGGCTCCCCGGGCCGGGACAGCAGCCCCAGCAATCATTGCCGAGCGCAGGCTGGGAATCTAGCCGGGGCCCCCGGGCCAGGACAGCGGCCCCAGCTGTCAGTGCCGAGCGCAGGCTGGGAATCTAGCCGGGGCTAGCCGGGGCTCCCCGGGACGGGACAGCGGCCCCAGCAATCATTGCCGAGCGCAGGCTGGGAATCTAGCCGGGGCTCCCCGGCATGGGACGGCGTCCCCAGCTGTCAGTGCCGAGCGCAGGCTGGGAATCTAGCCGAGGCTAGCTGGGGCTCCCCGGGCCGGGACAGCGTCCCCAGCAATCACTGCCGAGCGCAGGCTGGGAATCTAGCCAGGGCCCCCAGGCCGGGACAGCGGCCCCAGGAATCATTGCCGAGCGCAGGCTGGTATTCTAGCCGGGGCCCCCGGGCCGGGACAGCGGCCCTAGCTGTCAGTGCAGAGCGTAGGGATCCCACACCGCACAGAAAAACGGCAGAGAAAGAGACCAGGGAGGAGAGGAAGAGCACCTGTTAGCTGAGAGCGTAGGGCTGGCACCGCGGCGGCATTACAGTGGGGGGGTACAACTGCTCCCCCCAAGGTCCTCTCTCTATTAGGAGCTTTACCGAACTGTGACTGAGCCATTTCAATTACGCCTCAGGTCTCACTACGGTATGTTTAATTAGCTAGTTAAATAGGCCAGCAATTATAGAACAGCATCCCCCCCTCAGGAGGAGAGTCAGGTGCGTCGCCATGGCGGCGTGCTCCCGCCTCAGGGGCTGGACGTCCTCAGAGGAAAAGAGCATGGCTGGGGGGGGAAGTAATGCCAAACCCCCAACTCATCAAGTGACCTGCATGGCACAACAACTCACGCCCCACCAATGGCACCAGACCAAAACGTTCAGGTTCAAATCCCAGGAGGAGAATTCCTGGACCCTCAAGTCCAGTCCTGTAAACATGCCAGCAAACGCAGATAAACATGCTTGCCACACTGTAAAGTTAACAACGCTCAGCCACGGCTGACGGCCTCAGAGAGGATTCCTGCACACAGCCGGACGCCCTCAGCAAGCTGCTCAGAGCCCAGGCCAGTACCAGGCACAGAACCCACACGCGATCACTCACCCGGCCATGCCGCGCCCCTGTCCACCTGGAGCCCAGAGGAACCCACACACGGAAGCGCTGGCCTGAGCTCCAGATCCCCGGTGAAGCTCAGGGCCTTGATGTTCATGTGGGGGGCTTCTCGTGGAGACACTCCATCACAGCACCCATGCCAGACGGTGCCGGTTCTGCACAGGTTCTCACCCACGGCTGTCCGCGCCGAGCTTCATCCTGGTTCTCCAGCTTAAAGGGGCGGACCTCCCCCTGCCTATCGGTGCATGCATGATGGGACGGAACAGGATGGGATGCCCCCAGGCAGGTTTAGTCCATTTGGGGGTCACTGAGGCCAGAGGAAGGAGTTTGCACACGCGTTCCACCCGAGCATGTTGAGGACTAACATGCGTGTGGGAAACGCGACCAGCGACGCCCTGGCTCATGTGCGTGCATGCGTGCGTACACACACACACCTCCCACACACCCCCGAAATGTGAGCCCCCTCTCATCACTGGGACGCCAGCAATCGGACACGGCTGTCCTGCTCATATCACTGACCCCCCCCCCATCCCAGCCAATCACCCCCCACTTCCTGCACTGTGAGAGGTGTCACCGGAGATAAAGGCCATCAGACGGGAGGGCTGACACGCAGCCGGGGCCGGGACTCGGGGCCAGGACGCCGCTCCCACCGTCACCACGGCGACCCGCCTTTGTTCGCACCGAAGCCCCCCACCGCGCCGCAACGGATTAGCTTATGTCTTTCGGTCTTGGTGGGGGGCGGGGGGGGGGGGTGGTGGTGGTTCTCCAGCAGCCATGTCTGTCCTACCCAGGGGGCGGCCCTCTCAGCTCGGGACATGGTGATGGCGGCACACCAATGGGGCTCCAGCGGGCTGACCAACAAAGCACCTCTGAACTGCTCAACAATGAGGGCCTCAGGGCAGCCTTTCACAGTGGCCCAGCTAAAGCCTTTTTGTGTGCGTGTTGCGGGGTGGGGGGGGGGCGTCTGGCAGGCAGCAACCGGGCAGGCGGGCAAGCGGGTGGGGTTTTCCAGGTCAAGAGATTAAACTCCTGCCCACTGAGAAAGGGGGGTGGGGGGTCTCCTCACAGCACCGGGGCCTGCAAACAGGCCCCATCGAAGGAGTCTAGCAGGGTCAGGGAGTGCATCAGGGGGCAGCAGGGCGGGACGGGGCTGGTGGGGCGGGACGGGGCTGGTGCCCCCCCCCCCGGCTATTCCCACGACAGATGGAAGAGCCCGCACGGATGAAGGGGACCATCCCTAATGCAAGGCGGCAAACCGGCTTAAGGTTCGAGGCTGACACTTGTTCAATCACATTAGCACCCCCCCCCCCTCCCAAGTCAAGAAGCAAAATGCCAGTGAGAGGTTGTGAGTGTGAGCAGGAGGAGGACGCGGACACAGGGGCAGCATGAGGGGGATGGGCAGCACTACCAGCCGCATAAGGAACGCTCAGGGCAGCACAGGAACACACAGGAAGTAAGGAGCCGCCTTGCACCCGAGTGCTTTTCTTGGGCACGGGCACCATGCCATGGGGAGCGCCCCCCGCAGGTCAATGCCGGCGGCGCTCTGCTAAATGACACGGCAGCGCTGACATGCCGTCCTGTCGAGCCTCAAATACAGAGCAGCACTATTAACCGGCCCAGTGATTCAAGCGAAACTTCCCAGAGCGAATGTAAGCCCACGACATAGCACACCCCGCAGGAGGACAGAGCCACACTGCCATTCAGCCCCAGTGCCCCTTCCTTAGCTGTAATGGGGTGATAATTAGCCCTTCGCCACCTCCTGCAGAAGAGCCTGTCTGGACCCGACCCTCCCATTGTGGGGGACAGACAGGGGCAGGCTTGGGCCAGCCACTGTCCAAAAACACAGACCCCATCAAAGCCACCCCCTCCTATCATCTCTCTTCTACAGACTCTCCTCTCCACCCATCCCTCCTTCCACATTCTCCATCCCTCTCTTTCCTCAGCCTTCCGCACTCCCTTTCTTCCAGGCCCTTTCATTCACCCCTCTCTGATTCTACCTCCTTCTCTCCTGTGCCCAAATTCTCCCTCAGGACAGGAACAGGACACAGAGAATGGCTCTCTGCTCCCTAAAGGCAGCAAAGCTGGAGAAACGGCCACAGCCAATGGCTTCCACCCAAGACCGTACGTGGGAAAAATGGTAAATATGAAAGAAAAAAAAAACAAAACAAAACTGTATAACTAACTTCACAGAAAACGGACGCTGCAAAAAAAAAAAAAACCACAGCCTGCACCAGATGCAGCGTAGAGCTCCATCGTCAGGCACATCTCACTGGCAGGATCTCACTGCATGGATCAGGGGGCCGATGAGCTTTTAGGCTTATCAATAATAATTATACTCTCCGTTTAAGGGGATTTGGCTTCAGTACAGGTACACAAGCGAGCACAATAGGTTTAAGTAAGTCATTTACAATCGGAAAACAGGTTTTCATTATTTTTTTCTTCTCGTACGAAGCATTTACTATGTTGAGACAGCAAACGCCTCCATTTAATTTCCCAGAGAGCAACACAAATCCCCAGGTGCAGAAAAAGCGAGGAACGTAATTGATTTTTTTTTTTTTCCATGCCTGACTCATAACGTCCCGATTCTGCATGTTTACGGATTTCATCTCTCCGCCAGCTTGCCGTCGCTTTCGAAAAGCGGGAGAGCTTTGCCAGGCGTTAGTTTGGAGCACAGCCCTCGGTGGCGGTGCGGGGTGCACAGAGACACCCTCGGGTGGGGCTGTCCTGACTATCTGTTGGGGGGACATGACACCTGATTACAGCATCCCCCGGGAGTACGGGACACTTCAGTAGCAGAGGATCGCAAGCTGCTATCAAGCCCATTCATATTCATTAGCTGTCAAGAAGCTCAGACGACACTTGTCAAAATGCACATTAGCCTGCCGGCCCGAGCTGATCTATGCCAGCCCCTGCCGGGCCGCCGCCCCAGAACCCCATGGCGGTACCGTTCAGGTAGGAGGGAGAGCTGCCTCTGTCCCTGCAGGGTCCGCTCACCCCCACAGCCTGTCCTATTCTGACTCTGAGACAAAGGTGCTCTTCCCCAGAAGACCTGCAGGGGGCGATGGTTTAGCATTATTATTTCTGCTAGCTACCGCACAGTTTGCGACACGGACATCATGTCATTGATTTTCTTGCTAGATGAACCTAAGGTATATTATTCTGCTTTCAGTTTATATGCTGACCGTTAGTAGCATTAGCATGGTAGCCCACAGCGTTGCCCCCACCTGATTCCAAGCTCATACTGCCCAGTAATCAAATGCCTGTCCTTCCAGTCTCTGTCCCGCTCTAAGGGGAACAATAATGTAATCCAACACGCACAGACACACTGAAGGGTGTAATGCTCACAGTAAGTGCACCTCGCCCAGGACCGAGAGAGCAGAGGGAGGACAGCAGGGCCTGGCTGCCCCCGCATGGCGCTGACCGCATGCTGCAGGGCATCGATCAAACTATGGCAGGTGCGTACAGCGCTGCCGTCTGCCAGGATGACAAGTGCGGGATGGGTCAGCAGCGCTACTGTGAGGGCGGCACGTCGGGACCGAGAGCGAGTCACCTTCCAGAGGCAGACTCCACAGCCTCTGACTGCAAAACTGCTGTGTGTTTGACACCATGTGGATTTGCAGGAGTCCAGCTATACTCACTGTGCTGCCTGACTGCAGCAAAGAGAGGACTGGGCACTGACACCTAAATGACACTAAAGACACGAAAAAGGGGGACGCCGAGTGCCTTGGCACGTTAGGCCTCCCGAGTCTGTAATCAGAAGATCACCGTTTTAAAACCTGTGCTCAGCAGAATAACCGCATCGCTGTTTGGCCCCTTGGGCAAGGCCTCTACCCAGCCGGAAAATGCTGCGGGGCGGCGGATAAATGGCTCACCCCGGGCACAGGCCCCACGCTCACCTGCATGTGTCTGCATGTCTAATAAGCAAGCAAGAGGAGGTATGAGAAAACTTCCTGGAACCCCGTACCGTCCCTTCAAACTGACCTATTTGGTCAAGTTTAATGTCCTGCAATTATATTTATTTTGTATTCATTACAATCTATCCTTTGATGCATTTTTACCTGTTGTTACTGTGTGCTTCCAGATTTTTTATTGTGCGTTTTGTGATTATGACTGAATGTCGCAAGGTGCCCTGGAGTGCCCTGAAAAGCTCATGTAAATAAAACACATTTATTATTATAATTATTATTATTATTATTATTATTATTATTATTATTATAATTAAATGGTAAATAAAGTGTCATTTCCACTGAAGGCCCTGAGGCTCACTAATGTAAAACATGGGATGTTGGACACAAGAGCCTAACCAGTGACAGCCATGCCAGCAGGTCCTCTGTCCCGGCTCGCTCTGTGACGCTCACCTTCGGCACACAAGCCAGCCAGTCACCCCGATGGCCCTCTTAGGGTGGCGGGGGGGGCAGCAGCCGCAGGAAACCTACATGGGGTATGATCTGCAAGCCAGAATGCAGAAATAGGAGGAGACATGCCAGCCGCTGGCAGGCCGGATGAAAGCGATCACGAGGGAGAGGGACCCGAAAATGAGGTGAATGAAGGGGGCGGCACGCTTCCCCGGCAACCGCACTCCCCCACTGACACACAGCCACCGCAGTCCTCAGATCCTGCTTAAGCCGCCGTCTCCAGGCAACCAGGTGCATCAGGATCACTGGACCCAGAAGGTTGCGGGTTCTATTCCAGGGATGGGCGCTACGTTCTCGGCCCACAAAAGCCCAGGTAAACACTGGTTTAATAAGATGTGAACCCAGCTCGCATTAGAGATGGGGCTCTGTAAGATGAAATAGAAAAACCAGTCCATTTCTGACGCTAGAGCCGAAGCGAAAAAGCCGGGAACGTGTGTAGTATGTGTGGGGGGGGTGGCTATTCGCAGGCATTTCAGTGAGGCATGTGAGTTAATAAAGCTGGGGGCGGGGTCAGGGATCTTAGCCTATAACAGGAGTGGCTCGTCCTCGGTAACTCAGGCCCATTTGCCGCACGCTATTATGACTTCCAGGGAGGAGAGGTCGTAATTCACATGCCTCCGTTTATTAAAACGCTCCCCCATAGAGCAGATGCCGCCAAGCGGCTGAGGAACACCTTAAAGGGGGACCCAGCAGAGCCAAGGCGGGTGGTGCCATCCAGAGCAGGACTCGCTGTGCTGGTTCCTGGGCCAAGCCATGCCATGCCATCCTGCTCCCGCAGGCCGGTGGGACAGGGATGGCGAGAAGGAGTATTAGGAAGGACATTACCACAGACGGACACAGTACCTGGGCAGCCCAGAGGGAGGGCCCCCCTGGGTTACTTGTGGTTAAAAGCAGCAGTTAAGGCATCAGCATGGGGGTGGTGGGTAGTTAAGCAGTAGTTATGGCCCCTTAAGGGCCCTGCCGTCTTATTGAATTTAGAAAGAACGTGCAGCACCTTTAACTGGCGGGTGGCCATTACAGATCAGGGTAGTGAAATGCACTGGGGGTCCAGAGGCAGAAACTGGGGGGGGGGGGCACCCAGAGTCCCTGCAAAGAGGACAATAAGCCCGATACATATTTATTTGCAATAACAGAGGTGCTTTAATTACCTGTGGCCCTCTGCCGCAATGACCCTGGTGCGAGTTGCCCAGGGTGTCTGCACTACGATGTACATTTACCAAATTACAGAAACATCTCGCTAACACAGAGCTGCAAGCGCTTCCGTTTCTGGGAAGGAGACGCTATTTAGAGTTTACGTGCACAAATGTTTATGCAAATAATATTCTTTATCTGGCACATCCCCAATATAGATGCCATTAATTTTCATCAGCCAGCAGCAGACCCACCCTCCCAGGGTGACTGACATGTTACAGACCAAACACCACCCCGACAGCAGCGGCCAGCAAATCAAACTCCACCAATCAAAAAGAATCAACACAAATTATTATTAACAACAAATGATGAATATTATATTAAATCTGTGACCAGGAGAAGTGGCAGCTAAAGAATGATGATGATGACGACATTATGAAGTAGTGAAGTCCATCTAATCAAACAGTAAAGCTGTGTTTCCAATGTGCACAGCGGGCATGTGGCAGTGGAGACAGTCTCCACTTAACACTGCACAGTGACAGCACACAGCGCACCGACAGGCATGTCAGCCCAGTGTGTCACACAGACTCCCGTGAGCCGTGAAGGCCATGCCCACCAGGCACTAGGCCACTCTGATTGGGCATTTCGTTAAATGCCGGGGGCGGGGCCGACACTGCGTTACAGGAAGCCGCTGGGGACTCCGAGCCCGGCATTTATGAGCGCCGCTGATTTACGGCCGGACGTCCCACCGGTTGTTTCTTCCCATCCGTTCTCGCACCGCCCCCCGCCCCGACTACAAGCACAGCAGCCAGCAAACATCAATCAAAACCAATAAACTTCTTTTGCATAATGATGCCGCCCCCCCCCCCGCACAGCGGAACGAGGACATAAACAACGATAACGACGGCGGCCCCTGTCCATCACTCCTGCCTCCACTCCCAGACCATCTCAAGCCAACGCAACCCATTTAGGCCGAGCTGGGATAAGGGCAAAGGGACAGCGCCGGTGAGCTCGCCGAAAAGCGCTGGCCTACATTAGCCCCCCATAACCCTGTGACACTAAGAGGCTCACATCCTCCACGGCACGCTGGAGAACACCGAGCCCAAAGCCACGAAACACCAGGCATCTGATTAACCAGAAAACTAAATCTCACAACCTACTTCTGGCCCAGTTTACACCCCAAAAGTGACCCTTGACGAACAATTACTCATTTAGCTGATGCTTTTATCCAAACCGATACATGGTAGAGGGGTTATGATTTTTTTTGGCTACTCCTCGAGATCTGAACCAACGGCTCTTTCGTTGTTTGCACAACGCTCTGCTTGTTGAGCTATATTTAAGCTACATGGTGTCTGATGACAGGACACACACACACACACACACACACACACATCAGGACACCGAGAGGGACTAACCCACCAACCCGTGCATATGAAACAGTATTCCAAGCCACAATGCCAGGGAATACCCTGTCAGCGAGAGACTGGATTCCGCAAGGATCTGAGGGGGCCGGCCTGGATGCAAAGTGGAGCAGCCCCTCGCGGACCCAACACTGCAGCTCACGTTGAGGGTGTGGTGAGCCAGGAGAGGGGCGGACGGACGAGCCGGCTACCGTTTTTTCAGCTCACCAGCGGCGATCCCCACTCAGGCACCATCTGGTTTCACAGGTTTCACGGACCACAGAACTGGGACGTGCATCAAAATCAGAGGGAGGATCTCACCTCTGCTAACAGCGATGGGACAGGTACTGATGCCGAGGGCCAGCACCTCATGTGTATAATTTATTAGGGGGGGTACAGAGAGCACCACTCACCCTGTACATGGGAAGGCTCAGAGGCAAGAAGCAGGAAGGGCCAAGAGAAGAAACCCATCTAAAAAGAGGAGGGGGCGAGTTAGCAGCCATCTCAGAAGCAGAGTGGGAAGGCAAAAGAAAAAGATAGCAGGGCACTCTCTGAAATTTAAATTGTGTGGCATAATAACTGTGGTGATGTTTAAAATTTTAATGCAGAGCATAATGAGATCAAGAAACTGTGAAGCCCCCCACAAGCAGAGCCGAAACACAGCTATGAGACTGAAGGGACAAAATTAGAGCAAAGCCAAGGAGCAGAAAATGACAAAGGGTGAGCGGGGGACGGCAGCATAAAGGCAGGCGGTCAGTGCCCATTGTTGTTACAGGACGTGTCCACCAGAGCAGCTCTGCTTAGTCAGTGCAGGCCCCCACCCTGCCTCTTTATACTGCTACACAATTATGCCTAAAAATTTGCTTGAGAGCCTCTATATTTAGTTGCTGGGGGGTGATATAGTACCTCATTTTGTTTAACACACCTGCATACAGGGGCGCGGGGGTACAAATTAGGTTCCTTGGAAAAAAATAAAATAAATACCCAAAAGAAATACTTTTTCTGCCACATCCAACAAGATGTAGTTTTTCTTAATGAAGTGTATAATATATGAGACAGAATATCCATCTAAATATACACGTGTCTAATGGACTCAGTATTTTCAGCCTACTTATAAATCGAGAACTTCTGAGATGCCAGGTTTGTGGAGGTCATGGCGTATGGGGGTCAGGGGGTGGGAGGGTTTTAAACCTCTCAAAATAACCAACCTATCAGAGAACAGGAGGCATCACAGGGAGGCACAGTGTGGCCCGTGCCACATACCGGTAGATACACGTCTGCCACACACTCCGACTGTCTCGGCCCTGAAATTCCCAGCCATCGGGACATGCTGATAAGGCCAGTCAAAGCTAACCTCACTCCCTGATCGGCCAAAAGCCTGACTTAAAAGGGAATTTCACACACACAGTCTTTCATTAGGCCCAACTCGCAACCCCAAAGGGGCAACAGTGTTCGGCACGAATGCACCAGCGATCAGTGTGAAAGGGGATCGCCGAATCAGTGAGGACGACCCCAGATATGCAGCGTACCCGCGAATTAGGCGGCTTCCCCTCTCGGCGGATCCTTCCCATCAGTCGGCATGTCACCCGGCTCTCTGGCCAGTGTGCCTTGGCCGTGGCAGTGCCAGCACTGACCACACTGCCTAATTAGGCCAGGCCATGCCAGCCTGTCATTTCCAATAGAGATCTGCTACTGCTTCCCAAGGCACCAATGAAGACATAGGGGGGCCCAGCTACCCACACCCCCAAGAGCAGCCAGATTAGGGAGCATTCCAGGACAGAGAGGCAGAGATAAAGGCCAGGCACATAATACAGCTAATTACAAAAAAAAAAACATCTAATAAAGGATGTTCTTTTAATACATGACTGAAGAGCCGGTGATGAAAATTTTAAAGTACCAGAAGGAGAAACCGACAGACATGACAGTAAGGCTGACAGGAAACACCACGGTCTGCTGAATATAAGAAGCTGGGCAAATCGCGGTCACGTCTCCCGCCGACGTCTCTGACATCACTTCCTGTCCTGGAGCAGGACCGTGCGACAGTGTGGTCTCCCGTAATTAGTCCCAGGACGGGCGGCAGTCTGACAGCAACAACTCCCCCGCTGCCTGGGAGGAAGACGTGCATCGCTAACGAGCCGCGGGCATCTCTGCTGGCACGTGTCCATGTGCGTTTGCGCGTCACTCAGAGAGAGAGAGAGAGGGAGGGAGGGAGAGAGAGTGAGAGGGAGAGAGAGACGGCGAGCCAGAGCAGGTGAGGGAAGGAAATCGAAGAGGCAGGAACAAGAGGATCAGTGGGCCGGCTCCGTGATTGTGTTGCCACGGACACCCGAGTCCTGAAGGGCCTCCCCCTCACTATTCTCACTATTCCCCCTTTTCGGCACCCCCCCCCCCCCAAAGTCAGGCCACACACCATCCCACATCACCAAATAACAGCAAGCGCTTGTCACAGGGCAGAGTCTCGAAAGGTGACGTCACCCACACACTTTGAGGTAAAGAACTGGAGGGAAAATCCATCATGGTAATACGGGTGAATGGGGGCCGTCGGGGCAGCGAGGTCATGGGCCAGACGAGGCACAAATCACAGCCTGATGCTGCCGCTCCCCCGCCAGAGACCCCGCCCTGAAACGCCCTCCCATATGCGGATGGGAGGCCTGTCCATCGCCGAGTCCCAGGAGGTGGGGAACGGCCAAAAAATTAATAAAAATGGGAAACCTGCAAGTTCCCCAAAAGCGCTGAGCCAGGCCATTCGTCTTTTGGGAGAATTCTATCCCCCCCCACCCCGCGTAGCTTTTACAGAGCCGATCTACAGAGACGGAGAAAATAAAAGCAGGCAGAACTGACAGTAAACCAAGCCCCCACCCCCCCGTAGCGCAGGTGAGGAAAGCCCGCCACTGTGACTCATCCCGATACGTAGCGGCAGCCCACGTACCTCGGAGGCTGCAGACACACCGCCCTAACATTATATCAATCCAGCTGCTGTTTGGGCAACAGACGCACTGCTCTGATTAAAGAAATACCACCAGGGAAGAAGCCCACTAAGGCAGATTTTATAGGCCTTAAAAAGCTGAATGCACCTTATCATGGGTACCAATTAAGCAGTCTCGTTAATTTGATGCTTAGGACGTGCTCCTGCCCAGTGCCCCTTCAACAACGACGCAACACTTTCCTGATGCGTGTACAGTTCTGTTGAATTTTATGGCAAGTTTTTCACCCATAATTCAACTGACTCATTATAATTGTGGATAAAAATCCCAGTTGGCATGTAGTCTTCCGTCTCTCTTACAGTGTGCCCTATGGTCCATAAGAGAACACAACATAAAATCGACAATACATCCATTATCTATAAGCTTATAACCTAATATACACAGCTTATTTTTTTCAAAACATTTATATAAGGGCATTTGGCTAACACCTCAGCAAGGTATGCATGTCTTTTAGCAAACCTAAGCAGCTCATAATTTCAAAAATAACTGGAAAGTCACTGAGCACATCAGCTGACATTATAAAATATGCATACAAGTAAAAACTGTAATTATCTAATTGAACAGCTGTCTATTTCTGCTGCCTGTAAACGCAACAGTAACCAAACCAAACATTTTCTTTCAGGTAAAGCCTCATGCCCGTCACATGTAGAAAACCCACCCCCCTCATTTTCTGCCCAGTGAGGGGGAAACGTTTGAGTAAAATATAACCCAATGTCGGAGCGCCCTCTGCTGTGCAGTGCCGGGCATCTCTGTCAGCCACCAGCCCCAGACATGCGGGCGCTGCACTTTCTCTGGCTCACTCACAAAGAGGGACAAAGACAGCGGCAGAGCCAGGCCAGGCGCCCCCTTCTGTCACTCTATTCCTACATGACACCATCCCAGAGAGCTCACCGAGCTTCCTCCTACATGGCAGGTTAGGCCACCTCAGGACTGCCAAAGCCCTTTAATCCATCATACTCCACACATGTCAGATATATCCTGTTCTGTGCCAAGGACTGTCCCCTGCCACGCCAGGGCATGACGGGCAGGCCAGAGCCAGGCTGCGCTCCCTCCAGTTTAGCTCTCTCTCTAAACGCTAAAACAGGCACAGAGAGCAGCAGGCCGTCAGGAGAACAGCGCAGTGTGTTAACGAGCCTGTCCAGCTCTATGCCACACACATCAAGGAGGTCTGGCAGTGCATCTCTGGGGGGTGGACGGGCTGGGGGGGGGGGGGGGGGGGGG
>JAODKL010000040.1:26519251-26531175 GCA_026780765.1 Petrocephalus schoutedeni
GGTGGTACCTAAAAAAGGACCAGGTACCAGGTACTGTTCCCAGTGGAAAACCCCGCGAAAGTGAGCTGAACTGAACCATACCGTACCGTACTATGCAGTGGAAAAGCGCCATAATAGCTCAGAGTTGTTAAAATCTTATCTAGCTCTGATTTAAAGGAACCCAAGGTTTTAGCTTGCACTACACTAACCGGAAGACTATTCCATACTCTTAACAACTAGCGGTGTAAAGAAGTGCTTCCTCAAATCTAGCTTAAAATGTTCTCTCGCTAATTTCCACCTGTGATAACAGCAGCCTATGCATGGGATGGTGAACCCATAGTCCAGCTGATGCCAGTCGTTGAGACACGGATGACATGGGATGTTGTGGAGAGTCTGATACCTGTGTCCGGATGGCAGGCGCAGATGTCACAGGGTTCTGTAATGCTAGGCACACAATACGACGATCCTCCCTTGGTGTGGTCTGACTTGGGTGCCCCGAACCTTCATGACGTGTGGGTGCCCTCACGTGCCCATTGGTTCCAACTTCGGCAGACTGTGGCATCTGCATGCCCCACATGTCGGACAATTGCACGATGCGACCACCCGGCCTTATGCAAACCCACAATGCGACCCCTGTCAAACTCCGTCAAGTGCTGGTAATGCTGTCTAATGCATCTGCGAGGCATCCTCTGTTTCTGGTGACTTGACGTGCCAGCTCCTTGCAAATCGAATCGTTTACAAACCCATAACTGGTCACATGTACCAAATTACATACAAATCAGACCATTACTTCTTGGTGCTTAACTGGGTGTTTACCTTTTTTGTTACTGAGTGTATTTATTTTATATATTTAACTGTTTATGTATGTTACCATTTGTGAGCAGTCTGCAGTAGCTTTCACTCTGAATGTTTGTGGGTTGACAGTTGGATAGGGTTGTGATAAGGTTATTTGTATTACTGTATGAAGTGATCTTCCACCATGGTACACAAATGACAGTTAAATTATTTATTCTATTATGATGCTTCAAACGTGGCTTTCTTTCATTTTGAATAACAGTGACAAGCACACTTTTCAACTTTTCACTTCTTCCTTATGTTCAAGTTTGAGTTGAAATTCTGCACTGGTTTCAACCAATTTTATGAATTGAATTTTATTTCCAATGTCATTCTCAAGTCAGTTCTGAATGGTGAACAACTCTGTTACAATAGCGAGTGGGTCAGAGCACTCGTGAATTTACGAGCAAGATCACGAAGTACTTTAGTTCTGAAAGGTTTCGAGAAACACTTGCCATTTAAGCAAGGCCATTGGGGCCAAACGTCTTAAACTTTTCGCCTAGAGGTGGAATTATTTCAGACATACAGACATAACGCACGCATGAATATGTCAATAATTCACACATTAATATTTCATATTAATATTATATAGTATTGTTTTACCTTAGTAGCCGATCACTATATTATTATATGTAGTATTTACCCCTTAATTAACAAAGCGAGGGAAAACCCCCATAGAAGGACAACTTGTACTGTCATAACAAATAGTCGGAAATAAATTACAATTGCAAAACAACGGCATCAATCAGTGCATGGAGTGCCTCTGGCCAAGCAATGTGGCGAAAAGATCATCCTATTATTCTGCCTTGTATTCATTAACGGAAAGAAAAAAAAGATGGAAATCGGTTCTTAACATGACATGTACCGGATAGAAAACTACGCGGTTGGATTTGGAGCGCAACGGAAAATGGCTCTTCGCAATTTTCTTTTAAAACGTAATCACGGGCTAAATAATAAATAATGCTGCCTCTAGGCGTAAAGCTTTAAGACTTTTTGACGCTAATGGCCTTCCATAGCTAGTTAACGATTGATCTTAAGTGCTCGATACCTTCGCCTACTTCGCCTTACGAAGATTTCGGGAAACACACCCCTGGCACGTTTACACCCAGTAGTCGGTATAATGTTGTGAAGTAGTATTTTGGTTTGACGTGCACTCGACTTCGGAAGGAACCCGCTTCAACAAATCAGTATGGTGTAAATCAGAAACATACCTTTTGTAAGCAACTAATTGCGCAGTAGTTGATACCGCTATACAATAAAGTAGTTTCCTGTAATGCGCATATTATTAAATTACGTATTCAATTATTCAATGTCTTTGTGGGGATTTAATACATTTAATACATAAAGCTCTTCCAGACGTAGTAAATAGACATTTTGTCAATGCTGGGCAAGGGCAGCTTTGTTGCCTCACTTGTGAGGTATGAGTTCGGACCCAATCTCCAGGACCCCAGCTGTGTGACTGATGTCGCCCGGGGTATACTAAACGGTCGTGTGTATTTGAATGTTTTGGAAAAGCAATCGTAGGCGCATATTTATCACATTCTCGGAGGCATCACTACTTTCTTTTCTTGACTAGCCAGTCTGACTTTTGGGTTAAGGTGAGTGATGAAACGCAAAACATTACGCTACGTCAACCGACCGGTCGCTTCAGCCGGCGAGTCCTTTAAAAGCACTGCGAGGCTCGAGGTGAATAAATGCCTGCTTGCTTATTTTCTATTGGTCAACCGCAGCTTTTCTCCTAGCAACGGCTTGGGCGGCGTTCCAATCGGAATGCTCCGTGGCTGCTCGGCTGAAGTTAAAATTGTAAAACGAGGCGTAGAATGATTGACGTGGGAGCGGCACCAAAGCGTGCCGTTTGCCCAGCGCCCAAGCCAATGGGCTGCCTCGAAAACGACCACGGTATTTGCATGGGTGTCGCGAAGGGGCGGCAGCCCTTCAGCATCTAAGACGTCTGGTATGCGGCTTTCACTTTTCTGTTGTGCAGTACTAAGACGCACATGTAGAGCGATTCTTCCAGGGGGTCTAACTCGTTTTTGTTAGCTTCGCAGACATGAGGCGAAGCTAGGGACACGCATCGCTTTCCGTGACATAGCCGTTTGGCTCATATGCTGTAGCCCATACTGGGCGCTCTGATCACTACCTCACTCCCCCGTTACTTGGCGTTGCGTAGTTGGCTAACTTGCTACCTCAGTGGTTAAACCGATTTTAAACGCGATTTGCCGCATCAGAAATATAATCCCGCTGTGTATGGAATATGGGAATAGTTGGTGCACGTGACGCCTGCAGGATAATATAGTTCAATCAATAGCGAGCCTTTCTTTTTAAGAACAAGAAAACTAAGTAGTAAGCTTTCGAGGAAGAGCAAAGTCCCAAACAAGAATGACGGAGGACTGCGGACTTTTAAATGCTATTGCATTTGTTCCAGGTAAGTATAGACTAATGCAATGCATCTTATGCCTACTTTTTTAAAATGTAAGAGTGAATGGGTGTGTTATGAAGAGTTTCGTGACGTTTGCGGAAATCAGGATTCAAATTTGAATTGCACACGCGGTTCCTTTTGCTCCCTAAACACCACGGCCATTGTATGTTGAAACATTTGGTCAAAGACCAATTACGTGAAAATGGACTTGAACTGCTTTTGTTACGGCTGGAGCGAAGTTTGTGAATACAGCCGTGACTTTGAGATCCGCATGCAACTTAAAAGTAGCTGGTGTTAAAGGACCGTGCTTTGTTGTGCCGTTTTCTAAAAGTTCAATCATGTCCCCTATTTTCAGATCAGCTATATTTTGCCATCCTTCAGCAGAGGATTAAAAGCACTTCTGAAAGACATTGCTTCTGCATAGACGATGAGCTGTCCTACGAGAAGTACGTATTACAGCAAACAACACGGAGAATCCTTTATTTTACATTGCCTTTTCAAAATGTTAAATGTTAGGCGCTGTGGGGTTGGTCCTGTTTCCGCTTTAAGTCAGCGCGGCATAAAATAGAAGTAATTCCTGCAGAAGGCAAAGTCCGTACGTGTGTACATTTCGTATCACTCTGGATACGAATTGCAGAATCTGTCCTTTGATCACGATGCTTTACAATGTGTTCACTCTTTTTATTATATTGCATAAGAGCCATCATAAAATAACCTAATCTTTTTCTTGTTTACTACAGCTTTTATGCAGACTTTGGTCCTCTCAACCTGGCCATGTTTTATCGTTTCTGTTGCAAGCTGAACAAGAAATTGAAGGTAAATTTTATTTTGAAACATGTAGTACGGCACAGCGTGTGGGTCTGTGGTGACAGATTAAAGGGTTTAGGAACCAGGGACTATACTAGCAGCTTCTGGAAATGTAATGGATATTTATCTGGATATTTAATGCTCCAGGGGTCAGATCCTGAAGGATCTGTTCTACTGGAAAATACTTAATTGTCTCATGTCCCATAAACAGATGCCATCACCGGGGTACCTTTACTCTGATATCCCTAATTTTCGGTGACTATTTTCTACGAGGAGGGTGGTGTATTGCTCTTGTCTGTAGAGGAAGGGAATCTTTTGCATAGTTTTTGAGAGAGAGTGTGTTTTATTAAGTTTTAACCAAACATCCTATGGAAGGGAATAGGGCTGCAAAAAATTTTGATATTCACTTATTCATGTGGTCTAGTGAACAATTACTCAATTTCTTGTGCCAAAGCAGAAGTTATAAAGAGAACTGCAAATACTTTATTTAAAAAAAAAAAAAAAACATTAAAGTATTGTTTAAATCACAGTTGTAATAAAAATATTTTTCACAGTGTAGGGAATATCTCATTAACATGACAAAGTAGTATAGAAACAAAGATCACAACTTAATCAAGCTTGAATGTAACATTTCTTAAGAGAACACACAACACACAATATAACTCTCCAAAGATGAACCTGTAGTTGCAACCGTATTTAGCTTGCAAACGGTTGTACTTCACACTAACATTAATGTTACAAGCCTCAGTTTTGGGTTCACAGTTCTGTGCAATATCAGTACAGCAGGGAAAACATAATTTGTTTTGAAATATATTATTAAAACTGCAAACATAAATAGGAATATTTGTAAACCAAAGGCAACATATCTGTTGATGGGTCTGAATTACAAAACAAAAGAGATGCTAGATGCTTATTTGCATATTGTAAAATATGTAAAATTCAAAAGTAAGAGTGCATCATAAGTCATAATGAACTAATCCCAAGTAAATCCCATGTTCATTACTACTAAGTATGGTTGCATGTCTGTAGTGATAAACACCCTTAGAACTGTAGTTTTTTGGCAAGGTTTCTGCCTTACTCTGGTTGTTTCCACAGGTATTGTCTCAAGTAAGTTAGTATGTTTGATGTGTTTTGTACAACATATCCAAGTTCAGTACAACAGAGCCTAAAGGCAATCTTGGTTTTATCAGCTATTCTCCCTCTCTAATGGGGCAATATATTTGGAACAAAAATGTTCCCCAGCTGTTGATTGACAGACTGCAATCAGCATTAGTCATAACCAACTCACGCCACAATTGGCGTACTATTTTCTGTTGTGAACATCTACTTATGGATTTAGGTTCTGCATGTGTCAGACCGTGTACTTGTTTCATAGTGTGTACCTAGCCAAATCATGAAACCGACTTATTGAAAACTGAAAAAATACATGTAATCAATGACTATTTGTTGTCAGCTATTTCTGTTATCGATTATCAATGTTATCCTCACATGGGTGTAGGTTGTCCACTTCAGTGTGATGTAATCTGGAGTACTTCCAGTGCTGCAGTGTAACCTCTTTTAAAATTGTGGCCTGTCTCTATGTCCTTCCCCTTACAGACTTTCAGTCTTGCAAAAAAGAAGATAGTTTTCTACACCTGTGGCGATCAAAAAAAGCAAGCAAATGCTGCGTACCTCATAGGCGCTTATTCTGTGAGTATCTTGGTGCGCACTCTTGCACTGCTTATATTTTTGTAGCTGCCATTCTAATGAGTGCTTTTTTCTTTCTTTTAAACAACGCTGGTTATTTAGTTGGTAAACTGTATACAGCAGTGTTTCCCAATCCAGTCCTCGGTGACCTACAGGTGGTCTACATTTATGCTCCCTGCTAGCGCCCAGCTGTGGGTCACAATGGATCGGACTGGGAAGCAGTGATGTGCAGTGATTTTAATATAGCTATGATTAATATTTTTGTAAATGTTGAGTGGGAAAGATTTCAGTGCTAGCTGCACTGGAAAGCTGACTGGACTTTTGTGAATGCTTCTCTTAGGTGATGCACCTGCAGAAGACTCCAGAGGAAGCCTATAGATTGTTGGTGTCTCAGAATGCCAGCTACCTACCATTCAGGTGAATCCCGTTCAAGTGGTACCACACCCACCTATTGGTGCAGGCTATTTCAGTAGCCTGTGTGTGTTCTGTGGTGCTTTTTTTGTTGGTGAAAATGCACACCGCCCCTATTTCTAGCAGTGGCCAGTTATTGACGTGTTTACTTAAGGAGCCTTTTGTTTAGCATTGCAAATGAGATTTTACTGAAATTTGGTCATTTTACTTTTGTCGTCATTTGGTGACAGTTACATGAATTGATACCTTCTGAATATTTATTTTCCTTTGATCCGTAATGTGTAGTTGGTATTTTGGCACATTTCCGATTATATTTTGCAGTCTGTTTGCTCTCAGCCCAGGTATTGTCAGGCTGTATCCTGCACTCACCTGAGTGCATTCACCTGAATAATTATGCTAATTCAACCAGCTCAGCCTCCTTTTTCTCTATCCTGGTTGTTAATGTTTTAACAAGCACTACGGAACTGGAAGTCACACATTAAGGTCCACTCGGTGACACGTACTTTAAGCTTTCGTATGCTATCAGAAGAAATGGGCAGGTGAGGACTTAAAACTATGAAAGGCAAAGGTCCCCACCTTGTCTTACATTTAAAACCCAAGAATCTGCCTGGATACTTGTTACATTTAAAAATGCTATTTTGCAGGGATGCTTCTTTTGGAACCTGCATGTACAATCTGTATATCCTGGACTGTTTGCGTGCAGTTGATAAGGTAAGATCTCAGTCGGCGATCTGTGTTATTGAGATTAGTGTTGCATGGGGAGGATGAGTTTCTCCCACAGCCCCCTGGGTAGTATTTGTGCTCGTGTGAGTGTGTGCTTGGGGGGGCACTGAATGGTTATTCCAGGTAATGGTAATATTTCTCATCCTGCAGGCTCTGCAGTTTGGATGGCTTGACTTCTCAGAGTTTGATGTGGAGGAGTATGAACATTATGAGGTCCTTCTGGCTTCCTTTTGAAGTATTTCCAGTGTCCATCTGCTTTTCCGAACAGCCAACAGATGTTCGTTTCAATAAAACTTCTTGTTCTCATCTGTGTTTGTAGAGGGCAGAGAACGGAGACTTCAACTGGATCATTCCTGGAAAGTTTCTTGCTTTCAGTGGGCCTCATCCCAAGAGTAAAATTGAGAATGGTATGTACAATGATGACATTTAAAATGAACTTTTGAGTATACAAAAGAAGGTCTCATGTATAGGACTGAGGCAGCATGTCAGCTGATGGGTTAGGGTTAAGGGACATTCTGTACTGCTGAATATGGATTGTATCTGCAAATAACCATATTAGTAACAGCTTCATATATCAGTGTCAGTCTGAATTCCTCCTTAATTTGTCTCTGCTGTCTGAAGGCTACCCACTCCATGCGCCAGAGGCCTACTTCCCGTACTTCTGGAAGCACAGTGTGACCACGATCATCAGGCTCAACAAGAAGATGTACAACGCCAAGCGCTTCACCGACAAGGGCTTCGAGCACCACGACCTCTTCTTCGTGGACGGTAGCACGCCCAATGATGCCATCGTTGCCAGGTTCTTGAGCATCTGTGAGAATGCGAAGGGCGCCATCGCCGTTCACTGTAAAGGTGAGATCGCCATACCCCATCCTGTCATCTGAACACCCTTTTGGACCACAGGACAGCACCCAAATATGGTTTTCCTTCCTGCGTGTCGTCTCCCAGCTGGCCTGGGCCGAACAGGAACGCTCATCGGGTGCTACATGATGAAGCATTATAGGCTAACGGCGGCAGAGGCCATTGCCTGGATCAGGATCTGTAGGCCAGGCTCTGTCATCGGGCCTCAGCAGAACTTTGTGGAAGAGTGAGTATCATGGTGCCGCTTCAGCCCTTCCACCCGTCTTCTCCCCATTTCATTGTGTCTGGCATTTTTATGTTGCGTGACAGGCGTCTGCTGCCTAAATTCAAACAAATATCCTCAACTGGCCCAGCATGTGTACATCTATTTATAATACAGCCCCACACACTCAGTGGCCCCTTTATTAGCTAGTATTTATTACCTAGCCAGCAGCAGACAGGGCCTCTGCACACCACTGTTTTGTTTTCTTATTTCTGATTTGCACTTCTGGCAGCTGTCTTAGCTGGCCGTTCTCTCCTTAACAAGGTGTTTTCAGCCACAGTGCTGCCACCGACTGGATGTTTCTCGTCCATCGTGCTGCTCTCTGTAAACCCTAGACACTTTCTGTATCGGAATCCCAGGAGGGTGGCTGCGTCTGAGATGCTGGAAACCAGCGTGTCTGGCACCAGCTGTCACACCACATTCAGAATCGCTTGGATTGTACCTTAGCCCGTTGTAAAGCTTAGCCAAATGGTCCCCTGTGCTCTTCACCCTGTCTGCTGTATGTATTCATTTGCAGCTCATAATGCTGTTTGGAGAAGCAGGTTGTTTGTGCTAACAAGTATCTATGTGTATGTATATATGTATATAAAATATAAAAATCAGCACAAAACTGTCACAGTGGAAGAGAACGAGTCCCTGGAACAGCTCAGGGGGAGCTTTGAGTGCCACTACTCTAAGGTGATACTTAACAATATCTGCCCTCAACATGCCATGATAATGCCAGCTTCTGGGTTGCCAGAGTGCCTACTTCTTCGTAGAAGGCCTATCCCCTCGCTTGATTGCTCTAATCGCTGCTTAGTCATCATAAATACCACAGCTAATTAATGATTCATTTCAAGTAGCTGTATTTCAAAGCTAAAAAGTTACCTTTTAAGTTATTTTGCTACAAATCTATTAGCAAAATGTTTAGGTTTTAATTTGAAGAACAGGTTGATAGATATTCTTGTGCATAAAAAGTGACCTCCTAAAACAAGCTACAGGATGGTAATTATTACAGTGCAGGTCATGAGATTGTTGACACTGCTTCCTCCTGGACACGGAACAGGAAGCAGGCCAGTCTGTGGGCAGAGGGAGACCTGTTCCGTGAGAAGACGAAGGAACAGGAGAACTACTCCGGCCAGGTGGCTGTCACGAGAATCCTGTCGGGGGTGGATGACATGTCCATTAACGGCTACAACGGCAAGCGGACGTCGCCTGGGAAGCAGGAGGAGGAGCAGGTACTGTGGGGGCAGGATTGGTCACACATGCCTAGAAGACCCCTTAAGGGTTTTAATATAATTTATGGCTGTTCCAGCGCTAAAGCTCAGCTCGAGATAAAGCTCCTTCAAGGCTGGCAGCCTCCGGTGAGTGTTTAAGTGCCCGAGTCCCCATGTCCGTCTCCTGTCTCTTCACTGACCAGTATGAGAACGAGGAGGAGATCAACGGGGCCACGCAGGGCGACAAACTGCGGGCGCTGAAGAGCAGGCGGCAGGCACGGGCGTCCTCGGGCTCCTTCTCGTAAGTGTGCACTCCCTCCTCTCCACTTCAAGTCCTCTCATGCCGCTTACTTTTATATTTGGCTCCCTGACCACACTTGAAATTAACCTGCAGTTCAACTGACATTTCTGTGTAGGGCGAGGGTTTTTTTTATTATTCCATTCTATGCTGTCCTGTTATCAGTTTGCTCTGGGGCCTTCTGCAGTAACTGTGCAACAATAGCTGAATTTTGTTGTGAAGCCTTATTTATATTTCATAGCCATGCCTTTTGCTCATTGGGGAATGTTTCTACAAGAGAGCCCATGTTCATATGTTTTTAGCAAGGATGCTGTTAGTGTATCATAGCTATATCTGGTCTGCCATCACCATTGATGCAACCACAAGCTCTGTTTTCATTCTGGCATTCAGTGATTTGCAAAAAAAAAAAAGCAAAACAAACAAAACAAATCCCCCACCGGTTTTATTACACGACAGGCAGAGGGTTATACAGTGCTGCGGCTTCCTCAGCTCAGTGCTGGCTGAGTGTTGTCTCGCGCTGAAAGATAACTTGGCTTTCTGCAGTCGAGACTGAGAGTGGAAACGTACGTTTTTGTGTCGCAGAGGTAAGTGCTCCACAGTCCCTAATGTCGCCTTCTTGCACAAGCTTTTTTTTTTTTTTTCTCCCCTCTGCTGCGTCATTGAAGGACATGCATACATGGCAGCTTTAGGGGACAAGAGCATAGAGATTTGTGACAAAGGGAGACTTCAGTGCTTCCAATTCAGTGCTTTACAATTCTGTTATGAGAAAGAAGGCATTTTTCTTCGAAAGCTTGTAGAGTTTTCTCTGATGTGTCTCCTGCCCTAGAGCGGCTATTCATGCATTAGCAAAAGTAATCTAGTAGAAATAAAGCTTGTTTTTCTTTTTAAGGCTTCTTTATGATACAATGTATCCCTTGACCTTTTTTGGCTATGGACTTGTGCATAATTCTTAAGCATTTTAATGTGCTCAGAATGCCTCTTAAAAAGACCTAACGGAAAGCTCCCGGAGCATTGTTTTGGTGGAAGCACCGAGTAGCATCTCCTGCAGTGCGCAGCCATGTGGTGCCATGTGGGGGGGGGCACTTAAAACCCACAGAGCTTCAGTTTGTTTCCCCTTGCCTGCTTTTGCTGTATTCCCCAGGCAGGGAATACATATGGTTTTGAGACCAGTCCACTGTGGACACTTAGTGCAATAACTCAAAAGCAGTTGATGGATCTTATTCAAATGTCCAAATTTAAGCATAGCTATGTTTGCAAAATGCATTTCTAACAACGTTAAAATAATTCCACACAGCAGACATTTTTCTAACTGTTTAGAATGCAGGTATGCAAAGCAATATGGGTCACCATTTTGAAGGGAATTATTGGCGATAAATAGCGGCTCACTTGGGACCATCGGCCTATACCAATAGTTGGCCGATACAATCGGTGTAACTCTAGCCCTGCTTCCTTTGCCGTGTCTGTGTTTGGCGTAAGAATGTGGTATCTGTCTTCCTTTCCTGGAAGTCTTCCCGCCCTTCTCCTCCTCCATGGCTGATGGCTATGCTGCTCCTTTTCCTATGTGTCCTTGTGCGTGACCCCACCCCACTCAAGCAAGAAATTCTGCATGTGTTGGGTAGGACAGTAAGTGGTCCCTCACTCCTGGACCTTTAAAGGGGAAGTTCACCCCAAAATCAAGATTTTTTTCAGATATGCTGTCCTGCCTTTTATCTACTTATCTACTAGACATTAAAAATTAAAAAATTCAACAGGAAATGTAATCCCCACAGAAAGAATACCATTCACTCCCATTATATCTGAGAGGTATATATATGGCCGATTATCTCCAAAACTTGGCAACTCTCGCCACAATAATCTCGATGGATAAATAGCACTACAGCATATCTTTTAAAATGTATTATTTTTATTTTGTTGGGGAATGCTGTGTGTCCTCCTTTTCCTGTGGCTGAAAACTTCAAACATAAACCCAGTCACTTCGTTCATGACTTTTGAAGAGCCTCCGATGTGGCGTACAGTTCCTTGGCATTTTGGATAAATGGATGCTTTAAAGAAAGACATAAATTTATCTTGTTTGATACTTTATTCTTTAGTGTACACCTCCAACAAGACCCCCTCTACAATTGTTTCCCTCTCTTTGGTGAAACTGCATCCTGGTTATATTTAACAAATATATCTTGAGTTATAAAACGTCGTCAGAAGTTGGTCACACTTACCGTATGTTTAAAGTGATCTGACTTTGGGATAGCATAGAGTACAGCTGCTTTTTATACAGCATTATAGTGCTTTCTACATGTTTGAGATTGTTTTGGTCAAAGCCTGAAGTGCGTAATCAGGTTTTTAAATGGTAATGGCCAGAGGTGGGGAAAGTAAGAGTAAAAATCCAGACCAGGATTTTGTTTCAACCAAGTAGTTGAGTATGCTGTAACTGAGACTGTCTCAGTTACAGAG
>JAODKL010000040.1:26537733-26550312 GCA_026780765.1 Petrocephalus schoutedeni
GCCGAACTGAGCCAAACCAAAGTGAGCTGAACTGAACCGTACCGTACCGTACTATGCAGTGGAAAAGCGCCATTAGTAACCTAATTAGGGAGTTGCAGCGAAAACCTGCATACGCGCCTGCCCTAAATAGTTCAGTTCCATGCACAGCATGAGTTCCTATTGTCATCTTATGGCTTGGCAGAGAGTTTCAGGCTCTCCCTGCTGAAAGGTCACATGGTGATGCCAGTGGGGAATCACTGCCATTTTCTCCTAGGCGAGTACAGGTGGATGGTGTACTCACTGGTTCTCCCCAGACATCTCTGCAGCTCCTTGGGATTCCTCAACATCACCAACCTCCTCAGTGGGAGCCAATTCCACCCCAAACCTGCAGGACAGAAGACAACCAATTCTCTCAACAAACCACCCAACCAAGTGTTTCACCAGATTTACCATTCCCCTTTACCAAGCATTATCCTTTCCAACAAAAACACTGCCCCCACAAACATACTGACCAAAAGTTTCATGGCCATTCTCCAGAATACCACATTATGACTAACCACTGATTCAAATAGCTTCAATGAGCCTTTAAATGGGTGCTAGTGCTCCAGGGCAGACGGGCATTTGATCACAGTGTCCTTTTGGTCATTACCCTCTCACTGGGCCCTTCACAGAGCCCCAGTTCCGTTGTCCACCTCCTTCACGCTTCTCATCTGGACGGACGCCACTGAAGCAGAGGAACAAACCAGGCTAAGGATTACATTTTTCCCCCCATGCAAACTGACATTACTTTTACATACTGAATGCATATTCTGAGGATGCAAAGATGTTTAATGAGCAAGCTTGCCGGCAACCACCACACATTTAAGAAACAGACCAGTATAGGTTAATGCTAAAATTTTCATAGAATCTGTTGGGGACAAACAGGTTTCAAAACTACAAGCCTACGCTAACAGACCACAGAATTGTAATTAATGCACGTGTAAAAATGAACTCCAAATACTGAGTTTAGCGGTTTCTAAGGAACAACGGGAGCTCAGCAGAAATGCAGCAGACAGAAGCAGCCGGAGAAGAGCATAAAAGCTTACGATTGCATGCTGCCACTCTGACGCTCAAACTGTCTCTTGCCTCTCAGGTCGAAACCGTCAGTGTATCTGGGATACGCTGAGCCGCCCCTGCCACGGGGCCAGTGACCCCTCTCAGACTTACCGAGTGGCCTGTGCGGGGGGAGCAGGCAAAAGCACTGGGTGAGAAAAACCACACACACACACACACACACACCCACCCCCCCCCCAATCTAAATGGGGATCTTCTATTCATTTCTATGGGAAAAACCCTAATCCCAGTTACGACACCCTTAACCCCTACCCAGCCTCAGTAACCAACCCAAATACAAGACCTTTGGCATTTTTAGTCTTTTGATTACAGTCAAAGATTTTCATAAAATTAAGGTTATCCAAATGGGGCCCTGAAAAGATGTCCCCAAAAGTAGGGAAATTTCAGGTTTTACTACACTGTGGGGACATTTTGGTCCTCAAATGTGATCTATGCATCCCCCCCCCCCACACACACACACACACACACACACACACAACAGGCTCCACAACAGGCTGCTCACATCCACCCACATGGGTCAGGGAGTTGGTGTCTGTATTTTATAAATAAAACTTCTCATGTGTACATTAACTGGTATATTCACTTCATTTTATATGAAGTGGTATTATTAAAAAAAAATAAATAAAAAAAAGTGATTTCTAATTTTGACAAGGTGAAAAGATGACGCCTGCTGTGCAGTACAGATCTGAGGGATCCTGAACTGCGAGCCCCCTCGCTGTGACAGTGCGGCTTTATAGACCAACTAACCACAAGCTTTACCAACACCTGATTTAAAAAAAAAAAAAAAAAAAAAAAAAAAAGATTATCAAAGTCCATCCCGTGGATTCAAATTCTGAATCCATGAAACATACACTGTGGTCAAGTTACCAAGTTGAATACCATCATATCAAGGATTAACCCCATCCTAGTATTTAGCCTAGCTGGAATATGCTCTTGCACCCCATGACCCTGCTTAGGGTAAGTAATTGGAAGTTGGAAGATGATGGATCGATAATTACAAAGAAAAAAATAAAAACAGCATATCATCCAGTGTACGATCCAGAATGAGAAGCTATTGAATTAAAAGAGTCTTTTCAAACCCTAAAGTCAACAAGAACTTCCAAACCCATGAGGAACATTGGCAAGCCGCCCCGAGCTGAGAATGAGAGACCTACTTGTCAATGACGCGTTCCTGCAGGGGCTCCATTACGTTGAGTCGCTGCTCCCTAAAGACAGGGCGCCGCTCACTCCTCTCCACTTCTACAACACCCCTGTTTTCATTCTGGATCTGTCTGCCACAGGAAAACCGGTTACCTAAACAAAAACAGACAAGGGGATGGCAGCCAACACTTTATATTTGTTTTTCCAAAGACCTCCTCACTTCATGGTGCTCTAACAATGCACTTTTCCAGATAGTCAATTCCCTAGATCAGCGCTCTTTAAATCTGGAGCCCAATTCCAAATCCAGGCCTCGTTTTCAGTTCCTCCAAGTAGTTAGTATGATAATCACTGACTCTGATTGGCTGGACGCCTCACAGCCGGCTGGCAGGTAAAGGAAGGCTGGAAAACCAGGGCTGGGACCTTGGGGACTGCTTCGAACGGCCCTGATTACATTTCTGCTAGCCAGTTGCAGATAATGAGCCACTCCGCTACAGCCAAACCCTCCAATCCTGATTTTTTATAAATCTCGTCCACGGCACCAGTCACAGTACTTAAAAAATTAGCGGCAGCGTACCCCAGATTCAGAAACGCGGAGGCGGACTGGCCGAAGCCTTAGTTTTCGTTAACGAGAGGTTTATTAAAACGGTTTTTTTTTTTTTATGAAAACGGGGCAGAATCACCGGGCAGCGTCCGCAGCAGCGCGAAGAGCGCCTCCTGGCGGCGAGAAGCGGACGGCGCTTCGCTGCATGAGTCAGCAGCTGTGCCGGCGTTACTGGGCGCTTCTGGGGCAGGAGAACGCCAAGTCACCGGATACGCGGCGCGCACACACACACACACACACTCCGTGCGGCGGGAAAGTGCGCTTCGCGCGGCGGGTCCGGCGCGCTGGCATGGGCCAGTCGGGCTGTGATGGACACCGTGCAGTTTGCTTGTCATCTAGCAAAACCAAGGGCGCCCCAAACTAAAGCCTGTTACTCTGACAACTGGCCAATTAGTTAATAAACTCCCGATAACCAACGTGGCCACACGAGCAGAGCGATTTACCCGGGGCATCGGCGTCGCCCTTCCCAGGCGGCATCTTCCTGTCCTTCTGGGACTCCTTCCCCCCCTGCTTCCCCGCGCTGCCCCTTCCAAGCTCCTCTCTCCGCTTCTTCTTCGCCTTCTCCAGCTCTGCCTCCCGGAGGATGTCAAACGGGTCGGCGTCGTCGTCCAGAAGATGGTCGAAGCGGTTCATCACGGTACAGCCGAAGGCGTCCTGCTCCATGGCGGGCTCCATGTCCGTGCCTTGCGCCGTATATGAGAGCAGAGCTTTCTTATAATGATTATTATGATTATTCCCCTCTTTAATCCCCCGGATAGCGAGAACCGTCGCTCTTCACGAGCCGAGCAGCGCCGCGCCAGCTATAACCATCGTCTAGCGGGCATGCGTCGGCGGAGGCTCCAGGCACTGAGGCTCCAGGTGCTGATGCTGGGAAGGGCTCCATCTGCCCCCCGTCGGCTTATTAAAGCGACGCGCTGCCCGACACCACGCCCTAATTATGCACGGCCCCCGGGAGGGAGAGCGGCGCCAGCCTCCAGCTGACGGCAAATTAACCACAATGTGATTGATCTAAGCGAAGTTCGGCGGGGGAGCCGGTGAATATGCCGTGACATTGACAATACATCGCTTTCCCTTTACTTTTCAACTGTACACTTAATCATTTTACGTTTGCACATCTCACATAGCTACATCCTTCCCATATCGCGCTAATCATGTATTTATTACCATGTCTTTTCATTCTTTTATATATATATTGTACTGCTTGCCGTGAACGGCACTGCTGATTATTCTACCCCGACATGCATCCGATCCCCTACAACTGTGGCGCACGATTGTCGCGGTGTTTTCCAGGAACAGTGTTCGGGCCGCGCTGTGCTAAGACCTTCCACAGTACATTGTAATCCATCTTCAGATTAACCTATTTTAATACTCAAACTGAGTATGGCACGATACATTTATTTCAAGGGTCCGTAAGCATCAGAGTAGAGCCAACGTTCTCGTTTCTATGAAAGTGTTCTTTGATTCATTATTGGTTTGGCGGTTTGATTACGCAACGCTCCCCCTCCCAGGTTCCAGGTTCCCTTTAAATTGGCCAAAGTTACGTGATCGATTCGTTAAAAGTGTGCGCGGGAGAGGCCCTCATCGGTGAACGACCACATTTGGTCATAGAAAGACGTATTTGCCCATTGGCTAAATTATTCTTTGGCCGACCTTTTTCTCCTCTGCTTCGCAGTCATTGGCCTACATCGCGGTCTATCAGAAGACCCGCGCTGATGGTGTTTGAATTTCATTGGTCGGATAAATCCGACCAATCAACGTAAAACGAACGTGCACGATCATTGGTTGTTATCTGCCATTGGGCCGGCTCTTTCGTGGTTTTGCTCGTGCAATAGGCTCATTTCTTTTCGCGTAGTAACGTGGTTTAGTATTCTAGCTATCGATTTGCCAGCCGTGCACCCGGGCGCGAATTGTAACGCGGGAAAAGTTCTGGGAGGGTGCAGTCCCTAGTCGGTGTTTGCGCTCCGAAGCAGGAGGGGATTGTGCGGGGCTATCCGCTGTCTGCCTGGTACGTAGTGCCTATTTGGGCAGGTGGTCGCGTTCAGAGTGCCTTCTTTTTCCGTGGGTAACCTCGCTCTGTGTTACCGAGTCGGCTTCTTTGGCGTATCCGCTAGGTTATTCCTTTTTTATATGAAAGGAAGTTAGGGAGGCGGCGTTCGTGGCTAGTTGGCCGTTTTGCTAACTGTCCGACAATACTGTACGTATTGTATTATACGTAGATATCCAGACTCTGGCGATTTTATTTAATTGTGCAGTTATGGCTGAAAGTAAACAGTCTCAAGTCATCTTTTGTGACGATTCTCCCAAACGAGTGCTGGTGTCTGTTATTAAGACCACGCCGATAAAGCCGAAGAACATGGAGCATTTGGTTCCGACCAGTCCGGGTTTTAGCGACTTTATGGTGTACCCTTGGAAGTGGGGGGAGAACGCCCACAATGTAACTCTCAGTCCCGGACCGGTAAACGGAGCCGCTTCCCCCACTGGGAGCAACACGGGAGTGGATGGGGACGCGTCTGCATGTCCGGATCACATGAAGGTACGGTGCCCAGAACACTTCTCATCTGTGTCTTTACAGCAGCAGTCACATTTGGTGTGTCCGTTGTGCTGGGACAATTTCTGTGTGACTTGGGGGGATGAGTGTTAACAGTTAAAGGGCTTGGCGCTGTCATTTACATGAGATGTATTTTGTCTAAGTAGGAAGTTGCAAATTCCGCCTAAATAATTTAAGCGGTTAATATCAATACAGTATGTCACTCTCTCAAATGATTAGGTGCTCGATTTTTTTTTTTGAGAATTTTACATTTTCGCTTTGCCGGCTCACCGATTAAAACGATCGTTTTCTCGCGTGATTCCAGATGTATGCTAAAGTGAATTCTGTGACGTTTATGAAATTGCAAGTGAAACGCTGTTATTATTAAGGATAATAACTCTTTTGTTTGAGTCGAGGTAACTAGTTTAAAAAAAAATGCCCGCGCTCTGTGTATGACATGATGGATTTTAAACTCCACTTCCTACTGTAGCAGCTGCTGGCCAGATATGACGTCAGCGGCGCGCGCCAAAAGTCAGCCCAGTGTGTGTGTGCGCGCGCGCATGTGAATGTGAGCGAGGGAGAGTGAGAAAAGCCCGCGTGCGTCCCGCTTCAGCGTGACGATCTGGTTGCAATTAGGGGTGTGTGTGAGAGAGTGTGATGCATATTTTAAAACGCGCTTCTAGATCGCTCCAGTTTTAAGTAGCAGTAAAATGGGTTGCAAGAATTTTTTTATTTTTATTTTTTTTTTTTGTTGAACCTTGTTCCGAAACTTGACTGAAAAGTAATGACGCTTTTTAAAGGATATCTACTAGGATGACCTATGTTAGGTAAATCTGTATTTGTAAAAACTATTTAAGCTTTGTTCATGAGAAATCATGCATCAATATTTTCATTTTGCAGTAGTCCTGTTGTAGCAATATATATCCTGTCCAACCATCTTGTTCTTTGGGATGTGCCCGGTTTCAGGATGGGACTCGTCGGGGTCGCCCCCGAGCTGAGACTGTCCGAGAGTTGATCAACGAAGGCGAGCACTCATCTAGCCGGATCCGGTGTAACATCTGCCACCGAGTTTTCCCACGGGAGAAATCGCTCCAGGCCCACAAAAGAACCCACACAGGTAATGAAGTCCACACAAAGGATTGTTGTGTGTGGAGCTGGTGGTCTGGCTCTTGGTGTTAAACTCCTTTGTTGCTTTCAGGGGAGAGGCCATATCATTGTGATTACCCTGACTGTGGAAAAGCTTTCGTGCAGAGCGGGCAGCTGAAGACCCACCAGCGGCTGCACACCGGGGAGAAGCCCTTTGTGTGTTCTGAAAAGGGTGAGGAGGGGTGCTTGAGAGTGGTTTAAGGTCTATGCAGCTTTGAGTGATAGTCCTTTCTGCAGAATCGCACCTTTATTGCAGACTGATCTCGGCATGGTTGTCTTCCCAGGTTGTGGGAGTCGGTTTACTCATGCCAACCGACACTGTTCAAAGCACCCATATGCTCGCCTAAAGAGGGAGGAGCCTGTAGGTGACCCTGGAAAGTCCCAGGCTGTCGATAACCAGGCTGTAGCCGACTGGTTGGCCAGGTGAGTGACATGTCTGAGAAGCAATTCATGGAAGTGTGCAACTGAGTCCACAAGTCATTGGATTGGACTCATCAATGTACGATGGTTTAGACCAGGGGTGCCCAATACGTCGATCACTATCGACCAGTAGACCGCGAAGACAGTGCGGGTAGATTGCGCGACATTCAACAAATTGTCCTCCCTTTGACAGTCGCCGCTTGATTGACGTAAAGGGCGTCCAGTCTGCTGTTGCTTAAAACTTTATTATATTAGGTTACTGAAACAAAATGCAAATGTATTGTGAGCTAATGCAAAACTCTAGAAAGAGAAGTGACCCAGCTAGCCTTCCGATTTGTATCTACTAAAAAGGGGTATAAAACAATGAGCGGGGGAGCCGGACCAAGTAAGAAACTATAAATGTATTGCATTGTATTGCGCTGTAAGGGTTCATGCTGTGATGCAAGGTTTGCCAACATGTACTATATATAAAGTATACTCAGTGTATGTGTATGTATATACAGTATTGTGCAAAAGTCTTTGGCAGTCAAAGGAAAAGTTTAAAGCTATTTTTCTGGGTAGTAATTGTATATTAGTTCAAAACAAAACCAGAATTTAACATTATAACATACGCAAATGAAGAATAACACAATACAAGCTACCAGGAATTTCTTCTGTACTTCAATCTTCTTACTGATACCTTGTTGGATGGCTAGATGAACACCACTTTGGTTCCCAAACCTCTCCTCAGGGGCACCTCAGTCATTCGTGACATTTCACATCTAGCTTACTTAAGAAATTAATCAAATTATTTCAAAGAAGTCTGCTTTATTAATTAGCTTTACAAGGTGTGCTAGTGATTCAGTCAAAAAAATTGGATAGTTGCTGCAAATACTGGTGTGATTTTAGTAGAAGTTTTGAAATGGTAAAGCTGACATACTTTGATAGACAAAATACCAGTTTTATACCAGCATGAAGATCATTCAGAAATCATTTCCTTTGACTGCCTAAGACTTTTGCACAGTACTGTGTGTTTGTGTGTGTGTGTGTGTGTGTGTGTGTGTGTGATAGAGAGAGAGAAAATGTGTGGCCACCCCTGGATTACACAATATAATGTCCCAAATCAGTCCAACTGTCTCGTCCCCCCCATCAGATACTGGCAGACCCGAGAGCAGCGGGTCCCCCCACCCAAGGGGACAGGCTTGGTGAAGGCTGGGACGGAGGACCAGGAGCAGCGAGACCCTCTGGAGTTTATGCCTTCAGACGAGGAAGATGTAGAGGAGGAGAAGAACGGCAGCGGAGCAGCACGACAGCGGCTCCAGGAGCAGCGAGAGCGTCTTCACGGCGCGCTGGCTCTAATCCAGCTGGCCAACAACCTGTCCTCCTAGCTGCGCCCACGGTGCCTCCACCTGCCGGCCGACAGCCAGTTGGGTACAAGCTAAAAAGCACCTTATTGCGCTTTTTTGTAGGCTGCTATGATTGTAGAAGTTATTACATGAAGAATGTTTCCTGACTTTGAGAAGAGCGCTATTTTAAGGGTTTTCCTTTTTTCCTTAGTTCTTTGCACTTTTTTGGTAACGAGTTTTTAAGTATTGAGTGTGTGTTGTGTGTATATTTTGAGGGTTTAGCTCTGCTGAACGGAATTGAAAGGGTGCATACAGATGACGATGGAAGGTTAACGGCACTGGCTTCTGCGGGCCTGGATTTAGTCAGCTCGAAGTAATGAAGTTTTCATTCTGTGTAAACAAGAATTTTTAGACAACACCCAGCTAGATGTTTGGATTCCAGATTCCAGAGGGAGAATTCAGTAATGCAGTGTCATCTGTTATTACTTTCAATTTTAAAATCCCTTTTTGTATCCATCAAGTCAATTAATCATCTGTTACATGACCAAAAGTATGTGGACATCCCTTAAATTAGTGGCTTCAGCTAATTCAGCCCCAGCCATTGCTATCGGGTAGATAAGATTGAGCATCCAGCCAAGCACTCCCCTCAGACAGTCATACTGCCAAACCAGCAGCCAGTCACACTGAAGAGCTCACTGGCTTGCAGCGTGGCTGTATCACAGGATGTCTCCTCTCCCCGTGTCAATTTTCTGCTGTGCTAGAGCTGGCCTAGTCAATTTTAAGTGCTGTTCTCATGAAGTGAACACGAAAGCCCCCCCCCCCCCCCCGACCTCACTGATTAGGGCCATCGGATTCAGAAACCTGTGACATGTTAAAATCTCATTCCTCAACCTCCAAACTGCCTCTAGAAGCAAGGTCAGGGCAAGAACTGTTAATCAAAACTGCACAATCTCAAGGATCTGTTGAATTAATGTAAAGGATGCCCCCATTGGTCTCTGCAGTAGTGGAAATGTGCTCTTCGGCGTGATCAGTCATGTGTTGCCATTTGGCAGTCTGGCTGATTCAGAGCTTGGGGAGTGACAGGAGAATGCTACCTGCCTGAATGTATACTACAAGCTGTGAAGTTTTGGAGGTGGAATAATAGTCCAATGCTGTTTTTTGTGGTTTCTGGGTAGGCAAATTGGTTTTGATATGGAAGAAATGTACCGGCTTGCCAAGCTCTGACGTGTTGGACATCTTTGTGATGAAGTGGAACAGTGACAGCAAGCAAGGCCTGATTATTCAGCATCGGTGCCTAGTCTCACTGTTTTTGTGGCTGGATGGTAGCACATCACTGCATCCATATTTCAAAATCCCATGGAACACCTTCACAGAAGAGTGGAGGCTGTTACAGTAACAATGGGGCCAACTCCATGTGTATTCCCGTGGTTTCGGATGAGAATTCGTTGTCCACATACCTTTGGCCATGTTCAAAATCTGATCCAACTAAAGTACTTGGTATTTATCATGCATTCTCTGGGAATGCATCTTCTGTCAACAGGCAGTCATGTGTGCGTCACCTGTCTGTAAATGGCTATGATGTTTGTTAATTTATGAGTCAAAGACCATGTCTTAGATTTTTTTTATTTCTAAATTATAATGAAATAGATTTAGTTTAAATAGGAATTTATGTGTGGAAAATACAAAGTTATGAGGTCAGGCTACTTTCTACAAGCACCTTAATCATGTTTGTCAAACTACTTGTAAATCTGACATTTACATCCATGGGCTGTTCTTATGCCCTGACATTGGAGACTGTTTGCAGAAAGTTTGACCCCAAAGTTGAATTGTACAGTGTTTTTGCCTGCCCTTTATACACTTCCCCACAACGTAGCATTTACTTGGGTCAGAACCCTTTCGGAACAACTGTCGGTGTGTTTGGCACCACTTTATTAATAATCATCTCAAATAGTATAGATCTCAGGAGTGTGGCACTAGACTTGCCTTCTCACCTGTCTTTCCAGTCAGGTTTGATGGGGGATCGAGCTGTCAGATTACATAAGCCCTGTCCAGAGTAGGGGAAATGATTATGCACTTGATAGATAAAGGGTATAGTTTCTGTGATTTAAGTTCAGTTCTGAGGATGTTGATTGAACAGTTTTCAGTTTGCAACACTAAATGTTCCAGGTTTCCTTAAGCTTTTAACCTTAGGCTGCTGTTCTGTTTAGTGACACTGCCGCTTCTCCTGGCAGTACACAGAGCCTTTGTGAGATGCTACCACCTTACTCCTCTAGTAGTTTAAATGCTATTAATCACTCTGAAATTTGTATCCCCTCTGTCTTACCCAAAGCATTTTAAAAAATGTCCTAAAGTCTTTGGTGATATTTTATCATGAGATTGAACTGGAAAAGTCATAGAGAACTGAACAACTTCAGGTGTTAACTGAAGTTAATTATAGTCAAACTATTGGAAAACAAAAATATGTATTGTCAGTCTATTTAAACTGCATGAGAAGATGCCCTTTTACAATGTTTTGTTTTATTAGCTGTCAACTGCTAATAAAATAGCTTTTGTCTGAAACATGTAATCTGGTTGTCCGTTTTGCCCTTGCCCTAGTAGGACATGTTCCCGCTTGCTGTAGAAATGCATGTTTTATGCAGGGTGTTCTCACGGGCAGTCCATAGTGCTGGTACTTATTGGTCTGTATTATCCAATAAATGACATTAATGATCATGTATGAGTCATGTATTCTTTCCACTGCTGCTTTATTTTTAATGGGAGGAAAGCGCATAGTCTGATTTGGTGCTCAGGCTTCGGCCTGCTCACGTGGAGGTGAAGCATCATCTTGCACATACCATTAAATTCCGGTCACATACATATGGGGTCCAACGTAAACTTGCTAAAACAGAGGTAGAGTTCTTAGAACGGCCTCCTTTTAAGGGTATTTCTCGGCTCTGGTTTTAGCAGGTCTACGATTACGTTTCAATGACAGGCAGTACCCAGATTACAAATGCGATCCATTCCCTAAATCTGTCTAAGTCGAATTTGTAAGTTGGAACAATAATACAGCACACTAATATAGTAATAAAATTACGTATGTACTGTACCTAGAAGCAATGAATTGCTAAAGCTGTGTGTATTTATTACAAACCATTGTATTTAACTTGAGGCTTTTTGGCAGTCCAAAAATAAGCTGTATGTCGAGCATTCTTAACCTGGAGACTGCCTGTAGTTCTGGGGTATGACATCAGGCTGCATGGTACGTTTGGCTAGATGATAAAGTTCATTAGACTACCTCAACTGTAGGGTTGTTAATGATTAAGGAGTGAAGCTTATCTACCGTCCTTAACTAACAGGGTTTTTACTGACGAAATTATTGCTGGTCCCCACCAAAGGGATACTTTTCCCTGAGTCAAGCCAAATACTCTATTAGCAGCTCCACCAAAACAGCTCAGCAAGTGGCAGGCCGCTGTGGTTTACAATAACTGACATAACCAAGACATACCAGCCATGTCTGGTCGCAGTTAACAGAAGTGCAGCACAGGCCCCCCACACTCAGAACATGCTTCATTGAGGACAGCCCTCAGTGTCTTGTGACAGAGGTCAGTGGATGAGGTACTTCAGGACTACGGGGCTCGATCCTTACAAAATGTATGCTTTTACAAACCATCAGCATTTAGAAAACCCACTTGGTTTCAGTATGAATTGGGGGGGATGTACATATGCCCCAAGACGAGGCCCTACGATGGCTGGGTCTGGAGGGATGGTATGTGTATGCAGTACAGCCTTCACAACGTTGGCTGTTTTTCTTCACTGCTGGGCCCCTTGGGAACATCGGGCCTGCTTCCCTTGTGCGGCTCTGGCGTTAAGCTGCTCCCAAACGTCACATAGGAGTACACAAGGCCCCCCGACATGCTGGCAGAAACAAAGAAAGGGGAGACGGCCTTTTTCCCCCACATACCACAAACATGCTTTTTCAAACAAATCATTGCATAAGAGCTGAAAGTCGCACAACCACTTTACACATAAAACGTAATTGCGGGTATTCAGTGGCGGTAAGCCTTATAAACCCAGAGGAACATACACCTGGAAGCTGTCATCTTTAATGTTTTCATTAAAACAAAGGATATTCTTGCAAGGACAGTACTATACTAAACCCTAACGATCTGGGGTGGCTTTCCCAAAACAACGAACGAACTGTGAATAACGAACAAGATAACATAGTTCGTAGGAAAATAATGAGCGAGGTCCACGTGCCTTTCCCAAAACCCTTTATTTCAGAAATAACGAACGAACTCTAAGTAGTACGTTGTTGGCTCCTCCCCCGCCTCCGCGTAAGAAAAGCACGG
>JAODKL010000040.1:26550383-26592625 GCA_026780765.1 Petrocephalus schoutedeni
CGTTAATTAACGAATATTCGTACGTGCTCGATAACGAACTTCGTAGCGCTACGAAGCTTTTGGGAAAGCCACCCCTGGACAAGTAAATAAAAATCAACTTACCAAATATTTAGTCCTATGAAATTTAGCCAAGAAAATATATAATCACCACCTACAAAAATGCCAATGTAGGCGACTGCTACATTCTGTGAAAGGAAAAAAAAAAAACACTGAATTTCCTGGGTTGCAAAAAGTGACATTATACTACAAAATATTACTGAATTGTAAAGCAAATTAATTATACAGCAAGCCTTAATACACCAACATATATTGTAAGGGAACAAAAAATGAGAATTTAGTGTTTTGGAGTAAAACAATTTAAGATAAAATAGGGGGGGAAGGGATAATTACTATTTATCTTCTATTATCGAATATGACTGGCAAATGAGAACAAAATATCTGTGATACACAGTGATACCTTAATGGCCCCTACAACTGTGGTGGTTAGGGCGGAGTTGTAGTGACTACAGAGCACGATGGAGTACATCAGGATAAACCTGAAAGTGAAACGGTGAGAATTCACCTCCAATGCACTGCATACGAGAGCCGAGAAGCAGAGAGCAAACGACACATCCGCTTAGGAGCTTACCCCATTACACAGGACGCGAGGAATGAAGCGACAAACGCCAATGTCGCCCAATGCTCAAAAGCCAAGACCTGTCAGGAGACAAAAAGGACAGAGTCACCCTCAGTCCTCCTTCAATCTCATACCCACCATCACTAATGGGCCTTACCTTCTGCAGGTCTCCACTGTAGAAGCTTGCGAAGGTTGTAGGTATAACAATGATGCTCGCATTGTAAAATAACACTCCATATTTCCCCAGACCCTTTAAAAGATGAAATACACTTACAATTAGATTGCAGTGTTCCAAAGAAAATCAACAATCGAGTTTCATTAAGTCAATAATATCCTTTTAGAGTTTAACCTGTTTTCAGTGGCAACATTACTGGTCAGAATGAGCCAATTGGAGAGTGGAGAGACTCACCTCAACCTCCAGCTTCTTCTTGGTGTAAACACCGGTGGCTGCAGTGCACAGGTCGTTAAGGAGGATGAATGTGTATCCCTCGAGGTCAAAAGCCAAGTCAGAACTGGAAAAAACATATCCACACTTGTTTTCCCCACATATAATATCAATTTAATACACAACTTCATAAAAACACACTCTGCTTAAACCATTCTCCAGTAGTCATGTGTCAAGGCCAAAATACCAAACTTCGAAAAAGGTTTTGATCTAACTGGAACAAGGGTAAGGGAGAGGACAGACACCAAGGGTTTGACTTCTCTTTTGCTGTAACATTCGTTGTTTTAAAAAACGTTTCTAAGAAGGCTGCCATCAGCAAGGCTCCCCTACTTAGGATCATTCCACTCAATCAAATCAAAGTAATGAAAATTATTTAGATCTTTTTTCTCCATATAATATTATAACAGTATTATGCATCCAATCATCCAACCACTTATCCTGGTCAGGGTGCGGAGGGGCAGAGCCTGTCTCAGGCAGGATAGGGCAGGGGACGCTCTGTTGGGATGCATTTAATAATATTACGAATAATATTATGGGGTAATACATTGACTATGTATGTCTATAGAATAACCAAATTGTAAAGAACTGTTGATAATAAAAGAATATCAATGGTCAAAGTTATTTTGTTTTATTACGTTAAAAGGAGTCCCGTGTGCCTGTGCTTTGTGGGATAGAATCGCCGAAGATCTGAGTCACGTCCGTGGCTCAGTGCATGTGGAGTGTGTCTGTTCTCCCTTTAGTGAGGTGGGTTTGTGCTCAGTCAGAAACCATGATGTCAGCGGAACCGGAGTCTCCCAGAATGCTGCGGCTATACCTGGCAGCTATCAGGGCGCCGATGACTATGGCCAGCACACTGCACTTCAGCAGGGGGGAGAATGTTTTCCTTGGAGAGGAGAAGGAAACACCCACAACTTAGTATTACAGAGGTCATGCTTTTTATGGAGTCATTTTCAGTTAAACAATTAAGAAAATAGGAAAAACAGGAATTTCAGGGAAAAATAAAGAAAAATACCTTAATATCCTTGCTTCCAGCACCATGGTCATTAGTATCGTAAACTTTCTTAAAACAGTGAACATTGGTAAACTATGAAAAAGGGATAGGGCAACAGTAATTAATGACCTAGCGACTTTAATCTGTGTTACTATATGACTTCTCGGCATAGTACCTTAATTTCTTAGTGCTGGCAAGTCCACTGATGTGATTCCCAACATACAAAAGGGGTAAAGGAAAGATCTGCAATTAAAAAAAAGAAAATTATAAAATTACACTAGCATTAAAATTGTTTATATAAATAAATATAAAATAACAAATAGAATCACAGACATACTTTAAAAAGTATACTTCTGTCAAAATCTTGGAAATTAATATTATGATTTAATTTTGCAGTGTAGAGAACAACAATAGTAGTGAACATCTGTAACAAAAAGATGAAATGACAAAGTCACCAGTTTTATATGCCACCCCAGTCTGTATGTTTCTGGATTAACTCGACATAACGAATAAAATAGCCAAGTAGAATTCACCTGACCAATTCCAAGAAAGGCGAATGAAGGAAACCTGCAAAGAGAACATTATAAACTACGTTGCGGGTCATAAAATGATGATCACCAATAAAAACAGGATGTTATACATCCACTTTCTAAAACCGCTTCTCCTGCTCAGAGTCGCTGTGGGTCCGGAGACTATCCCGGAGGCTACAGGCGCAGGGCACGGAAAAATCTGGGATGGGGCACCGACCCCCCGCCCCCCGATCACAGGGCAGGGAACAATCCGGGATGGGCCACTGACCTGATCCCACCCCCCGATCAAAGGGCAGGGAATAATCCTGGATGGGGCACGGACCTACCCGCTCCCGATCACAGGGCAGGGAACAATCCGGGATGGGGCACCGACCCCCCAATCACAGGGCGCAGTTTGGTAACCTCTCCTAAACCCAGCGTGTCGTGCGGAGGCTCGAACCCGGGTCCGAGAGGTATGCGGCCACACTGCACGAGCTGAACAGAGGCAGGTGACTACTTTCACACAGGGCCATGCACAGACCTTTTGAGGGGCATGTGCTGAAACTGAAAAAAAGGGCATTTAAAAAAATACTCCCCCCCAAAAAAGGGCACTTCGGAGTGTAACTACAAAAAGGGCATGTGCTCTGCACAGGTTGAACCCTACCTGTGCACGTGCCTGCTTGTACATCATGAATTCTGTCAGATTTGTAGCAATCAGTTTGCATACTGCTAGCTGATCCGTGTAATATAAATATAAAGGTGGGGAAAGACACCGCGAAGCCTCGGGTCAGAATGAATGCCAGTCGCTGACATGCACGGCATATATGCACCGAAAAGGCAGGCGTAAACCGGCAACAATTTAAATTAATTTTATAGTACAAAATATCTTCTAAAACTAAAAAAAGTTTGCGAAGTGTTTCTAAGACGTTACAAGATGGATCGATCGCAATATTGCAACATCGCGGAAGTTGCATGCGTTACTTGCGCTGGCTGAGCATTAGACCCCGAATTCAGCGGCTCACCTGTAGTGTGTCAACACGATTTTATTCACGATCACGATCAGAAAGGAGCTGACAGCGTAGAACGCCGCGGACAGGAACTTGCAGTGCAGTGCCGAAGGGGAGAACTCTTCCCCCGCTTTCCTAGCGGGGCTCAGAGACATGTTTCCTCGCCCACTTCCTGAGTGCTTGTTCTCGGCGAGCCGGCGGGGAGGTGGGGAGGTGGGGTGGCGGCAGTGTGTCACTAATGACGGAATTAAACTTTTCCTCCTCACACTCTCTTATTGGTGGATATAAATGTAAAAGAATTCTACGAAAAACTTTACAAGTGTACTACTAGTAACTTTGGATATAACGACCTACAGTCCACTTACCATCTAAGTTGTTGGAATAGTGAATATCATTTCGAGTTTGTCCATAGAAGAGAAACGCAGAAAAGCCAGACAGACTCCCCAACCCGAAGTTCTAACTGCGGAGGCGTCTAAATGGCAAAGAATTTACAGAAATGATACATAATACTAATGTTAAATGTTTCAATTTTACATTCTTAATGCCAACTAAAAAAAGAAACCTTTTTCCTTGAATAATCTCTGATATCTGTCCAAGCCCGTAAGATACTAACTAGATTCCTACTATAAAATGATGGTTTCCAAATCCAAGTGGCTTCGCCGTCATACATATTTGCGAAATTCTAAGACAGTAAGTACAGCTAGTTCAGTTAATCATTTACAATCTAAATAGATAGTTTATAAATAGTTGGGTTCTAATTAAAATGTGTAAAGCCTGCATGGAAGTCCTGTTCCCAACACCTGATGGATGACGGCAGCTCGGCCACTAGATGTCAGCTTTTAATGCTCAATCACTTTCTCTGTAACAACGACAAAGTTAATTCATTAATGTGGCCGTATTGGCTAAGTACGTGTAAGGCTAATTAAACCTGACCTTATTATTCTATTCAGATGAGTTTTATTAATCATGTAGGCACTGACCGTTTGGGCCTACATTGTGATATAAAGGTGATTAATTGTCATTGTTGTCGCACCACAGCGCACAACCACGATGTAAATTTATGATGTAAACGTGTAAATTTAGGGATAGGGATTCTAAACGTGTAGTTATTTGTGAACTAGGCAAGGCAAGGCATGTTTTTCATATAGCACAAAGACACAAAGCAATTCAAAGTGCTTTACAAAGAGAATATATTTAAATAAAAAATATTAAAATCACATTTAAAGAAAAAGAAACTTAAAGCCAAAATTAACTGAATAGAAGATCCATTGTAGCTACAGTGTATGGCTAAACTGATATAATTTAATGAAAAGCTGCAGCAAACAGAAATGTTTTAAGCCCTGACTTAAATAAGCTGACAGTTGCAGCAGACCTCAGGTCTTCGGGAAGCTGGTTCCCCAGACAGGGAGCATAGAGACTGAATGCTGCTTCACGCTCTTTGGTCTTGATTCTGGGAACACTGAGTAAACCTTTCCCAGATGACCTCAGGGGTCTGGGTGCTTCATACCATTCAAAAATGCATTTAGGCCTGAGACCATTTAATGCTTCCTACACAAGGAATGTTTTAAAATCAATCCTGAGATGCACTGCAAGCCAGTGCAGTGATTTTAGGACCAGTGTCATATGCTCTACTTTCCTGGTGTTAATAAGGACCCTGGCGGCAGCATTCTGGATGAGCTGCAGCTGTCTGAGTGATTTTTACAAAGACCTGTAAAGACACTGTTAGACAATAGTCTAGCCTGCTAAAAATACATGCATGAACAAGCTTTTCTATATCTTGTTTAATCCTTGCTATTTTTTAAAGTGGTAGTAGGCTGATTTTGTATTTGACTTTATGTGGCTCTTGAAATTAAGTCCAGAACTACACCAACATTGTGGCTTGATTGGTAGGTTTTATTGTCATGGGTTAAAGGTGAGCAATGACTTCCAGTCTTTCTTTTTTGGAGCCAAAAGCTTTTCTGTGTTAAATCACTCTGTGCTGTCACTCTTGATTCATAATTGCCTATTGACACAACATGTACAGTCCTGATTTTGTAAATATGATTCAAACCAATTTAACCAGAAAGTCCCACCCACTCTTCTAGTTTATCTAGCACTATCTTATGGTCAACCGTGTGGAAGGCAGTGCTGAGATCCAGTAATACCAAAACTGAGATTTTTGATTTATCACTGCGTATGTGAATGTCATTTAACAAGTACAGTCTCAGTGCCGTGGTGTGGTAGAAATCCAGACTGAAAAGCATAAAAGTAATTGTTCTGCTCCATGAAAGAACTTAGCTGTTGAAAAACAACCCTGTCAATTATCTTTCATAAGAATGTCAGGCTTGGTATTGGCCTATAGCTACTTATTACGGAGGTATCTAGGTTGGGCTCTTTAAAAGAGGTTTGATAACTGCGGTCTTCAGGGCCCTTAAGAAAACGCCTGACTGAAGAGGAATATTGACTATTTGTAGCACATCTGATTCTGTACAGTCAAGCACATTTAAAGAACAAGGTCGATTGCATTTTATCACTATTAATATGCATATGTTGTTATTAGGATCTGTTATTAGCACACAACTAACTGGGAGCATTTTGAATGCTACTCGCCATGTAGAGATGGGAAATTGAGTGCGCTGACGACCCATAGCATCGCGATAGTCTGATTGTTTGGCTCTTTGGCACTACATTTCCCACAAGCAGCTACGACTCTCATAACTTCCGGGGACGGAGTCGTATTTCCGCAGAGCACATGTTGTGGTGTTTCATAGTACTATAAGTTTATAAAGGGGTTTTGTTCACTTGGTTGCAAAATGCCAAAAGTCAGAGCAGCAAAGAAAAGTAGACAACACCAGCAGGTGAAAAGTCAAGGTCAGTGACGACTACTAAAACGATCAGTTAACGTGAGCTGGCAATATAAAACTGTGTCGCTTTTAGTATCTGTTTAAAACCACAATGGAGACGCACAACTATCGATACGATTATAATCGTAATTTGTATATAAAGGATAAAAATCCAATTAATAATATATATTTTTGTGTAAATGAGCAAGAAAATGAAATGTCATTATGACAGTTTGATTAATTACTACAGTTACTCCAGTTACACGCAAGTGTTAACAATATGTACAATACGTGTGATAGCATTTTAAAATTAGCTAGTACTTTTCTTCTTTAGGGATTATGTTCAACACTGGCATTGGGCAACACATTCTGAAGAATCCCTTAGTGGTCAATAGCATTATCGATAAGGTAAGTAAAACGTTTGGTTTTGCTTTAGTGTTTCACATCAGTTTGTCTGATGTTGCGTTTCATGTACTGGCTGGTGGGCTGTAATATCAAGCCAAACGATTTGTATCTTTACATTTTACATCATATTTACACCTATTTATCAGACACTTTTCTAAAGAGACGTGCATTTAAGAAAGCAGGGTTAGCTAGTCCCTGGAGCAATTTGGGTTTAAGTGCGTTGTACAGCGGACCTACTCGGGACATCAGAAGGTCGAGCGCAGGGTTTTAACTGGCACAGAATCCTAACCCACAGTCACACACCACTCCTTTACTTTTAGCGATGGGCATAATCTACATCGATAATTTCATTTCTAGGCAGCTCTTAGACCAACGGATGTAGTTCTGGAAGTTGGACCTGGTACCGGAAACATGACAGTCAAACTGCTGGAGAAGGCAAAAAAGGTAACGCGGTAACTAGGGTCTGTCCAGCCATCCCGGAATTCCAGACACGCGTGCAGGCCATGGATTCTAACCTCCCTTTCTTTTTTTCTTTCAAAGGTAGTTGCTTGTGAAGTAGATACCAGACTTGTGGCTGAACTTCAAAAGAGAGTTCAGTGCACGTGAGTATGGGGTGCTTTGTTACTGGGCTGTACAAGAAGTAAGTTAGGATGCTGGGAAATCAGCCCATGGTTTTATGAAATTATGCAGAAATGGGAAACATTAAATAACTTGGCATGGCACTGTACCCCTAACCACCTGAATATCCACGATTATGTTCCGGCTGCTTAATGAGGACCGGCTGTGGAGGACCTGGGAGCCTGTCCCAGGCAGTATATGGCACAAGGCAGGGATGCACCCTGACTGAGATGCCAGCCCTTTGCAGGGCACAGGCACACACCCTCTGGATAGTTTGTAGATGCTAGTCTACAACTGGGTCCACTCAGGAGGGATTTGAACCAACAGCCCTGTAGCTGTAAGGCAGCAGTGGGACACTGAGCCACCATGTCACCTACCACCTGGGTATCCAGCCTTTAAAAGGCACATTCACTTAATTTGATTGCAGCAAAGGTAACTTCAAATTCTTTGTTGAAACCTCTTATTTTGCAGGCCTTTGCAGACAAAGCTCCAAATCTTAGTTGGGGATGTTCTGAAGACCGATCTGCCCTTCTTTGACATTTGCGTGGCTAATTTGCCTTATCAGGTATGCAGTGTTTTCATTTACCTATGTCATAGAATATAATACCTTATATTAATTTCAGTTATTTTAAATTCTGTTGTATTGTTAAATACATCTGCAGCAAATCATCAGCATTCCCCTGCTCTCTGGATTAACATGTAGTGCATATATTCCTTGGTTGATTTAGATATTTATTTTTCTGTATTTGTGTTAAAATATCCTGTCTGCATTTATTCTTGATTCTAATCCTTAGTATCGCATGGAAATTCAGTGAAATGAACAGCATATAATTTAGCTAAGCACTGGTCATATCACGAAACGCTGATCTACGAACTCGATCACTAATAAAGATGCAGTAAGTGGTGTCTGCTGTCATTTCAATTTATTACAGATCTCTTCACCATTTGTGTTTAAGCTTCTGCTTCACAGGCCATTTTTCAGGTAGGAAATGAAACACCCCCCTTTTCAGCTCGTTATTAAATACATGGTCAGATATGTTTGCAAGATGAAGCACGTTAATTGGTATTTGCCTTCATTCAGTTATTGGTATTGGTATTTGCATTGCATTCAGTTATTTGGATGTCCGGTACAGTGCAGCTAATAACTCTTACTCTCATGACTTCATGGAAGGTGTGCGGTGCTGATGTTCCAGAGAGAGTTTGCCTTGCGCTTGGTGGCCAAGGCTGGAGATAAGCTCTACTGCAGGCTGTCCATTAACACGCAGCTGCTGGCTCGTGTCGACCACCTCATGAAGGTCTGGAATCCCCAATGACCACTGGGCGATAAGTTGGAAGATATCGAGCTTAGCTTTTGTCCATTTCGGTCTAGCCCTACATGTCACACACTGGATGTGTGGATCAGAAATTGAGTAGTTTTGCACCTCGGCCATTTGATGTTTGCTTGGCAGGGGATGTTGGCGGGCATTGGCAATTGCATTCCAGCTTCTGTGAATTTTTTTTGTTGTTGCCTAGAGTGATGGCTTTGCCTGAGGCCAAACTGTCTTTGCTGCTGTGCTTAAAACAGGTGGGAAAGAATAACTTCCGGCCTCCACCCAAAGTTGAGTCAAGTGTAGTTAGAATAGAGCCCAAGAATCCTCCACCCGCAATCAACTTCCAGGTGCGTCTGAGCCACGGTGTGTGTGTAATTGGTCAGAAATGTGGCCGTCATGGGCTGACGGTAAGATCAGTGTTCAACGCCTCACTCCGTGTTCTTCCTCTAGGAGTGGGACGGTCTTGTCAGAATTGCGTTTGTAAGAAAGAACAAAACTCTTAGTTCGGCTTTCAAGTAAGTTATTATTTTTAATGCTAGTGCACCCATATTAGATTATTTGTTAAATATTATCTATAAAAACAAGCTCAGAATTTTTGACCACAGTGTTAGTCTAAATAATAAGCATCCTTTATGTGATGGATGACTACTGCTTGGTTCATCATATTACAAATGTGGTCTTTTTAATATTGTTATAGCTTAAGAGACAAGTGGAAGGTTATCTGTGATGTCATGGTAAATGCCTTTTGTTTCAGGTCTTCTGCTGTTGAACAGTTGTTGGAGAAGAACTACAGAATTCACTGCTCTGTGCATGGCATTGTGGGTGCACATTCCTACAGGCCTGCTTTTAATAGATGGGAGGGGGAAATGTACTATTATGATAAAGATTTTCTTTATCAATGTCAGTTTAATTGCTTTAATGTCAAGTTCTCAGAGGGGAAAAAAAATACATTTTTTTTTTTTACTAAATGGGTGTTTTTGGCCTTTTAAAAAAACAGGAAATCCCACCAGATTTCAGCATTGGAAAGAAGATTGAGTCTGTTCTGCAGGAGTCTGAGTTCAGTGACAAACGAGCTCGCTCCATGGACATAGATGACTTCATGGTGTAAGTGATCCCAAAGATTTCAAACGCCACTCCCAGCCTGTGGTAGAACTGAGTAAATCCTGTTGGTCTTAATATGCCTTACTCGTGGTTTACTTCATGCTACAGGTTTTTTTCAGAAGGTTCTGATTTGAACCGTAAGGCATGTATAAGCAAACTTACCCGAATTCTCTACTGACCTTCTTGGTCATCAACGACAATGTTCCTCAGCCAGGGCATTTACTCAAAGCAGCTTTAATTCCAAAACCTGCCACCTCCTCACAAGGACCTTAGTGCATTAATGCACTTTTAAAGCCTAAAATTATAAGCCAAAGTTTTTTTTCTTAAAAATAGCCACTGATCTCCAAAACTAGTCAGGACATGAGGAATTAATTCTTTGATCACAGCTGATGATAGTGATAAAACTATTTATAACCCTCTCTCTTCCGCTGTGTATGACTTGGGCTTCACCCGCAGGCTTCTCCACGCTTTCAACTCTGCTGGGATTCACTTCTCATAGCTGGATACAGAGATGTCAGTGATCACCCCTGAGATGTGGGCCTGTCAGCGTTGGCTGTCTGCAGCAGTGAGCATGCGTTTCATAGAATGCGAGGAGCCTGATTTCTGCAGAAGGACTTAACTGCTCACCTGTGTACTGTCACTTTATGCATTCCTTTGCATTAGGAATACAGACATCAGTGTTCCCTGTCATATGTATGCTAATCATTATATGGTGGCTTTTAAGAGAAAAAAAGCTTGGGGCATATTATGTACTGTAAATTAAAACCAGAAAGTGGTATTTTAAACTCTAGCTAGTGATGTACAGTTTTTCCAAAACACAAGGCCTATATTCAGGTGTCCGCATAAGTGGTACGCGAGTACGCATGGGCGGGATCAACAGTAAAATTTGCTATACGTCATCTTTCCCTTTCATAGGAAGAATTTCAGAACCATTACTCCCTGGTTTTAACCGGCATTGTTCACATCTTTGCGCTAATCCTGAATCTTGAAAAGGGCCTCTACCATCTGCTGGATTAATGGTCCCCTTCCCAGCACTGTTACATACATCTGAACCAAATAAGTCAATGCAATCTGAAAAATGTGAGTTTAGCTTTGAGCAAGAAGAAAATTTTGAGATGGTGAAATTAGTTGCATCAGCAGCCGACGTCCGAATATGGTATTGGTTCCCATGGTTACCCGCAAAGGCGCGAGCATCCCATCATCTCTAAGCGTCAGTTCAAGGTTGAGTGTACAGAAATGTTTTCACATTATTTTACCCTACAAACATTTGCATGAGAAGAAAAGTGATCAGACCTTCGTGTTGACAAGATTGAATTGTATTCACATCAAAGTAAATGAATTTCTTGTCCATATATAATGAATAAATTCAACTCTTTACCATAAACCGATACACATGACAAGTGCTGTAATTTTAATATTCCAATGCTGGTGTTCTACTCAGCAGCCCTCTGCTGAAGTAAGCACAGAAAGCCAGGCTTGTGAACAGTTTGCATTCTGGCAATGTAATTGGCCACTGTGGAGCTATGGTCATTGCCATGCCTGTGACTGCACTTCACTACAGGCTCACACAGCCCCTTGCCGCCTGTCTCTGGGGATGCTGCCTCTGCTTGGATGCACACACAGCATACAATGTACAGTTTCTAATCAACCAGGTGATTCTTTATTCTTTGATCCAGCTTTACATCTGGTGTGCACACACAAAGGAACATCTCCAGCAGTAAGTCAGTGGTCTCTTACTATACATTACTTAATACTTAATCCATTTCTATTTTTTCCCCCCCATTTTTTCTTTTACAAATAAAGTGTTAAATGGAGGTGGAAAAAAATGTACAGTATTAGAAGTACAAGGAAATGGGGTGATGTTTTGATGTCACACAGAACGTTCACTTCCTCTAGGAAACATGATATGGCACCAAAGAGGGCAGCTATGGCGGCCGCAGGAACACAGGAATCCACATTGAAGCGAGATGTAAACCGGAACAAGTAACGCGTCTTAATTCTGACAGAGTGTGCCACTGTGTATAGCTTTACACATGAGAGAGGGAGAGAGAGAGAGAGAGACAGCGAGAGAGAGACTGGCCTTAAGTAAACATGGCTCTTCACACCACTGACCAGACTGCAGCAGTCGTGTATGACGTGGGATGCTGGGTTACAGGTCAGCCAGGTTACGCATGCATGCATACATACACTTTGAAAACTGCCCAAAAGGACCCATGACAGGCCATCCTGCAAAGGCGTTGCCACGGAAGCCAAAACTTAATTTCTCTCTTAACTGTACATTTTCGCCAAAAGAAAAATAAATGGCCATAAGTTAAACAAACCCCCCCCCCCCCCCCGCCCCTGTTATTAAAACAAACTGGTTTAAAAAGCGTCCTGTTTTTTTATTTTAATTTTTTTCCCTTGCGCTGCTGTGGGGGGGGGGAGGGAGTGGAGGTTCTTGCTCTAACGTCAGACGTCCCAGGACAGCAGAGAAATAGGAACAGGCCCTGCTGCGGATGACGGCGTCTCCACAAGCAGCTGTGGCCAAATGTACAGTGTTTGGGTGCATCAGATGCCCGTCCTACAGGTGCCATGACCAGACGTGGCCCCTAGAGGGCGCGGGGGCGCTTGGGGTTGATCTGCTTACTCGCTTGCTCTTCCTCCTGTAGCGCCGAGCGGAAGGATTTCACTTTGTCTGTTGGCAAGGAGGCACAGAAAGGGAGTCAGCAGGAAAGAGGACTGTGGGTCAGCTGGAGTCAGTGTCACCTCATCGAATGAGCTCAGCTGGGACTTAGTAGGGGAATGTGCTGGGATTTCAAGGTCATACGAGACAAACCACCACACTGTCCTTTTTTCATCATACATCTAAAAAAACTGTTTTACTATAGCCACATATTCAGGCACCGTCCAAATAAATTAAGGCACATTCTTTGGCAGCTGGGCCCCCAACTAGCATCAGAGTTCAAAAACGTGACTTACTATCCATTGAGTGAAAATCTCACATCAGTGAACTTTACTGGGTTTAGATTGTTAATTTTCTAATTTTAAATGTTAAGCTCTGCCGTTTTTCTGTAGAGAAGATGTGCATCAGCTAATCTCTAGAAGAAAACATTACAGTACCTCTCAGCTCAGTCAAAATGTCAATCTTTTGGTCCAGTATTTGTTCTAGTTGGGTGGCATAAGAATCCACGTCGTAGTCAACCTCTTCAGTCATTTCCAGCAGCACCTTCTCATCCTCTAACCACCGGATCGACTCCTGCACAAGGACCACAAATTCATGTGCATAAGAAGAAAGTAACACCTCCAGAAGTTTACCATGGACAAAATACCTGTGCAAGTGTGAAATTATGCATGTTTTTAGAGTGCAGGAGGAAACTGCAAACTGCACGCATACAGAGCTCCGGATTCCAACCTCACATCCTGGAAGTGTGAGGCAGACGTGCTGCTCACTGAGCTATGAAATGTCACAGCAAGTGGCCAAAAGTCAAACAGAAATTCCCGAGAGGGAGAACAGAAAGAACACTTATCAGAGCTTAAACATTATTTCTAGGCCAGTCTAAACCTCCAGTGCAGCTGACTATTGGTTAGATAATGGGTTTTCAACATTTCTTAAACCAGAGACCCCCAAATGAAAACAGACCAGACCTACCACATAAGAAATTAAGAAGCAGTCAAACAAATGTCAGATAACGATGGGTCCAGACCTCCCTTTACTGAAAACCCCTGCTTTACAACATGGTAGAGTCACTGAATCCCTGAATCCCTCACTAGGCCAGTGCAGAGGCTGAGGGGAGCAGAGTTGGCTCCTACCTGGAAGACAGCCCTGTGGTCCTCCAGCACCTGCTCCTCCATCTCCACCAACTGGGACACTGCTTCATGGAATGTAAAAAGCTGGGGAGACACCTCCTCCTCCTGCAGCAAGAGACACCAGCTCACATTCACTGGGAGCCTGCAGGAGGTGTGCAAGCACCAAGCTCACTACCAAGTACATATGACTAACTAGAAGCACCTGCTTGAGCCAAACACCACCTCCATCGCTTCACCCAGCGGCTCTCCCATCCAGTAGCCCCAAACTTAATGGGCTACATATGCTCAACAGGAAGCCATACATGCGATGGACTATCTTAACAACCAGACGCAACACAATCCCCACATAACCCAATGACAAAAAGGCAGTTACTGAAGGCAGAACTCCAAAAACCACACCTCACCCACCCAAACAGGGGACCCAACAACAAAGCTGGGCAAAGCTTCTCTGTGCTAAATCATCTCACATTCTGTTCGCAGAGAAGCTTGAGGTCATCTCTCTGGGGAGAGCTGCCGACTCCCCACTGAGCATCCAATGGGTCCAGCTGGTTGACTGCATGGATGTTGGGGCGTCCTTCAACGCTGCTGGGGTCCACTGTGAGCTCCTTCACCCTGCGGTGACAAAACGGCAGACCTTTAACCATCCCCCGTTCCTGAATCCAATCCAAGAGTCTGTCATAAGAATGGCCAAGATGACAACACCACTTCCAGGTACTTGGGTTACACCAAACATGGGCTTGTCTGTCTTACTGCTTCATAACAATTTTTATATCAATTTACAGGTCATTGTGCTTCCCAGGAAGCATTTACACAAAGCACTTTGAGAAGCAGCCACGACTTACACTTCTGAAATATGAACACTGTCGACATGTAAACACTGACGCTAAATGTACACTTATTAACTGCTTGTCGAAAAGGATTGATATTTGAGCCCATTAAAGTACTATGGAAGGTGCCATTTAACATCTACAAACATAAAACAGTGAGATGATGGCTAGAATCGGATGGAAAAAGCAGTTTGACCCTACTCTAGTGGGTCAGCGAACAAAACATTGGTGAACAAAAAAAAAAACAAACGAGATCAGCACTGGAACAGAGGAGGAAGGGACGCATGCCATTGACAGCACGAGCTGGAACCATGAGACGAGAACCAAGAGCATCAAAGAAAAGGAACCAAAGCAAACAGATCGGTAGGCTGTAAAAGCGAAAAGCCAAAAGCAGGGATGAATACACCATGGATGGGGAGGGGGGGCAAAAATAAGGTGCAGCCAAAGGGGCAGTGTTATGGTGCATCGGTGTCGGCGTGAGAGCGTAAAGGAGAGAGGTAGACCTGCTGGGGGAAGTGGCAAAGTCATCGTACTCATAGGTGGGGGAGTGCTCAGATCGACTTCCTCCCCCCTGGGAGAAGGGGATGTCGGAGGGACTTATCCCAAACTCCTTGACTCTAAAGGCACAGAGACAGAGCAGGACAGAGAAGAAGAAAGCGTGGGGTCAGGGCACAGAGAGGAGAGAGCAGCCGTTCTTCACAATGGCTGCTTTTCATGATGAAACTGGAGCGATCCAGCTGGGGAGGCGGGCAGTCGTCAGGACCATTAGACCGTACTTTACTATGAATCCCACCAAGCAGAGAGACACCAGAAAGTACAGGCTTTCAGATAAGCAAAAAAATATAATTAAAATCTAGATCTGGTGCAGATTTAGTAACTAAGGGCGACTGGTTCCTGATCCTATAAAAAGGCTGATGGGGAAAACAGTCTACTGCCCTCAGGGACTAGACCAACGCTGATAACTGCACTTCCTTTAAGCCTAGACTGTCTCCCTTGGTAAAGCTCACTCAGCACTCAAGGCTCCTCGCGTGGTACGTAAGGGACACACAGGGAGACCAACTTGAAAGGGGGATAAAATGGCTGTTTGCTTTTCTGTTTTTACCATGACAGTTCACAAAGAGGAAACAAAGGAGGTTTAATTGTGGGAAGAGGACGGGGACAGGGTGTCACGTTACACATGCAATATGCGAGTTGGTTGCTATCCAAACTGATAATTTCACCCGAACATGCGCCTAGAAGTCGATATGCTACAGCAAGCCGAGGAAATCATTGTTATTCCTTAGTGATCACAAAATCAGCTTGGAGATGAGACGTAGCGACCCGATACTGCCGTAACCCAAGTGCGACGAGATTCCCCTGCGCGGCAGCCTCCTACGGCCGGCCGGACGCCGACCCACCTGTTAGCATAGCGCAGCGTGTTCAGGGTGTTCTCACAGGATGCCATCCCCGGGGAGATGGTGGCGATCTGAAGGGAGGAGGACATAGGAGCTGAGGGGCAGAAACGACTGACAAAAGATCAGGCTGCTCAGCGGAACACAACAACTGACAGCCACCAGCTATAAGGAGCACTGATAACTGCGCTTCCTTAAAGCCTCGACTGTCTCCCTTAGTAAAGCTCATTTTTCACAAGCCCTGCTCCATTTCTGTCACATGTTAACGGGCAGAGAGTCCATCAGAAGGCCACAGAGCAGTCTCAGTCCGTCGCCGAGGACCCACCATGCATGTCCGCGAGTTCTCCCCAATGAACGAGTCCCGTAGAACCTGAGTCAGCTTGCTGGCCCGGAACGGGGTGTGCGGCTTGTTCCGGCCCAGGGCCCGGATGCACTCCTGCGGAAACAACAAAGCTGTTTTGCCACATGCAGCTCCACCGTACTGCATCCACTCTTATAAACGGCAAAGATGTGAGAGTATTTCCCCGCCACACTGATAAGCACACTTGTCTGTCTACAGCAGGAATGAGGGTTTGAGGAGCACGTCAGAGGCTGGGGATTCCCTCTCTCATCCCATCACAGTGACACGCTCCTGGCTGGCTGCCTGCAGGCGGGGGGAGGGGAACAGGGTGGTTTACACTCTGATCCAAGTGTTATGCTGCTTGATGAGTCCTGCAGCCCACAGAGCAGGAGTAAAGCTGGCAGGTGACTCCCCGCAGGAGTCCCCCACTGACCCAGCTGGGTGCAGTCGTGGTGCTCGGAGGAGACGACCTATAATGGCACTGACTGGTCAACCCAGTCTAGGTGAAAATGGGACACAAACTGACATGTGCTTTCAATGCCTTCATTCGTAGGCTGTAGGTGCCCTTTGACCTCTGACCTTCAGAGCTAGCAGGCTCTTGTTGATCTCGGCTCCCTCGAGGCGCGTCTGCCGGTCAGCACTGGACGTGTCAGCTCCCCGCTCGTTGCCCGCCAGGTCGATGAGCGAGAATTTGCCATGCATCTTGCCTTTCCGCCGCAGAATGATCTGGAAGACGGCGTGGCTGCGGGAGGAGTGGGCATTGGCCGACGTCTGGCCAGATGTCCTGCAGGCACATGGTGGGGGGGACGCAAAGCTGTGCTTTCACACTCAACATAATAAATCTAATTTATTCAACACAAGAAATTAGCAGTTGTACTGACTGGACCCTTAGGAAAATATTGTTTTTACACATTTAATTTTAAAGTATTAAAATTTAAAATTGCTAACCAAACACCTCTTCATACATATAAAGCAGGGGTGAAGAATTCGTCCAGGAGGGCTGGTGCCCTGCATATTTTTGGGTTTACCCTCATTTAATGCACTTGATTCAACTCCTTGCAACTCACTGTGCTAATTACCACATAGCTCAAATCATCTCTGGTGGAACAGGGAGGGAACCTGGCTACACTGGGCTCCGGCCCTGCAGGACGGGAATTTGACGCACCTGATCTAAAGGATGAAAATACTGCCAACGCAGACAGACAATCGTTTTCTCAATTAGGGGAAGTTATTTTCGGGGGGGTGGGCGGCACCCTACCTGCAGCTGTTCCCTATTTCGATGAGCTTGAGCACGTCCTCTGTGCATTTCACCTCTCGCTCCTGCAGGCCCACCACCTGCACCTGCTGCTTCCCGTCCTCCAGCACACGCAGCTTGGCCTTGCGGTTCAGCAGGTCAAAGACCTGGGGGGAGAGGGGGGGGGGCATCACTGTGGCCGTAACACCTTTAGGCAACAGCCATGAAATGCTCCACCGCGCCAGGCAAGAGGCAGCTTCGGGCGGCGGCCCCGTGTCCGCCGGACTTACCTTTCCGCTGTAGATTTCAAAGAACGTGGCGTACACCTGAAGGTCCAGCTTCTTGTAGTTGGGCTTCTTCAGCATGAGGAAAACGTCACGAGCTTCAGAAAGAGAGTGAGTTACGAGGCAAGCGGCGGCTTCTCGGACCACAAAACTGACCTGACGTGTGACACATACCAGCCAATGCATAGATTCCTTTGGAACAGTCTTGGTTCTTTCCTGAAAAATCACCCCCCATGGTCTGAAAGAAATGACAGCCACAGGCACCATGTTCTGCATGAGAGATCAGGTTAAATCCATCGCCCCTTTCGGCAAGGGATCCCGGTAAAGACACAGACCTCATAACTGCCTGGCTTTCCTTCACGCAACCACTAAGAAGCAGCTACTCCCAACAACTGACCCCGACTTAGAGAAAATGAGTCTCTTATTTGAATGATGAAGCATGCTTATGCAGTATATCTTATCAGGACATTCTAATATTTGAATTCATGAGACATGACTGATGGGTTTAAATGAATTCTGACAATAATTTGACCTAAACTGACATTTAAATAAAAATCTGCCTCAAATTGTTTCCCCCCCTCCTATAATTAAGTGTCCAGAAGTCATTTTCTTAATTAACGATTGCTAAACTGTTAAAAGGCTAAGAACTATGAAATAACTGAATGATAAATCTTCGTTCAGTGGACACAGTAATGTACCATCAGAAGGGCAGTCTAGCACACTTGGCACACCTGCTGAAGACTCCGCCGTGAGCCTTCGGCCTGCACCTATCTTGTACCGTGCGTTAGACCAGGCCTATCGCGCCGGCCTGCACCTATCCTGTACCGCGCGTTAGACCAGGCCTATCGCGCCGGCCTGCACCTATCCTGTACCGCGCGTTAGACCAGGCCTATCGCGCTGGCCTGCACCTATCCTGTACCGCGTGTTAGACCAGGCCTATCGCGCCGGCTCTGAGCCTCGGGACACCCCCCACTCACATGCGTCTTCCCGCTGCCCGTCTGTCCGTAGGCGAAGCATGTGGCCATTCCCCTCTCAAAGATGGTCTCCACCAGAGGCCTGGCTGTGAACCTACAGAGGGGACGTTTTAACAGCTCGTCAAAAGCACACGGGTGATGGCGGACCGAGAAGAGGAGGTGGCATTGTGTGCTGAAGGCTGGCGTTGGGCTTTTGGCAGGAAACATGGCAAATCTTCATCATCCTAACCTAGAGAGTGCGTATACACACACATTTAAGTTTAAATGAATATAAAATGGTACAGCAGCTCAGCGATTGGTACTACTGCCTCACACTTCCAGGGACTGCATTTCAAATCTGTGTGTGTCAATGGAAAAGAACAGAATGATACTTTATTGATCCCCATGGGGAAATTCCCTTTTGGTCGTGTGGGCTTCCCCCCGCAGTCTGAAGACATGCGGACAGGCAGAAAACCGACAGTATCTGTGAGCGATGGACATGCGTCCCATCCGGTATCTGGCCACGCACACAGGACTGTCCGGGATAGGCTGTAAGCCCTTCACAATCCAGACCAAGATAAGCAGCTTGAAAATTGATAGATAAATATGAAAATCCATCTTTTAAAACGCTTATCCATTAGAGGGTCAAGGGAAATATAAAAGCACTGCGGTCATCATGGAATTTTAAAATGGCGGATTACGAATCTCCGCACCTGTAAACCATCTCATTGGTGGTGCTGTCATCAAAGGCGTAATCAAAGCGGAACGTCTGGTTCTCCAGGTAGCGTGTCAGGTCCACCTTCTGCTTGGGCTCGTGGACCATGACGACGTCCTTGCTGGGTATGGTGATGACGTCCAGGTCCTTCAGGGTCAGCTCTGTACGGCAAGGCACAGGCGGGAGAGAGGCGTCGGCCTATTTGCATTTCATACACACCCACGTGGAAATTCCGAAGCCTGCGGCGGCAACAGTGTGACCGTGATGTCAACAGGGAGAGATAAGCGTGTGAGGGGAGCCCTTTGGGGATGGGGGCGGGGTCCATACCTTTCTTATTTAGAGGACGTTTTCGTACACAAACACATATCCTGTGTTCTTCAATCTGGCCAAAAAAGGATAATATTTTAAATGTATTTCCACCGTGGTAAAATTATCAGAGAGAAACTTACACTCAGTATCAAATTAAATGTTCATAAACCTAATTTTACATTTAGCAATGCTTGGGTGAAGCTAATGTGTCAGATTTTCCTGATATCAGTGCAGACCAATTCATCTGCAAGGTAGGCTGTAAAGCCAGCTGCATAAAAGCTATGCTATATGGCAATGCTAAAAAGCATCACTAGCTTTTCCACTTCTGCAGACTTCTAATTCAATTCAATATTTGTATAGTGCATTTTCACATCATTACATTGTTTCAAAGTGCTTTAGATTATCTTTGCCTAAAGGCCCCAGTGAGCAAGTCAGAGGTGACAGAGGCAAGGAAAAACTCCCTAAACCTTGGGAGGAATCAGACCCAAAGGGGGAGAGCCCATCCTCCGGGGGCTGGCAGAGGAGTCAACTGGACAAAATGACAAAATCTAAATTTATATGGTACAAGTGTTAAGATTCCAGTCTCTGAATGAACAGAATGGTACAGCAGCAGGGTAGGAAGAAGAGGCATCGCCAGAGCAAAGGGCAGGCAGGGCAGGAAGGAAATAGAGGCATCGCACTCATGGCCGTAACTGAAGACGACTCACCAGATCAGCGGTGGTTAGGGGTCGGTAGTCGAGGCTTGCTCGGAAGTCTCTGATCATATACATTATTTCGTAGTTGGGAATTGTGACATCGACCTCCTTTGAGGGAGGAGACAGAAACACCGTGTGAGACGTTTTGGCGTCAGTCTCCCCAGGAGGTGCAAGGCCGCCCCGGCCCTCCTACCTGGGCCCTCTTCTCCCTCAGCTCCTGCTGCTGGAGCCGACGCCGTTCCCTCTTCTCCTGCAGCTTCTCCACCTCCTTTACGCAGTTCGATTTCCTCCGCGCTGCGGTCACCGGGGGCGACAGAGACAGAGTCACATGGGTCCATAAACACGCCCCAGTCATGGGCGTTTATTCAAACTCTGAATTCTGAGTTTCTGCCTTTCGGCCTGGCTGCATGAAACAGTCTACAGAGGCCACCGTCTACAATGTGGCCCCAGGCTGGTATTTAGCCGCCAGCAGATCCATTACCGCTCCGTCTGTGCCCCGAACCTCAGCATAAACTCCCATTCCCCTGCTGGCCTACTTCTTTATGCCTTTAGAAACGGGCCATCTGTTTAAGTACCATGTGTTCGGCATGCTATATCATGTGTCTGAAACATGAACAGACTGAAGAGGCCTGCTAAGTGATTATACAGCTAACTTCATGAGTGAAAACCAAACAATCTCTAAAGTACAAGCAGCCAGAAAAATGCCCCAACAGCACTGAACAAAACACAGGAGAAGCAGCAGTGAGGAGAGTGCCGGCCCAAGTCCCAAAGGCTGCCCTTACAGGGACCCTGCAAGCAGCATAAAGCCAGCACAGCAGAAGCTCGGCGTATCCTCAAAGCAGAGTGACAGCCATCAGTCTGGTTTCATTTCCAAGCCGGTCCCCCTTCCATGAAAAACAAAAAAACCCAGCTGGGTGGGCAGGAGTCCAGAGGGTGGAGATCCCCCAGACCGCTAACCCCAGGGCCCAGGCAGTCATTCGACAGGGGAGAACAGGACCTCTACAGGGAGTGTCCCGTCAGCTGGGCAGCTGCTACAGTGTAACCTCACACTCAAATACATGAAAAACTGATAAAAATTCTGCTTTGAAAATATGTAAGGTTGGCAGCCCTATAAACTGAGAGGGCCAGAAAGGAAATGAGCCAAAGGAAACTTGTAGCCTAATGTACTGCAGGTGGGCAGTGGGGGTACATACAGCAGACTCCAAACTCCTTTTTTGCTGGCTGAGGTGGCGACATGTCTGCGATACTACCATTCTGCTGCTGCAGCTGGCTCTGCGTGTGCGCCTGCGTCTGCGCTGGGGGGGGTGGAGCCGGGGCGGGGGCCGGGGCTGGCTCGGGCTGCTGATGGCCTGGCCGGGCTCGAGTGGAGCCCACTGCAGAGAGGGAAGCAGAACCAGGTCAGAGTCCAGGATGTGACCATAAGCTCATGGTAGCAGTGAGAAAGACATCACAATTACAAATGTGAGACCAGGCACCATATGCTCCCATTATACAAATACCTCACAGGTCCATTAAATAGTAGGTTGGACTGCAAGAACATCAAGGATGCTTTGTGAGCAAAAGGACATGGTGGATTAAGGTTTTCACCCGAGTGACCCTGGACACGCCGGTGTCAGTGGCTGAAAGGACGATGGCCACAAAGGGACTGGCCGTTATGAGCGATGGCCATCACTTCATAGCACATATCCACAGCAACGTTAGGCTTCTGCTCATCCCACCACAATGTGCCAAGAAATGCTGCTGGGACTGCTTACAGCTTGTGGCCATAGGGGTGTATGACGCCTCTGTCCAAAGGGACCACAGACATTTCTGCCAAGTGTACCTGGACGGTATTCTCAGAGGCAAGTGCCTGCATATCCAGTGACCAAGCAGGTACAAGCACAAACACCATAAGCAGCAGGCCTACCTCATTGGCAGGCATGAGACCACCATAACCATAACAAAATGCCCAGTAGAAAATGTATTCAAGCCTTGTGCCATATCAGCAGAAAGAGCACAGTGTTCCATTATGCATCCACTCTATACTACAGCACTCTGCAGATAATGCACAAGCAGATTACGTGAAACCTTCTTTAGATAGGATTTGTTAAGTAATCAATATCACAATATTTTGTTGTCTACAAACCAACCAAATTTGAATGTTTGAACCACTTTAATAATTCTATCCTTACAAGTAACCGAGCTTGTAGCATTATAATAATAAATGTATGTAAAATACAGTATATGTAATAAAGATACTGATGCATTATAATAAACTGCTTATTCCTTCAGGTCTGAAGTTTCAAAAGTTGATTGAAAATGAACACATCACTTCTATCAATAACTGTGTACTTCTGAACTCAGTTTGCAACAAAGAAATAATAGGACCTAAATAAAAGCAAATAAATAGATCTGTTCACATTGGATTTCGCAAATACTGATTTCCATACAATCGAAGCAGAAGCTTTTTTTGCATTCTTCCTCTTCTGCCATGCTGCCGACACTTTATTATTAACAGCATAGCCGACCTGTCTATGGACCAGTTAACTAGCTGGTTAGACAATATCAAATTAATTCTTAGTTCAAGATCTAGTCACTAAGTTGATATCCAAGACAGATAACTGACAAAGAGAGAAAGATATAAAAGATAGCGCTGCGATGGCATGCAGGCTGAAATTGCTTTGACTGACTTTGATTGGTCCGTTTTCACTGTCATAGTGTTGCAGCCTCTGAATCCACAGGCAATGTACGCATTTGTGAGTTACCTGCCATTATTATGACAGTGTTAGGTAGCGCAATAGTACGGGTACACCTGATAACACCGGTCACGATAATTTATCATCATCATCATCATCATATCACCCACCGCTATTACAAACACACATGTACATGCAAATCAAGTGCAAACAGACAGCTCTTACCTCTGTTATCCCTGGATGGCGTTTCATTCTTAGATGGTGCTATAGTCCGTCGGTTCTACAAAGAAAATGTGGTACAGGACTAAAGTTATTAGCTTGTTCGTAACCTGAATTCTGAACCACCAAGTTATCTTTCAACTGAGTGCCAGCTAATGAATGCCTCTGAAGCACACATCAAGCCCCTGAGGTTGTCGGGCCAGGCAAGAGCCATGCGTTTCCATGATATGCTTCATAAATGGCTTGGGTACAAACCTTGGGAATCTTGTTGACTTTGACCGAAGTCTGCGAGGGTGGGGGAGTGGTCTCGGGGCTCGGGGCAGTGTCTTCACCGGGTGCCAAATCGGGGTTCAGTGCAAAAATACTCTCCAAGTCAATCTGTGTTGCATAAAGTATCGGAGTGTCAGAGACAACATTTGGATATTTCAGTCATGTAATTCAGAGCATAAAGAACCATAACAAAAATTGTCAAATCCAGACCAGAGTATAAAGCTTAATCAGGCAGATCTCATGGCTGATGGTACTTTTCTAATTAGGTACATAAAATGTCCATTAGTTAGAAAGAGCAGCGCAAACTACGACCGGATATGTGTGTGTGTGTGTGTGTATATATATATATATATATATATATATATACACACACACACACACACACATACATACATATCAATATACATACATAAATACATACATACCAATATACATACATACATACATACATACATACATACACACACACACATATATACTTATATATACTCTACCGCGATAAGTGAATTTCCGTGAAGTAGGATTCCCTTATTTATAAAAAGAATATTTTCGTACTTAGAGCATAGAAAACCTGTTTACGACCTTCTAAATACGGTTTTTAACATTATTAGAGCCCTCTAAACATGAAACAACACCCTTTAGTCACCATCACACTTGTGTTACCCAATATATTAGACAGAAACCGGCGCTCCCTGCCAGAGAGTACACATTTTTGCTTCCTCCGGACTGTCTGTTGCTCCCCAAGGACCATTATGGGGAAACATTGCTCTAGTGTATCAATTTTTTTTGCAAAGCTACCTGGTGGCAGAGCATTTTAGGACATGGGGTCCTGACCTGAAGGTTCAAGTCCTACGAGGACTCTCACTACATTACCCCTCAGACAAGGTTCAAAGCCACCCTGCTGTGTGTGTGTGTGTGTGTGTGGGGGGGGGGGGGCTGCATGTTCCCCTGTTGTTTCAGTGGGTTTTCTCCAGGTAGTCTAATGTGCATGAACTGAGGCAGTTTGTTGAGACCTCTCCAAACGGACATCATAAATAGTAGGCAAAAGTGCAGATGGGCTGAAACTAGGACATCACAGACAACTTACAGGAGAGCACGGAGGTCTCTGGAACTGCTTCAGAAACCCGTCATGCAGGTTTGCCTTAGACGCATGAGGTGGAGGACGCTTGGGTCCTTTCCCAAGTGGAGGAGTTTAAGTATCTCGGGGTCTTGTTCACGAGTGAGGGAAAGACGGAGCGGGAGATCGACAGGCGGAACGGTGCCGCAGTGATGCGGTCTGTCGTGGTGAAGAAGGAGCTGAGCCAAAAGGCAAAGCTCTCGATTTACCAGTCAATCTACGTTGCTACCCTCACCTATGGTCATGAGCTGTGGGTAGTGACCGAAAGAACAAGATCGCGAATACAAGCAGCCGAAATGAGCGTCCTCCGCAGGGTGGCTGGGATCTTCCTTAGAGATAGGGTAAGGGTGAGAAGCTTGGTCATTCGGGGGGGACTCAGAGTAGAGCCGCTGCTACTCGGCATTGAGAGGAGCCAGAAGAGGTGGCTCGGGCATCAGGTCGGGATGCCTCCTAGACGCCTCCCTGGTGAGGTGTTCCGGGGTGCCTCTTGGCTGGCCTGGGAACGCCTCGGGATTCCCCTGGAAGAGCTGGACGAAGTGGCCGGGGAGAGGGAAGTCTGGGTTTCCCTGCCTAGACTGCTGCCCACGCGACGCGATCCGGAAAAGCGGTAGATAACGGATGGTTGGATGGATGTATAAACTGCAGCATCTAAAAGTAGCCAGGGAGGGCTATTGTACCTGATCTCTGCAAGAGCAGAGTGCACAGAGTAAACACAAAAATGTATTCCAGGTCATGTTCATAATAAGCACAGGGGAGACAGGGGTCCAGGACAAACGTCCCTATAAAAGGCACAACACTAAGACCTATATGCAAAATTATACATTTTACCGTGTGTTGCACTGAGACCCGAGGCAGCAACAGACCAGCCCTCGTGCAGACCCACAGTGTGTCATTACCTCTTTGCCTTTGGTGTCTCCATTTTCGATCCACTCCACTGTGACACTTTCATTGTCTTCATTAAGGGATGTGACCATTGCCTGATGGATTCGCCCTGGAAGAAGGAGATGTACTGTTGAGGAGGACATGGCACACAAAATGCCTCAATCTTGGTCAATATAGTTAAACATCCAGATTTAGCAACACAAGAGCTAAAAATAGCTAAAATAATGGAGATGACTGGCCAATACTGTTAGTCGTTTCTCATAGTGGGAGAAGTGCGGCTCCCTGCGAAATGAAAATAGCCGCAGCACCAGCACAAGCAAGAGACAGTCCCCGACACGTTTTTGAACTGTGTGCCATATGATAAGAATGGGGCACGGTGGAAGACAAACGGTGTTGCGATCTATATTGCAAGTTTATATTAGAAGTTTCTAAAAGTGTTTACAATGGCGTGGTCTGCCATCTCACAAGCATCTTTTTTGGCTTGTCAGATTGCACTTAACCGTAAAGTAAAAAAAAATAAAAAAATTAAAAAAACGTTAAACCAAGTTGTCATCTGTAGTTTGGTTTTGAGCAGCGGAGGGGAAAATCGATTAAAATTGAAAATCGGATTTATTGTGAAAAAAAAATCAGAGATTTTATTTTTAGGCCATATCACCCAGCTCTACCAACAACATCAGGTTCACTAGAGATTCGTGGAGGTTAGCCATTTATTGATATTGGTAATATTAGACAAAAACATATCGGGTATCAGTACTGCCCAATGTTTCCACATTGGTGCGCCGCTTACCATAACCCCAGGACACACAGAAAGACACACGCACACATGCAGCACAAGCATGCAGAAACCGTAATATCCTCATGAGACTCTGGGTTTTGGCCTGGCCGATTATTGGGGGCCGATATTAGGCATTTTACCAATTATCAGTACCTGCGTTTTATTTTAAAGCTCACCGATATTAAGTAATTACAAGGTGCACTACTGTGGCTCCGTTGCCGTCTGTTCCTCTGTGCTCTTTGCTCTCGTCCTGTGGCATCATTTAATGTCCCGCCCACGCCAAATCGCTGATTGGCTATGTCATACAAGTAATAGCCAATCAACACTGAAGCCTTGCTGTCACGCATTCAAACACGAGCGCAACGTGTTTCTTCTCCAAAGAGGAGGAGAGGAGAGACTTTCAGCTGAGCAAGGACTGTTGCTGAGACTGGAGCGAAAAGTAGCTGATGTTTCCCCAAATTAAAACATTACAGTCCTACACACTGAAGTTACAAAACACCGCAGAGCTCCTGTGAGCTGTTTCCATAATGGAAAGCCTGCCCGCTTTCCCAGGCACACCACTGAAAATGTCCGAATAATGACCCTTGTTGTGGTGATAATGTGAGCCGACAGAAGCATCATGGATTCACTAAAAGGAAAAAACAACATCCGAGCGTGTTTTTATGTAAAGTGTAATTCGAATGAATTGAAAAGAAAGACAGACCGGGTTTTTGTTTCCGTAGTGAATGCAGTATGCTGCCGTATGAGCCAGCCATGTTACCTGTAATGCCAAAGTGTTAATAGCGTTATGTAGCAGCGACAGGGGCTTATTTGAGGTGGCAACAGGGGCTTATTTGAGCTTCACGCTGCTTAACTTACTTTACATTACAGTACTTACATTACTCATCCCTATGATCTTCTCACGTTACGTGTAACGTTAGCTGACAACAACGTGGAGTCTCTCACCGATGATTTAAATGCGTTACCAAGGCATATAAGTTTTATTACATACTTTATTTTTAATTCTTGCCGCAACTGAGTTACGAATCTGTCAAAAGTATACACATTTTTTTGCTTTATATTGTATAATGAATCATTTGCCATTCATTTAAAAAGTAACATTCACTTTAAATATAGAAGCCTTACTCTAATAGCAGACTTTATATCTCCAAATATTCATTGCAGATGGGTGCAAAGCAAGCACATAAAATCAAATGCATAGCAGTCCCAAATATCGGTTATCGGCCTCATTAACTAGTAATAACCGGTATTGAATAATTGGTCAACCTCTAGTACAGACACTCCTCACTTAAGGACCGAGTTCCGTTCCTACGATTAGATCATTAAGAAAACTGGTTGATAAGCGAGGAGCTGCCTTTGAAGGTGATTGCAAAAAAATTAATAAAAACACAATTGCAACCCATCATTAGTTATGTCCACCACTGATATATTTACATTTCAACAGCTGCATTGTGAGACAGCACTGATGAAGTACTGCGTGGTTTGATGTAAGATTTGAGTCGACAGTTTACGCTTAAATGTCCTTATGGAATAATTATGGCTCGCTTTTACAAATACAACCACTTTCCATGATAAAGTAGATGTGACGTGTGCTTTTAGGTGAAATTAAATGTACAAGTTACGACACACTAGCAAAGGCATCGTTATATGTGTAATGATGCCACTCAAATTTTTCCTACAATTTGGCTTCAATTCACCATCTCCACCTGGGTCACCAAATATTCATTAAGCATGGGTCAGAGCTTGCGTACATACACGCACATTCTGCCGTCAGGTTTGTTTATATAGATCACAACGTTTGCGTACAAAGTGGGGTACACATCTTCTAGGTCCCGTTTTGTGCGTACACAACGGTTATAAATGAGGCCCCTAGTGATTATTACACAAGTCCCATATAATTGCAAATATACTGAGATGTGATATCGCTCAGCCCTACAATAACCATATACAATAAGTTATAATGATCACCTACATATATTGGAGTCCATACTATGAAAATTGTATACCTGGAGCTATCACAGTAGCAAATGTATAACTACATTATTATTTAGATGCATTACCGCATACAGCAATATTAGGTAGATCAGGTTTTGTGAATAATAAATGGCATGTGAGCAGAACACATGTAAATGTGACATCATAAAATATGCTAAAATTCAAAACCATTAAGCATTAAGATCTCCAGAGACAGCTTCCTTGAAAGAATAGTAAGGCTGGAGATAAAATAATGGTAATAAAATACTATAAGTGTACAATGCGCTGCCTTTATATATAGTATGCATTTGAAGTAGAGCTATCAGAAACTACTTGCACCATAAACCCATGAAATAAAATTGAGTAATCAGTATAACTGGACTCAATATTCAATTAGGAATCCAATTACGGAGCCCTCTGAGCTGTGGGCCTGCCAGCATCCATAGTCCCTTGGCTATTTTTACTCAAATAACGGCTCCACCATTAATTAAATCCTTATAATCAGATATTAATGTAATAAATCAGTGTTAAATTCTCAAATTTAAACTTGAGAAATACGAGCCCTGACAATGAATAACTCCTAATTTTTTATTTTTTTTTTACCAATTCTAGACAACTCTAGAGGCTATTAATAAACCAGCAAGTGTCACCAAAGTCATTGAAATTATGCCGTAGAACAGAAAAAAGTAAATGAAGCAAAAGCAAAGAAAAGTTCCTGTGTGTAAAATATGAGTTTAGGAACCAGGAACAAAAATCGAGTTGTATAGCTTGGTACTGGCTTAACGGAAATGCCCACTCACATTTCAAAGAGCAGTCAAAACCAGAATTATGGGTTAATAGAAATGTGTAAATTACAACTCCATCCAAAACAATGCACTATGTTCAGTCTCCCCTGGATTAATGATAAAGGTTAAGTCTTCTCGGCACATTTTGCTCGAGGTCAGCTTTAGGGCTCCTCCCCGCAAAACCGTTTCACAGGTATACTTGTGGACAGTAAAGCCTACCCAGCCGGATCCGTTTCTGCAGGGATACTCAGCGGGATAACAGCATCTGACAGGCTATGTTTGTGGGGCCTCTGTGGGCAGGGAGGAAGGAAGCCAGTGACTGCAAGGCCAGCGCTGGGCCCACTGCAGGAGTCCTCGTCCCCGAAAACAGGTCGAGCAGTAAAAACTATTGATCTCTCAGCACGACACACAGCCCAGGGTTTGCACAGAGATGCCTGGCACCGCACCCATTTTGCAAAGCAATGCATCAAACTAGCCACTGTCTCAAAGATTTGCATGTCTCTTATTTTAAGCCAGAAAGCAGAATCCCAAAAAAAATCTCTTAAGGTCAAATCATAGTTCATATTCGTGTAAAAGGCCACAGAGACGGGTCATTAACTAGAAACATACTGGGAGCCAAAATGAAGCAAATCTTCCTTTCAGAAAATCTCTAAAAACTTTCAAATTAAAATCTAGTTTTCTAACCAACTGCTTAGCATGCCAACCCATCCATAAACAAGACTACAGCTACACCACACCTTGACAGTCAGCAGTATGGGTTTAAACTGGACGCATCCCTTCATTGAAATGTTACAAGTTGAGCTTTGTTGCCAGCTCCTGAATCAGTAAGACAGTATGGCTTAGTCAGCTGCCACTGGCGGGGTCATCACTTGGCCAACAGCACCTCACACCGTCTCCCCTATACCCTTCTGAGAAGGTCATTGAAATATCAGTTTCCAAAACCACAAGCCTGCTTTTAAATCAGATAAAATACACAACAGAATTACAGGTAGAAAAAAAAATACTGAAATACATAACCGTCATTAGCATCCCATTACAGGGTAGTGCAGAGCAATCAAAGAAATAATCTAACTGGCAAAGTTAAGATATAAACATTAAAACTACATTAAAAAGGGCTTCTGTTAGGCCTAAAACGTATGCCAGTGTTAAATGAGAAATCAAAGTTAGCAAAGTGTTTTAATTCATACATGCACTAGAGGTAGAGCTTGTAGCTCCAGACTGTTAGGGGAGATGGATGATGTATGGACAGACTGAAGGCTAAGGGTTGTCCATGTCAGGCCATGCCAAACTTAATGACATTTCACTTTTGGACACATGAGGCAAACTATTACTTATCGTTGCATTTTACACAATGCAAAGAGCACAAAAGAAAATGTGTCCACATACGTTTCTAGAAGGAAAGGATTCTTTAAATAAAAAAAGAAGAACTCCATAGGTGCAACTTGTGGCCCATTTTTAACAAACAAATAGGGTGCCAAATTACTATTTAATTTAATTGTCCTTCTAGGGTTCAAAAATGGTACTTCATGCAAAGTTGAGTTTCCTTTCACCTACAAAAACCTAAGCAAGTAAGATTTTTTTAGATCAAGTTTTGGAACATACCACCTCGTGCAGATTTCTCATTTGATTATCTAATGATTCTTAACTCAGTCAATATTGGTGTCTCAGACAGCTGTTATAGGACACCTGTGGAACAGGGGGAGTTGATACCAGGTGTATAGTGAGACTCCTAATGAGCAGTGTGGTGAACTGTCACAGATACAACTGCATTTAACCACTAGCTAATGTTAAGTCTAAATTAAAAAAAGAAAACACCTGAAGGCCAGATGACTACTTGGCTCAAGTGCAAGTCGCACTGACAGTAGGAATAGGTACTTATGTTATCCAGCTAGATGAAATATCAATGTCCTCAACACAATGGGCATGTTGACAAGGTGTTCACCTCCGGATCTGATGTTCTGTAACCTCAGCAACTATATGCAAATCAACAATGAAGCAAGATGCAACGCTTTTCAATTGTTTCCTTACTCTTAATTATTCCTGTGCTCACTCCTTTGTTTCTGATGGATGCAAGAGTAAAAGTAACCATTATGTAGCATGGTAACAGTCCCTAAGAAACAAATTCAATGGATTAATACATGCACTGTTTAAATACATATAGTGGTCATTAGCCAAAGTCATACAAATCATTTTGGTACCAGACAAGTTTTTTGGCCATTCTGAATCACCATAGTTTTGAGAAACCCAAAGATGTAACGCGAAGTGAACCAGATAAGAGCAATGGAGTATATTAAAACAATTTAACTGCATTATATTTACATAAATTTAGCAGATGCCTTTATCCAAAGTGACATACAATTGAAAAAACAAGGTCAGACAGTCCCTAGAGCAACTGCGGTTCTGGCCCTTTCTGACGGGCCCAACAGTGAAATCACACCGACCACAGGATTTCAGCTGATGACCTTCCAATCGCGGACAGCATCCTAACCCACTGAGCCACAGACCACCCCTACTACTGACATGCGATCCCATGCTTTGACAAGACCGCAAGTAAATATTGGGTACAATTTCTTTATAGCACAGAGCTCTCCAGTCACGCTCAACTGAAAAACTGGATCACACTCTTCCTAGACAACACATTTACAGTAAATATCTTATTATAATGCAGTAATTAGGGAATGCAGGTTGGCATCCTCAATATTTCTTGCTTTCTACATTTAACTTCATTAGCATATATTTTACATCAGAAAAATGTAATACACAGGTAAAGATAAGGGGCTGCCATTAAAATAACTACCTTAAGCAACAGAATAAAAATCTTTTAAATCAAAAACCGGGCTGCAATGAAATAGGCCACCACAAGTTCCATGAGGTGATCAGGGGGGTCTTCCTGATGGGAATCTCTGGGGTGGCACAAACAGAAATTACACTCCCTATTCCATGTGGCTGAGGTCTTATCTGTCAATTCTAGAGAGGATGAGATTGTGAAACTGCAGATGTAAGGATGGAGATTAGCTGCTTAGTTGTCCAGGATCCGTTGATTTCCAAAAACCAGGTGTGAATTATATCAGAATACCTGAAAGCCTATCAGGACACACAGAGAGGATCTCAATAACCTGGAACACACATATTTTGCTGCAAGTAACATTCCTAGTGATGTGTTTTTAGTCAAGCCCTTAATACCCTAATAGTGCCGTCAATCTTCTCTCACCAGTGTACACAAATTGAGACATTAGTCAAACAAGAACCTGCCATGACATCTGCCAGAATACAGCTCACCAACATTCAGTGGAGCGCAGGTGTCATTTGATATGAATTGATTATTATAAGCCTCACACGGAAGGTGACAGTTCATAAGGATACATGTACATGGATCACAGGCCTTTTGACAGTGGTCACCAGTGTCACCCTCTTAATCAGATCTCCTTTGTTTTTGGTTGACAGCATGCTTTGCTAGTTTTCCGTCAGCCTATAACCCAGACCTTCCCCAGTGAAGAGAAACACTAGCACTCTTTTTTGGCATTTTAACCTGCTCCAAGATGGCCTAAAAACACATGTTGTGGCCTTAGGCATTCGGGGGACTTCAAGTTTGGTTGTGTGACTCAATGTGAAGTGATAATGTCACACACTATCCAGTTGCTGAGGGTAACCTGAGAATGGCTTAATTCATTAAAAGAGAATGGCGGCATGGTTACTAAAAAAATTGGGGGGTATTATAAAATGCTTCTTTGGAATGGTGACCAAGAACCAAATTCTGAGCACAGTTACTCTCCATGGTCTATGCCAGGCTTTTCTAAAATTGGTTCATTTTCACCAACTTATAAACAATGTTGTTCAGGGTGATGTACTGATGTACAGATCTTCTGGTTTGAGGCTGATGAGTGATTACCAAGAATAGGTGTTTGCCAGTGTAATATCAAATGATTTAAACAGGAGAACTGTTAGAATTGTGACAGTAAAGCCGGCCCATATGTTCTCTAAGAGAAGAGTATTGGGACATAAATTAGGATCCCCGGACAATGGGTGAAGTGGACACACCTACCGCTCAGAAACCTGAGAATAGCACTGTTACAGTGTTTATGTAAGAGAAGCCATGGACAACAGTAAAAACTGAAAAAAAAAAAAAAAAAGAATTAAGCTGTAGTTGACATTACATGAAGCAGCAAGGTCAATAGGCTCAGCCTGGAAAACCACACCATCCCAAGTTAGTTTCTCAGGCAATAGGAGTTTACTGGTTCACAAAGTACTTCGAAAAATGTCGCCTAAAATCTAAATTCAACCGATTCGCACAGACTAGGCTGTTAAAGTCAGGTTTCAGTCAAAACACTTCTTCGAAAATACGTAGTAAAGCTAGGGCCAGGCAGTACAGCCAGAAAACCCTCAATTTCTTCAAAATTCATTATCTCAAATTATTTCAGTGTTTTCATCCCACAGTATGCAGCATTGCTGCCAGAGCACTGGGTGTTTCTGTGACAAGTGCTGGAGAACACCTACAGTGGCACCATTTCGGGTGCAAAGGACTGTCTCCAAATCTTTACATTACTTTTGATTTGTTCATCCGTCAAAACTTTCAAATTTGAACCAGGTGCATATGAATGAGGGGACATTACCATCTTTTTTGTTAGACGCTCATCCTGAAAACAACTACTGCCCGTCTCAATGCTGTTTGGGGCTTTTTTTTTTTTTGGACATTGCGTATTTCAAGTATATAAGTTATGAGAAATCAGATCACCAACTGTGAAATAAACCCCTCAAAAAGTTTCAAGATCCAAAATATGCTGAATTACTATTTTTTGTTGAATTCCAGAGCATGTTACCGAAAAGGACATACAGGACAGTTATTTGATTTAAGGGACACTGCAGCTGGGGGAAGTAAAAGTTAAAAGTCCCTGAGTGACGTCCATACCTTACTTTCCATCTTCTACACAGTGTGAGCTTGCAACAGTCAACATTATTGCCATGCACCTTAAGACTCAGTGTAATAAATATACTAGGAGGGTTACATTGCCAAGTTAACCCACAGGACTCAGTACACTGCTGTGTGCAAGCCCGCTCTTCCCACATCGTTAATCTCAGACAAGGTGCCTCTCCATTTTTACAGAGAAAATTTTAACATAAATAACATACAAGTTATTTTTTGGTCACTTCATACTGAGATATTAGTATTTGAAATCTTACACTACATTACTACAATTGCCACCCCACAGTTCCATCTTACTTACTAAAATACGTTACAGCATAACAGTACACTTCAGATAACGCAACATAAGAATTGAACGAAATGGAATTTGAGGTAAGCTGTGTTGTAATAAATTAAAGTGCTACAGATGCATGTCATAAAACTCATGGTTGTGTTTCTGGGGCAAAGGCTAGGATGATAACTTCAACCAGCACCAACTGATAATCTACTATCAAAACTGTCAGCACCGTATATAACCCACGGATCCAGGACCTGACAGTGCTAAATTACTAGAGATTCCAGGATGAGTTTTACAACAGCTGCTCTGTACAAGATGAGCGTCAACTTACAAACATCATGAGTGACCCAAAGGGCTGCATCAAGCCAGTCTGTGTGTCCATCACTGCATCATCACACACAGAAATGACTGTAGCCAAAACCTCATACATCATTTCATCTCATTAGCACTCAGCAGCAAATCCCACCATGAGTCTTTTTGGCTGTGTCTCAGTGGCTGATCATTATTACAGCTGGGATGTGCATATGGCTTCTTTCTGCACCCTCTTTAAGGAGCAAGTGATGGAAAGGCGATGTAGCTGTAGACCACCCCCCACCCGCCTTAAAGGTGGACATTCGATGGTCTCCTGCTCATAAATTAGTCACACGCTTAGCGTGAATATGAAAACCCGAGAGCCATTCACAATACGGATCCGCCCATTCACAGCGACATCGGAGGACCGATTTCTGCAAGACGGTGGCGAATGCGTCCTTACTCCCCAACTTCCTCCTGGAGAAGGTCATGACGCCCTGGCAACACAGGGATGCCTCAGCACATGCCTTTTAACCTGGGGAGCGCGGGGATGCGGGCGTATTACGGCGGATCCGTCGTGCCACGCTTTGGCTACTGCGGGCGACGCGCCTCCCAGCCGGGCGACTGGCATCCGCAGCCCACCCGAACCCCAAGCGGAAGGGGGGCGATCGTCAGCGGGGAAGCAGACGGCCATTCTGCTCGGCTCCCTAACCCAACACCGGGGGATTCGGATAAATGTCTGCAGAGAGACGGCGGGCAGTCGGGTCCTGGGCGCGGGCAGTGACGGCTAACATCCTGTCTTTAAGACGGGAGCCGCGTCTCCACGCAGCCCGCCGGCACCAGCACACGGTACCGCCCTGACGCCGCCCCGGTACCACTGCGGCCCCGCTTTCGTCGTCACCCAAAGCGCCCCCCATATCAAAGCAAAAAGAGCCTCCCGCATATTTTACGTACAATAGAGCATGACGGAAGCGGCACCGGTCCGAATCCCCATTGATGCCGTTGGGCTGTTTCTTTATAATTGGTTATTTTTGCCGTAGCCGACCGCGAGCGGACGGCTGTCGCATTGGGGACGGACAGAAATAAAGCCGCCGAGCCGTGCCCGCAGGAGGCGTCGGGACGGGCGCCGCGCCGCCGCACGGCTAGCTCGCTAGCGCGGCCAGAGCGTCAGACCCAGCCCGGACGTAATGCGGCTTAGCTGCAGACATCCAGCCGAAACCCGCGGCCCAATTACCATGACGTCAGCCCGCCTCCCCGAGCGTGCGCTCGGTACCGGCTCTGCTCGGCGCAGGCCGCCCTTTGATAAGCCACCGATCGGCGCCCGGTGCTGCAGGCGCAGAAGCAGGCGGTAGGGAGGGCGGGCGGTCAGCAAAGGCGCGGGCGAGCGGGCTTGTCCGCCGCCCCGGACGGGCGCCAGCGGCCGCCGGGTCCCCACAGCAACACAAAGATACTCACACAACTCGCAGGGGAGAGGGGGGCGCCGCCACCCGGGAGCGGGCGAACTGCCGCTCATCACCGCCGGCTGCACACTTACCATCGCTCCGTTTTATTTCCACGTAAATCCCAATTAAGATCTTGCCGAAATTAGCCGCCATGCTTCATTAGTGAAATGTGGTACGATTGACTGCGGGCTCCTTTTTATTTGAAACGGCTCGCCGCCGAGCGCTCCGAGAACCGGGGAGGTGGTTTCGGGAGAGAGAAGTAGCCGGGAGAATACGGCACCAGGGCGCATGCGCGCACCGCGCTCTCCCTACAGCCCTTCGCAGGCTGGGCGCAACGAGCGCCTTAAAGGAGAGGCGCTTTTTTGTCGACATAATCTCATTTGGCAAGCAGGTGGGTATGTATCGTGCGGAATATATGAATAAAACGGTTCTGCAGAAAGCGATTAGTAATCAGGGGTATCTAAATATCATCGATACATATGCACAGGTAATGTGACCTGGATATAGTAGTGGGTTGTAATTTTGAGGAGAAATACAATTTTGTTTTAACCCTTACGAAACCGGTTATCCGAAAGGCTTCAACAAATGCCCTGCTGACTAAGCTATTGTGACTTGCTTTGGATGTCTGTGAGGTGATTAAACAACATATTTTTATTTTACATTATTATGTGCTTACAGTGTCAGCAGTTAAGCTTTTTATATGCCATTTTGTAGGTAATACCAGGGATGGTTAAGTAACATATATGGTACACATACACATTATTAGTAATCAAATAAAATGAGCACATTCATGCTGCAAAAATGTATTGGGTACGTTTGTATTATTTCCAAACGTAATATCTGAGCAAATATTTTGTAAATATGCCTTTGGTAGTCTGACTCTTTGCATATGAATTGTCTGTATGAGCTTTGCAGAATTACAACAAAAAAACAATGGGGCTAACCCTACTTCTAGAAAGGTTCAAAACTCTGCCAATTCTTTTGTGATGCATTTCGTCACCTAGCATTATATTTTTATTTCAGCATTCCACAAAAAGTCAGAAATATCTGTTTGCATGTTTGTGACTGAACACATATATTCACATATCCTATGTGGGTTTGATTTGTATGTAACTGTAACAAGGTGAAAAGTTTTTTTTCATCTTGTTACATAATCGCTCCTAAAAACACACCTGGCCCACGTCAGATTAATACTGAGGGCATGAATGCTTACCACTGAAATAGTTTTAAGCATTTTGTATTTTATATAATTCCAAAAACATAGATACATTCTTTCATTTGCTTTTATTTATAGAGACACTTGCATATGAGCAGAGAAATTATCCCATTCACATATATTTTATATTTAAGTTAATCAAAATAAAAAAAATAATCAATGAGGGCAAACACTTTGTGAAGACATTCAAATGAAGAGTGAGTTGATTTTGTACGGGCCTCTCCATCCATTCCTGTAACACCTGTTTAGTCTCCTATCCATGGAATGGCTAATATGCTTCTATGATGTTTATTGATTTGACTTGAAACTTGTAAGTCACTGTTGAAGACTTATTGACAGTGAGAGCTGTATATTTGTATTACATTGAAGAAGTGTAAAATGAAACTCTTATTTTAGATCTATGAAGTGGTGGAAATATTACTTCTTAAAATGAACTTTCTTGGGTTATGTAACAATATCAATTTCACTAAAGTAATTTAAGTACTTTGAATAATTAGCACAGATTTTTTATGAATGTAGAAAGGCTTGAGAGTTGCTGCACAGAACAGATTCATCATGCATTATACAGAGGAAACAGGAAGATGGCAAAATTAACCCATCTGGGATATCCAATGAGTGAGGAGATGCTCAATTTAACCATTTGTGGATTCATTTTAAAGCCAGAGGCCTACTTCCTGTACAGCATAGCGACTGCTAATATCTATTTAGGACTTGCAAAAGATCTAACCATTGTTTGTATTTGATATAATGCAAGTACGTGATTCAGTAATTGTGACCTTGCACATTAATGTTGTTAATGTCATTTTCGCGTACTGTGTTTCTGCTTCAATGGCTCTATAAGTCACCCTGGGGAAGAGTGTAAGGCAGACATAAAATTGTAATGTGATTTAATACAATAAATGTATTGCATGTAAATGTAAACGGAATACAAGTATGCAGTGAGGAATCCATTTAATTTAAACTGACACACACACTGGCATGTTTGTACTGTGGGAATATTACAGCAATTGAATTATTTCACAAAGCCCTTGAAGGTCATTGTATATAGGGTGACCTTCAGTTTAGATTTAATATGTTAATCAAAATATTGCTAAATGTTGTGAGATATACATGCATATTAGCAATTGTATGATTTTAGCAAAAGGTATCAGATCAAGAAGTGGGGGATCTGGTACTCCCCTTGTTATTCAGTACTGGGTTCTGATACTCCCCTTGTTATTCAGTACTGGGTTCTGGTACTTCCTTTGTTATTTAGTGCCTGGTTCTGGTACTCCTCTTATTACTCAGTACCAGATTCTGGTACTCCCCTTGTTATTCAGTACCAGTAGATTCTGAGAGGTACCAGTATTCTGAAGAGAACAAACAAAGAGGTGCTGGCACTGAGTACACGTGAGTACTGGCCTATTTCAAGTACTGAAATAGTTACATTTAACTTTATTATATCAATAAAACAGCTGACAAAAAGTAAAGTGGTGGTCTATTAAAATGTCTTGTGGTCACCACAGAATGGGTTAGACCTTTGGAGCTGATTCTACTGCCAATTCCTTGGGTCAGGTGTCTGAATTTAATATCTAAGGTGACACAGCAGACAAGTCTGACAAAAGGTGAACTGCAGAGCCCTAGACCCATTTGAAGTGACCACAATGTGTGAGACACGCGAACATCCTGTTCATGGCTTTGTCTACCATAGTGTGAGGGACTTCTCTGAAAACAATGCCCGGTACCACTGCTGACAAAGGCAAGAGTCATTGACAGAGGCATGATCTCCTTGAGCAGATGAAGGGGGGGGTTTGTTCTCTATTGTCACATTTCACAGCTCATTGCATGTTGTTCACTCAGTACAGACCACTTTTGCCATCATGCACTAGGAAATAAAAATGTCAAAAACTTGTAAGCACTGTTTTGCATGAGATGCTAATATGCTACTTAATGTCACTGTGCTGACCTTATTGCAGTGTGTAAAAATTGACCACAATAAAACCACTGTTGACTGACAGCCTTTATTTGCATGTTTTTTTGACAGGCCATCTGGCACCCTTGGCTCATTAACATTCAACAAATACATGACCTCATCCTTGCCCCAACACTGCAGAACACTTTGGGTCTTAAACTGAAGGACTTTATTTTAGGGGTGTTCTCCTGTAGATTTTCCACTTTTAATGTATCAAAGTTTTCAAAGTACTTTTACCAGTATACCATGAGCAGTATGAGACAGAAAATGTGCTTATTTAAATCCAGTACATCTGGTTTCCCTGTTTGTACCCTCCAGACAGTGAAATGGTAAATGCATGATTTATGTGTATTTGGCACTATAAATTATATTTCTGGTACATGGAAAACATCTGTGAAATTATGTGCTTGTGTATATGGAGTGTGGATGTGCTTCCTATGCTCTCAGAAGTTTCCCCCAGGAATTATATTAATGTCCTGAAAATGATTTAATTGATTTAACCCCTTTCATCCAAAGTGTCCCCTGCTTTCTGCCGTAGGCTCCAAGCTCGGCGTATCTACGCAAATGAAGGGAACTGCATATTAAAGTAATGCATTAGAAATAAGAAATGTTAACTGGAGGTAACGTCTGCGGGGAGTTTTAAAGGATTTTCAAAACCGAACAATGGCTGGAGTCATAATGCTCAGCTCTCCAACATGGCATGGTGCTGTAGTAATCAGCTGAATAGCAGGGACGATTTGGTTCGAGCACAGCTGCCTGAGAGTTCTGTGGCTTCTCAACAGTGTGATTTACTGCAGCATGCTTTACATAAGTAAAAGACATACAAACAGAGTTAGACAGACATCTCTATAGAAAGGCTACATAGCCCAAAACTCTTTTTTAAAAAAGAATTGATTAGTAATTAGATTTCTTCCTGGCCACATGCAACACACTGACACCAGTCAGCATATAGCATTGTAACCAAGGCTGACCTTGATTGGACTAATTACATTGTTAGGGATGAAAAACAGCCAGATAGGATTAAGAGGTGAGAAGTAGGGGAACTTTACAGGGGCTCACAAAATGTCTATAGAAGGTCAAATCTGAGGGAGGTGTGTGTCATGGCCAGCAGGGCCCCCGTGGCCGGCAGAGTGATGTCACCATTGGGCCCCCGAGCCGGGCCCCCGTGGCCGACAGAGAGTTGTCACCATTGGGCCCCCGAGCAGAGCCCCTAGCCCAGCTGCTCACGGGGCTGGCTGACCCTGCTTCCCTAATTGTATGTCGCTGGGGATAAATGTGTCTGCTAATTAAATAAAGTCAAAGTCAAATCTGTATGGCTAGGACTGGCATCCCCTTGAAGGTGTCCCCTGCCCTAAGCTGCCGGGGACAGGCCCCAGACCCCCCGTGACCCTGACCAGGGTAAGTGGCTGGAGGATGGCTGCGCATTCCACTCTGTATTTTTTGTGTTAGGGCTTTTTGTTAGTTCAGGTGCCTCTTTGTTCCTAGTTGAAAGCAGTGTCACTCCTACTATTTGCCAATTTCTCTGATGCATTTTTCACTTTCTGAGTTTCTTTGTTGCCATTCTGCTACGCTGTGCCTTCTTTTCTGAAATCTTAGTGTTTAGCTTGCTGTCTTGGTGAGCACCCAGGATTGCCGGCATGCAGAGCCTGTGCTCAGTGGTCCAGCCATACTATCCAAGTGGCTGGATTCACCAACCTGGATTGCTGGTGATCCACACTGACCTCCATTCACTGCCCGCTGCTTCTGTGCTTCTGCTTGTGTTGCCTTGCAATTTGGAATCAAACCAATGCCTCCTGCTGGCTCAATGTACACGCTACTGCAGGACAATGAGTGAATGTGCTCTTTGTTTCTTTGCTTAGCAGAAGTTCCAAATCAAATTAACTAACGTCTCACCATTCCAGTATATATTTACAGATGTGATTCAGTTTAAATGCCTTCCTAAAAGGACCTTCATATTCCACTTCTAATTGGACAAAAAAATAACCTTTATTAGAATCAGGGAATTTGACAGTTCCTTAAAATTACATATAAAACATCTCCCATCACTCCCATCAGTTTTCATTGTTTGCATACACACAGGCCTGATATTACATTTTGGCATTTTTTCCTCTAAATTGATACACATAACTTTATCAAGATATGGATAGTAAACCTTAATTAAAAGAAGAACAAGACCATTATATGTTGAATATGTGACATGAAAAGTACTTCATGTGCAGAGAGGCAGCACAGTTCTGAGTGACATGGACACCAGGACATGGCGTTACTTAGCAACAAGTCCACAAGCAAGACTCTTAAATACCGCGTCCTGGCAGCACTGGAGGCTTAGGGGACGCCAAAAGGACATGCAGCTGAAAGCAATTCAGTCATTTTAAGAACATGAAATAGTTTATTGACAAAAAAAAGAACTTTCTAAATATCAACTTTAATCCATAGATGGCAATAATGGCAGTTGGAATAGAATTGATTCGTAACCAATGGCCATGGTACTTGAATTGTCTCTGACTTTGAGTTATGTGGAATCAAAGAATTACATAATTTAATTAGTAGCATAGCTTTGATTACACTTTTCATTAAGCAGCATTTCATTAAGACAAACAAACTACACTGCCTGGCCAAAAAAAAGGTCACCATTTGAATATAAATCAGCAAGTATTTTAGAGCTGAAGATTGGATCATTATTAAAGCTCAGCAAAGTTATGTAGCCATAAAGTGAAGTAGCTGAGTACCTGAATCTACTGAATGGCCAGGTTATCCCAGCAATGGATATTTTCTTGCCTAATGGCACGGCGTATTCCACAATGAGAATGCTGAGATTGATTGGGCTCAAATTGTCAAAGAGTGGCTCAAGGAACACGAGGAATCATTTTCACACAAGAATTGGCCACCACAGGGTCTTGGCCTTAACCTCACTGAAAGTCTTTGAGATGTGATGAAGAAGACTTTACAGAGTGCTAAAGCAACACATCTACCATCAATATTACACCACCACTACCAGCCTGAACCATTGAAACAAGGCAGGATGGATCCATGCTTTCATGTTGTTGACGCCAAATTCTGACCCTACCATCCGAATGTCGCAGCAGAAA
>JAODKL010000040.1:26596581-26611377 GCA_026780765.1 Petrocephalus schoutedeni
CGGGATAGGCTCCGGACCCCCCGCGACCCTGAACAGGATAAGCGGGTTGGAAAATGGATGGATGGATGGATATATAGTAAATCAAAATACGAGCTCACTAAAACTTTATTCACAATGATGCACTGATTGTGGTCGTAGTGAGTAATCCTGGAATGTAGTGGATTAGAAAACACACACCCACAATGCTAAATTCAGATCACCCTACAAGGCACCTGTTTATTCTCAAGCCTGCATGCTATCTATTCATGCTAATTTGTGCCTCTGGATTGTGGAAATCAGTTAGAGTGAGATTAATTTTGGTCCATTGTGTCCTGTGCCAACTGTAATAAAGTAATGGTACTTCCTGGATATCTAAAACCCCCAACAAAGATCTACTGTAGGATGAGCACTTATCTATTGGTGTGTCACTGATACAATCCTCTTCTGAATCAGGAGTCCGTTGGATTTTTAAAGGAAAACAAAATTATAAGCAATGCTGGGGAATCAGGAAGGGGTATTCTTGGACCAAATAAAATACAATATCTTTTTTGTTGCTATGAAAGTGGCCTGCTGCGTCGCTGTGCTCTGCCACTAGCCATATGACAGGCGGGCTCTGTAAGTGACCTTGTCATAGTGTGGAACCAGGCAGCCAAAGCTGCTCTAGTGAGAAATTAACTTGAAAAACCTGGAATGGACGTATGATATGGTTGTAGTTTGAAAGACACTGACCACCCGGTCTTGACACCATCAACAGTACAAATAAAAGTAACTGGAAGCGCTCTCGCAATGAAAGCCGCGTGTTTCAGCAGAAACAGAACTGTTAGCTGGGCATGCTAAATTCATAAGGTGTATTGTCTGCAGAAATCACTTTTAAAAGGTGACCTAAAAACTATGGAAGATTTTGTCCTGTCCCCTCTCACTACTGCACCACCTTAATTGCTTAGGAAGAGTGATGTAATTTATGCGAAGGACTGATGAGTTGGCAAGTCACGCGTTTGATTGGAATCAGCGTGAAGCTGAATTAGACTGCTCATGAGCCTGTTTAAGATGGCTGGCTTGCTTGTTCAGATGTGCTTCCAGAATCTTGACTTTGTCAGCATGTTCATGAAAGAGAGCGGGATGCCAGGGCCGTGCTGCTTTGTGAAAGGCCCACTAATGCCATAATTAAACGCCCCCGCGACCTTTCTGAAAAAAAGATTCATATATTCATACAAGGATACTCACATAAAGCTCAAATATTCTACAAAACGATTCTATAAAATTCATGAACATATATGCATAGAAGCTCACATACTCTTTACTTTGTAATATAATTCATTCATTTAATATGCTATCTATTCATTATTCTGACTGCTCACTACATCTAGTACTCATTTAAAAAATTCTACCAAACACTGAGGTTTCTTATTGGCTGTGGAGCCAGCCACAGTTGTCAATCAAGTGTTCAAAACTCACATGGCATTGAGCCCTGTTAAGATACAAGTTCCGTTCCTTGCTGTTAGACATGTAACTAATTTAATGCTTTTGACTCCCCTGTAGTTACAGCCATGAGACTGGAGGTGGCAGCCCTCTTGCTCACAGGGTGAAGTGGTATGTTGACTGATTGCTGACTTCACTTCTGCATGAAGAGCCATTTCAGAAATGTGTTACTTCCCTAGTTCAGCACTGACTCATGGATGCATTGACCTGCAGTAGAGTGGTCATATTTGTTTTGCGGGCGCTTCATAAGTGGGCAGGTGCTTAACCCTAAATGCCCCCGTCAGAGACATTTACATTTCCTTTGTGTCTAGACTGAAAGGAGAAATGAAAACCAGCAGCACAGAAAAAAACCTGAAGTATTTCATGTATAATGACTAATATTCTGTTATCTATCCTACTCGCCAACATTGCAGTTTCTACATATATGAGCATTTTAAGCAAACTGAAAATGAACATCCAGCTTAGAGCTACTGTACATACTTCATACAAAGTACTGGTCAAACTACAGCAAACACTTTGGTGTAGATGTCAGAGCCTACAGCTGAAAACCTTACAAACCATGCAGAAATTTCTCAGTTCACTTAAAGCAGGACCAAAAGGCATAAATAACAAGATTAATGCAAGACTGCAACAAAAGATTTTTTTTCTTCTGCAAATAAAAAATATGAAAGCAAACATCATTTTTGAATAATTACATAGAATAAAACCCCACAATGTGTAATTCCTAACGTACAAAACTAAAATCAAGGTTTCTAAACTTTAGCAGCATTCTTTATTTGAAGTCACACCAGTTCACCGAGTGAACCAATTTCTGAGTAAATTGAATATGTCAAACACTCAAACCGGTGTAAACAAATGGTGACCAACTAGGGTGAGGAAACCACCTTTGAGATACCACAGATCTGGCCTCAGCTTAGTGGACATGTAAAGGTTTGCAAAAAACGACGAGGAGCTATGCCGTCCAAATATACCGCCTACTTTCAGTGTTTTAACCGGCTGTTAACTCAGGTTAAGGATGGTGGCTACTATTGCTTTGAGCATTTCTCAAAGCAAGTCTGCAATTGACACATACAGGCACAGTGAGAGTAAGTCTCAGGGGCCACAATCAGTCAAGTGGCTATAAAATGGAAGCCAGGGTGCAGTGAAATGGCTCTGCCTAAAAAGGAATTATCTGCCTCAGAATGACGTGCCATCATTTTTGCATTAAGTTATGACTTTGCCGGCATATTTGGCTCCGCGGCTTCAGAGTCAGCCACATTGCAGAGTACAATGGGGCTTTGCCTTTAATGACCTCACTTCCTTGACCAGGGTAGGAAATGAGGTGACATGAGTACTTTAATATTTTATCAGCATGTCATAAAATATTTCTCGGGTTAGGTAAAATTACGTCTGCAGACTGACACTGCATTTCTTGGACGTTTAGGAATAGCGGAAATGAATAACCTAAAAAAATGATAATTGTTTTGCCTGCATGTGGGAAAAGTATTTCATTTTTCTTTCTGTGCGTGTAATGTTGACTTTGGGATCTATAGAGTGACAGAGCCATAGCAGCAAAGAAAGAGGACAATGAATTACAGCTGGGCAGAAACTGACAGCTGCTGTTATATTAGCTGACAACGAGTGACAGTGGTGGTGCAGTGAGAAGAGCAGTGAGTAACAGCTATGGTGCCAGATTAAAAATACCAGAAATGGTAAGAGTGACAATAATGATGATGCTCAGTTACGTATCACAACGGATGTAAATAAGTAAAAAAAAATATATAGTGTATATACAGTGTAACAAACGAAATATGATGTGCATATGTAACACTAGAGTGGAATAAAAATAGAATGAATATGTGCACAGTGAGATGCAAAGCATAATACCATTTATGGCCATTGTTACTGTATTTTTCCAAGTAATATTTATGTAAGCAGCGTTGGAGCAGGAGCTACACAACAGCTACACAATAACTGTGGACAAAGTAAGATATACCCTCCCAAGCCAGCCCTCCATATCTGCGAGTGCCAAATTCCCAGATTCAACCAACTGTGGACTGAAGAAAAAAAAATCCAAAAACTTGAATTGAATTTTTTTTCTTGAATTGAATTTACTGCATGCCAAGCACTATGCTGATTCCACATGAATGGAGTGATATACAAGCATACCCTGCTGTACACTTTTTTCTTGTCATTATTCCTTAAATAATACAGTATAACAACTATTTATGTAGCATTTACATTGCATTAGGTATTATAAGTAATCTCTAAGTATATGGGAAGATGTGCGTAGGTTATATGTAAATACTATGCCATTATATATAAGGGACTTTGGATTTTGGTATCTGCAGAGGGTCCTGGAATGAATCCCACAGATACCGAGGGCCGACTGTAGTATCTATTCAGCGTCCTTGTCCTCTTTGAATTCACTAAGCTGCCCTTTTTAAAAGTCTATCAAATAATCAGTCCAATCAGGAATATCTTGGCTGCAGTACAAGCGGCGTCTATAGAAGCAGGCCTGGTGAGTGCTTCACGACGCAACACAAGGTCACCCAAACCCTGCGCTGTGCTATTTCTCAATCTCCTGCTGACTCACGCTACTTTTATTTTTAAGAATCTCAAAAGACCCACATTTATTACTTCAGACGTCAGCAATAACCTGTCTGAATGTGTAATCACCATGAACTCTGCAGAGCGAGACTACTGTGGTAGATTTCACGTACCCAAAAAAAGGCTGTTTGGAATTCTGATGCAGCCAGACGTCGTCATCTGAAAGGAAAGGTATTTCAAAGGAACATGTTTTGTCTTTCATAAAAGAGTGTGATAACCACCAGGAATACGCAGTCAGGGTTCTGCGGTTGGGGCCTTGCAGACAGGAGAAACACGAGGGCTGGTTTCAGAATCTGGCCCCAGGAAAAAAACTAATTTCCTATGGGAAATTGCTCCTTCAAGAACAAAAAAAGATATAAGAAAACTGAAGATTGACTTTTATCCACCAACAGCTGGTCCGCATCCTTTTAGTCTGTCGAGCCATATTTAAGCTCAACTGACTGACACTGAGCAACCACTGTCACCCTCAGCAGGAGAGAAAGGCAGTGTTTGAGCCAATTAAAAAAACATTTTTACGGAATAGCTGGAAAAACGTTCTTTTCAGCTTTCCAAAACGCTGAGTATTTTAAGGAGCCGCAAAGAAAGACCTGCTTAGGCCTTTCATCCCCAGTCTGGCCTGCGACATACTGCCTGCCGGCTGATATTCTAAGGGGACTTATGGTGCTGTGAGATTCTAGACAATGCTGTCACTAAGACTGTATAGCTGTGCTGCTGGCAGTCAGCTCCAAGCCTGCAGACAGCCATCACTCGCCCCCTGCTCCGCCTTAATGCGTATTGTGCTGTGCTGTTATATGCCCATTGCCGGCCTTTATCATTAGCGAGGAAATACACAGACACAGCAGCACAGCCAATCACCCCGTGGGGGCTGGGATATAGCCACTATCCATCCTGCTATGGAGGGAGTTGGGTGGCAGGTGTTTACACGGCATCATCTGCTCTGATGAGTTGCACCTGTCCATTGTTCCTAGTATGAGTTTAAATAGCTCTACTGTTTTTTTTTTTCATTCTAGCTAACCAGGTGACAGAGTACTGCAGTCCAGGGCAGGGAGTGTTTGTATTTTTTATGTCATTTCTTTGTCAGAATCAGAATCGGCATTTTTTTGGCCAAATATGTTTGCAGAAAGAAAGAAATTTAACAAATTTTTTTCTATTGCTCTCGATGTGCGAGTAAGAACATACATTCGGAAAAAAATCAAGACTACAAAAAATACAGGTATAGTATTTAACAGTAAGTCTGAACAGGAATTATGCTCTGCCCCTAACCCTCCCAACCCCGCCCCACCCCACTCCCTAGTACCAGTACTTCTCACTCGGCTATTTTAATCCTCTTTAATGCATGGAAGACCCTGGCCTGTTGCCTCCCCACGTCACGTTTTGATAACCTAGCCGCATGCCCTTCCCAGTGTGGGGACATACGCACATTTGCTGTATGTGTATACATGCACGCACTAGCATCGACATGTACACTCAGAATGGTGTCCCTCCAGGCACATAAACACTCTAAATTCTGCAGTCTCAGGACTTGCATAGGAGAGAAAAGCCCTCATTAGAATAATGGAGCCATGCTGTGGAGTTTCAGTCCAATATGAGTCATAAATTGGATTGATCACTGTAACCCACAGCCTAAGGCCTAATCGCTATATTGATGTAATGATCAGTTCATGCGCTGCACAAATAGTCACTGGCTCGTTAAACAGTACAGGTAAGTACCCAAACAAAGAAGACACTTAAGATGAATTAAAGATTTTTCTGAGTTAATTAACCAATTACCACCCCCTTCTGCTGCTGATGCTGGTCCCAGTTGCCTATTATTTTGCCCACCGTGGTCACTTTGAGAGTGGGGGAGTATCAGGGAACGGTTGGTCTAGTAATGCCCGGTCAGCTCGCCGGTGTTTAATAGGAAACAGCGGCTGCTAAGGTGATGCTGGTGTGGGAGTCTGAGGGAAGCGACATCGTCTGCTAAGGGCAGACGCCAGAGGTGCGTGTTACGGAGCTGTGACGCACATGCAGTGCATCGCGGAGTCAGGCAGAAATACCAAGTGACTGGCAAGCATCCCCCACCTGCCAATGTCAGTCTAAATGCAGCCCGTCAAGAACTTCAGAGAGAGCAATATGTTGGAGAGGCTGCAGTGCCAATGTGCATGCAAGGTGGTGCGAGAATAAAAACGGCAGTGAGCTCCTGAGCAGTGGAAATGTCATGTGATCAGAAAAGGCATCCTTCACCCGATTCTCAGCCGGATGTGTCTGAGTGGCACATGTCAATTAAAGTCTCCGGGCTGAAATAGCTGGTTTTCTCACTCGAAATGTGCTGCTCTGTTCTAATTGCTGGTTATGGAACCGCCTCCCATTTAACGTGGGTATTTCATCTTCTGCAGTTACCCATACGCGTCTGATTAAGCCCGCATTCCAATTCCCGTGCCCGCCTATTTCTTAGGCCCATTCATTATCCCGCAAAATCCCAGAGCCAGAGCAGAGAGCGCAGTTACTCTCCCCCTTGGACTGGATGAGACAGACAGCACCCAAGCTGCAGAGGGGGCACTGCGGAGACATGGGTCGGCCCATTAGAAACACTCCACGCTGCTGCTCCTTCCAGTTTCCCCAGTTGCAGTCGTTTCACTGAACAAATTGCAGCCTTTCAGAAGCAACTAAAATGCTCCCAGTGCAGAATAATTTATGGCACAGAGGCTGGATGTCCAGTGAAAATGGAAGATTTACTAAGATGGGATTTAGCTTAACTTTTTTTTTTTTCATTAAGGATCCGAATCTTGCCTTACTTAATCTATCCATCCATCTCCCATAACCACTTATCCAGTAGAGGGTCACGGTGAGCTTAGACCCTGTCCCAGGAAATATGCCACACAAGGCTGGGTACATCCTGGGTGAGATGCCAGTGAGACCTACATAATTCAGCAAGCAGAATGGTTTGGAGAAAGGAAATGAAGCTGCAGAGGAAACTATTATTTTTACACTAGCCTTTAGCTGTCTAATCAGAAGCACAGAATACACAGATGGAAAGAAAATATAATATTTAAAACACATTTTTTATTACAGCAAGATGAATTACAAGCAGATTTAGTCGGTCAGGCAAAGCAAAAAACTATTGGCAGGCCTTGCTTGTGACCTTTCTGCTGAGAACAAGTTGAGAGCAGACTGTCGATGATAATTATTTCCCCATAGGGTATAACAGGCAAAGGACAGCTTTAAGGAAGTCTGTGACTTCTGTGCACATCTTTCAACATGAGGTTAGTATTAGGAAAAACATTGACTGACAAGATTTTTTGAAGCCACCACAGGTCTGGGTTTGGGATTGAGTTGCTTATCATGTTATTTTATTAGAAATAGTAAATTACATGCATTTACATGTGTTACACATTAATGTCACTGGCAATTTAGGTAAAGCACTGTACTCAAGTGTTGTGTTATGATCACTTCCTAGCCGGGTTACTCAGAGTGTGCTCTTAACCAGTGGAGCCCAACAGCATCCACCTTGAGCTGAGTTATGTCTTGTAGCATCTATAAACAGATTGTTTGACTTGTTTGCTTTTGATTTCGTGCAGCTTTTGAGAGGTTCTTCCCGCACCCCCGCCTCCTCCTACAAACAAAAGCTAAAACGGGTTGTCCCCCGGGCACGCCTGCTCGTCACTGTCACCTTACCAAAACTACATCCCTGGAAACAGGCGCAGCCAGGAGAATCAAAAGGAAGCTAAACAAAATTTAAATTCATCATTGTGTCAGAGGGTAATCTGTCTCCTTAATTGTTTTCGACCATTTCGGGGAAATTCATGTCATTTTCCGAACATCGGTTTAATGTCTAACTTTCAAGCAGCAGAGCTGGGTATGCGCACAGTCTGTAATTATGGGCTAGCCCTCGATAATCTATAGGTAAAAGCAGCGTAAAATGGGTGAGCATGTGAGTAAAATATGGGTGGGTGTTCTGGGATTAGGAGACGGGCCTGTCTCCAGGTTCTGTGAATTTACTTTCGAACTCTGACTGCGAATCTGCGGAAGGTTCTAGGTGCTGCCGTGCATGCGGTTTGGTGATTTCCTCATGCGGCCTTCCAGTGAAATATAACCCACGCTGGTCTTTTTCGATTTGCTTCATCCTCAGCGGCAGGGTGGTGGATTAATGGCTAATGACTTTAGGCACGTCGAATGAGGAGGGTGAAACGTGTGCTTTTGGGGTGCAGCGGCGACTGACTTCTATTTGATAATTGGGCAAATTCAACCCCGCCTCCCCCAAAACCAATTAAATTTTGTCACTCCACTATCAAGCTATCTTATCTAAAAACTGGCTTCAAATGGTCTCTGAAGTTCATTTTCTTTTTGGCCAGTGGTAAAAGGCCTGAAACTTGCAATGAATTCCAGCGAAACCAGGTGCGGCTACAGAAACAACGAACGGACATAAAGTATGGGGAAGAACACAAGGCTTTTTGTACTTCAATCGTCATGTCGTCTCTGCAAGGCCGCTGTAATTAAGGTATTATTATTATGGCATTAATTTGCAGTCATTACCTCATGAATTAAATTGGACTCGCTTACTCTCATTTTTAATATCTTCTTGTGTCCTCTCATCCTCGTGGTTATATCATCTGATGTTTTTTTTTTCTTCTTTTGGTTATCAGCTCCCATGAGCCTTTGCCCTGGAGGACTCATTTGCGTATACCGCCTGCCTATTGGACTTGGGGATTTAATTTAAACCCATGAATTTTATGACCTATAATAAGAGCCAAATTGAAGTCAAATAAATTGGCCTAGCAGGTGTCTGGCATTTTTTTTTCTTTTTAGTAAAAAATATAAAGCTGACAATCACGCTTATTATGGAGGTAATTGAAGCAAAGATGGAAAAAAATGAAGCGGCGGTCCCACACCTGGATAACACTCCCAGGGTCTCTGTCATGTGAGGCGGGCTCGCGGGCTTTGTGCGCCTCGCTTGTTTCTTTGCTGTCTAAGTGTCAGAAAGCAAAGCCACCAGCTTGGGATTTTGCTCTTATAAGCAGGAGGCCCGGTGATTAAGGCTCTGCACCTGTGACAAATGGGCTGGCCAGTTTCATTCCCGGGACGGCCACTGCTATTGTACTGCAGGCTCTCTCAGCTGTTTCATCACAAACCTGACTTGCTGTAGTAGGTAAATACGTCGAATTCGATATTCAATTGTCCTGGATATGGAAACAAATGATATAATTTAACAAGTGAAGAACATAAATAATGTCCTAGCAAGATGCATGCATGTAAGCAAGGTAGCAAATTACCAATGAAGTCCTTGGGACAGATAGATGGAGAGAACAGGCCTGTCTCGCTACTGCCTAGGAAAAGCGCGGTAAGGTGTGCAGCAAACAGAATGAGCCGGGGCTGTGGTGAAACGTGTCACCCTGAAGCTGGCACACGGCTGAGCTCCACAGTCTGCTGTTTATTAGCATCTCAGAGACGCTCCGGCACACGGCTTCACCAGAATCCCAGCCCAAACGGGGAGGAGAGCGGCCTCGTGTAACTCAAACTGTCGCTGCGCGACTCTCTGCTGCAATGTATGAGCGCAATTATTTTTCCAAATTATCATATGAATCAGCATCATTAATAAAAATATAGTCCTTTCTCTTAAAGACACACGTCGGTTGGTGCCATAGCAACACTAATGGCACCATAATACATTACGCATTGCACCTATATGATTGCGAATGAATTATGAATAAATGTTTCATGTCTTTATTTTACATGAAATTGCATTCATAAATGAAAGTCACGATTTGGATATTGTAATGAGCTTTAATAGCGGAAATGCCTTCCGGGCTCTTCTCTAGAGAAGTGTGTATGTGTGGATATCAGCACTGTCCAGGTGAATCAGATAATGCACATCTCTTCCCTATTCACCCCCTTGTGCGTCTTCCTCCTGTCTTCCTCCCGTCTTCCTCCTGTGGCATGAGGCTTCCCCTACCTCCTGTCATCCTCTCCCCCTCCACCATGGCCCGGGTGTCGTTAAATGTGCCGTTTCCCTGCATCCTGCGTCGAAATGATGCAGGTTTGAAACTTTTCTAGAACATTAGACTTACTGTTTCGGATCAGAATGATATGACAGCTGACAAATCAGAGAAATAGGGATGATTATGACATCATCGCCAATTTGCATCAATGTGTTAGTGTTGCTCTGCCGTAACCTACAGTATTGCCTCTGTGATGCGAAGATTAGGACCCATCGTCTGCTCCGGGCCCTTCTCTGCCACGGCTAAAAACAGAAAAATCAATAAAGAAATCGATGGGATCCAGGGACCCATAATGGTGCTATTACTGTCTGCAGGTTTGTCTATATGGCCTCTCTGTGGAATATTCCAGAAGGCCAGATAGTCGTGTTGCCCAGGTAGCTGAAGAGCCATGGTACTGGCACCCTTCTGTCTTAAGAGCGAGCCTCAGCCCCGGCAGGTCAGGATAGTAACGTGCCTGGCACTGTTGGGTATTTCATGGGCATCTCAGCATGGGAACTGCCTTTGCCTGACGGTGGTGGACCAAGCAACTGGACAACCGGGTGACAGCTGACAAATCGAGCCAGTGCTGAGCATGTCAGCGTAAAACATTCCAGTGACACAAGAGAAATAAGAGCGCAAGCTTTTCTGAGTAATTAAATCATGGAATATCAGTCGTTAAGCCAATTAGCATCTCCGGATTAAAGCGTATATGCCTCCGGCAGTATGGACTTTTAGGATTTAGCATGAAATAATGTCTATGGTCCCTCAGTATCGCTGACATATTACTAGAGGACTTTCACGATATTTTGGCTGGCACTGCAAATGCAGTATCTAGTACATAAAGCAGGGTCAACACAGAGGTTGCAGGTCCTCTACATCCATAGGTAACATCGACCAGGCAGCCCGGCCTATTCTAATCACCAGGCAGACACCTCTGGCTCTCGATGTGGGCGAGACGTTGCCCTAATGTTCTAATCTGTTTTGGCCAACGATAACAAAAGAGACCTTGCGATGTTCTTTGCACCCTATAGCCCACGTTCAAATTTCCGTCATTATTTATGGCGGTGGCACGGCGTCTGTGCGTCGGACCTTTGATTACCTCACATTTGTCATCGGGCTCTCATTTTCAGCGTGGCTACGGCGAGAATAATGCGATCATATCAAACGCATTCATCAAAATGCCGCAAGCCGCCGCCGACTGGGAGGACATCTTCTGCTTCGCTGAGGGTGATGGACGCAAAGCAGGGGGTGCGAGGAGAGGACGGGAAAGCGGGCGAGGAGAAGAGAGCGGACAGACTTGCGCGATGGACGCACGCGGTCCCGTGCCTCGCTGTCGCTGGCGTCAATCGGAAACGCGGGCCACGAATCGATTAGCCGGGGTCTGCTCTGATTATGGAGCATACGCATGCACACACACTCACGCGAGCGCACACAAACACACAGGTTTCTGTATGGTACAGGATGACATAAGGGTAGAGCAGAGGTTGACGGGTGGCTGGGGGGGGGGGGGGGGGGACCCCCATGCATACGATCACAGTCTCTCATCCTGCCTGAATCCACAAAGGGGCGAACGTGCAAAGTGCCACCAGTGTAGTAAATACAGGATTAATGACTCTGCATGTACACAAAAAGCTTTTGGCAGGAAAAACAAATAGCATTTAAAACGGGAGGACTGTTTCAGATAGCTCGTGTTGACAGCCGCATTCCGCAGGTCCAGAGGCTTTTGTTCTCCTGTGGAAAAAAACACAAGGGGTGTGAAAAAGAGGGCCCCTCCTCCCTGGCCTAATTGGTTCCAGGGGTGACTGTGGCACAATAGCTTGTGAGTTAAAGGACTAGAAAAAAAAAGAAATGCATAAAGAAGGAGGAAACAACAGCATGTAGCCGGGGATGGAGAGGCAGCCCGCTGCCAGCCTCTGTCAGGGGTGTGGGAGCTGTGCTGACCGGGCCGTGCGCTCCCAATCTCATAGCCCCACCCCCAAGGTGCCCTGGCCATGGCGATTAGTCAAGGTGGGGGATGCAGGCAGCAGGGTTCAGAGTGACACCAAGGGACACTCTCTGGGGTGCCGCTTTGTATTCATCCAAATCCCATGTTTAAAACAGCTATTCATCAACATACACGCTGTGGCTAGTGCCGCGGCTTACTGACGAGGCTAGCACTGCGACCCCCCCCCCCCCCCGCCTAAATGTGCTCACCCGCACCCCGTATGCTAAATTCCTTCCACGGTGCAGCCCCTCGTCTTGCTGCCTTAGCGCCGGGGGCAGAGCCCCAGGTAGTGCGGTCAAATTGAAACCCCGGCAGAGTCCGAGGGCCTTTGATATGCAGCCCGGGGAGGCTTCCTGCATGGATTAGGATGGCTACCCCAGCGCTTGCCAGTTATCGCTCGCAACACATGCGGCGTGTCTCGCACGCACACACACAGAGCCACACGGACAGGCGACAGTGGGACCGCGCCTGGACGTGTGTTTCTATGCATGCACGTGCGTGTGCAAGCGGTGTTTTAAGGACTGCTAACGCGCGGGGGGGTGCGTGCTGCCGCGAGCTGGGGCTGAGCCGGCCAGCCGGGCTGCTCGCCATCCGTCCCTGCGAATGTTAATCAGGCTGCAGGTAACTTTTCCACTGGCTGGCTGGGGTGGCAGCGGGCGTGCGTGCCAGCTAAATAAATTTGGTTACTACAAAGGCTCGGGGGGGGGGGGGGGGCGGGGCGGCACTCGCGCTTTTTGCACGTTCCGTTCCCGGCATCTGGCCCGACATGACACACCAAGCAGATACTCAACACCCCCGGGCTCTTCGATAACCGCATCCCTATCCCCACCCCCCGGCCCCCCTCCCACCGGCAGTGCTCACATTTCACACAGCATCGCCGCACACCCCCACGCAGTGTGACGGCCGGCTGGCCCTCCCCCACTTCAGCCGTGCGTGTTTATGATGTGAACTGCTCTACAACACCGCACACTGTCTTTTGAAGTGGTCTCTCCCTCTCTCTCTCTCTCTCTCTCACACACACATACACACACCATCCAGTCCGGGTGGGGGGAGTTTCTTTTGTGCTGTTCTACTTTTAATTTATGACAGCCCTCCAAGACTCTTTTTTCCTCTCCGCGTTCTGGCCTGCTTTCTCCTTTTTTTTATTTTTTTATTTTTTTGGTCATTTCATACGGTCAAACTGCCTTTTTAATGAACATGTGGCTATTTTCTCATGGGCTTACTTGAATGCACTTCATAACTGGCAGGGACACGTTATCCAGATGGTGCCTGTTCGCGGGACTCTCGGCTTTGTCATCGGAGGGGAGGTACCCGCGCCGCGCTCCCGGAGTCCATCCCTCCCGCAAATGCGCTGCCCGGGCGGGCCGCGCCGAGCCAGCCCGGCGGCTGGGGAAGCCGAGCAGCGGGTGACACCGGCAGTGGCCGAAAGTCACGTACGCTGACCTTATTTGGTGGCGAGATTTAATTTCTTTCTGCCACTGGGAGCAATGTAAACACAGACAGCTGCCAGGGGGTATTCTTCAGATTTACCAGCCATGCCATCGGAACACAAAGGTGTTTAGGATTCCTCGCTGCGGTCAAGGGAAATAATTAAATATATGAAAATGTGAAAATGAAAATAACAATATTTACATATAAATTACATGCCATTCCTTGAACAATGAAAGTGCTAAGAGGAGGGGGAAAAAAAGGCTCTTGTGATGTGCCTTCAAATCACAGCAGCGGGGCGACGCAGTAATGTTGTGATGGTATTACAGGAATACCGTAGGAATTATGCAGCAACTATGTTGAGTCCATATATGGGACATGTAGCCAATAGCAGTGGTTCACCCTAGTTCAAGGGTAGGGAGATAATGGAGTTGTCTATCAATAGATGGATTTTATGTTCGGTTGGGAATTAATTACCTTGTGTCGGGGCTTGAAAGCTTTGTATGTAAATTGTGATGGAAGCGAAGTCTCTACAGCAATTTATGGCAGAAATAGAAGGTACAGGACAAATGTACATGGAGATGAGGTTAAAACGCAGATCTCTGTGGAGGTACCTCACCACAGATAGTAGAGCATGGAGAGTGGAATAATAGACCCTCATGGCCGCTGTCACGCCGGCCGGCTTCAAGGCCGTGTCCAGGGGCGTGTTCACGCAGAGATGAAAGCCAAGTCCCTCCACCCTGCAGGACGCGCAGGACGGACCCGCCGGTTTGTTGCGGGATTCGCTTCTTCGCTGCCGGTCTCTCCTTCGTCTGAAATGGCATGCGGTTATTTCCAGCGAAAGCGGCGGATTAGGAGATAGGCAGGAGATGGGGCCATTGAGACTCCTGGCGGGGTGGGGGTAGGGGCGGGGGGTGTGTAGATGAGTGTGAGGGACAGGATGACAGGGGGAGCGTGTGCGTCTGCGGGAGAGTGGACTTCCGAAGGAGCGGCGAACAGATGAATCTGCACTGCCACATGGACCGTCACACTGTCTGACATGCAGAGTGCCGAGCCCTCCCCCCCTCCACACACACACACACACACACACACACACACACACACACGCACGCACACGCGTGCTCGCACCGCCTCCCTTTGTGCTCGGCCGCCTGGCATGTCGTCTGCCGCGGGGCCAAACGCTCCGCCGGCAGCCGTGCCAGGGTCCCCATGGCAACCGCGGAGCAGATCCGCCCTGATTCGGCGCTCAGTGGCCGCTCTGAGGCGGCAGTGCTGTAGACGGCTTCCTCCCAAGGAAAGGCCGTCAGAGCCCATGTGTCAGAGATCAAGCATGACGCGCGGCTGGCATCCATACGATACTGGCGGGGGTGGGGGGGGGGGGGG
>JAODKL010000040.1:26611477-26623711 GCA_026780765.1 Petrocephalus schoutedeni
CGAGGGGGGCAGCCTTATTGTCTCCTAGGTTTGATCCTTTCCCTTCTCCCTCCCCGATCTTTTCTCCCTCCTGTCTCCCTTCCTTTTCCCTCTCTCTCTCAGTCTCCCTCTCTCCCTCTCCCCCTCTCTGTCTCTCCCCTACCTTCAGACACAGTGACATTCAAGATGCGGGCCCCGTCTGAAGCCAGTCCGACCTTCAGCTTTCCGTGTGGTATTCTGCCCCCTCTGCGGCCCTGGAAGGGATCGGAGCCTCAGGAACTGGCATGCACACACACACACACACACGCGCACATGCGCACACACACACACACACACGCATACACATTCACACACAAACAGGCTATCTGACAAAACAAGCACTTAAAAGCAGGAAGAAGATATTTATTAAACTCAGATGGGCCAGAGGCAGAGCGTTCCTTTGGCAAGCATCCAGCTTGGCCTACCACTTTACCTAACAATATGATGGCAGCTTCTCAAAGGCGACAGAACAAGGTGCAGAGGAACAGGAATTCCTCCCCACAGCTCTGCCAGCGCTCCAGCATCTCCAAAAGGCCACTGCAAAACTGTTTGTAATGTGAAACAAAGAAGCCTTTCTGCACACAGTGTAAAAATGAAAATGCCCAAGGTCGCAGGTATCAAACACACTTGTTCAATGGGTTACCAACATGGAGTGTATCCAGAGCAAGTACGGCCTTGTGCCCTCCCCCACCGGGCAAGCCAGATCTCTCACTGGAGTTACACAGCATAGGTTTACCTCTCTCCTTTCATTTCTGTAATTCAGTATTCTTCTAATTCTGTGTTGCTTGCTATCATTTCATCACTGGTCCAGGGGATGGTTGATTTAGTTTTCAGTTAAATCTGGGGTAAGTAATGTTCTTTTTGTTATTCCCATAAAATGAATTTTTGCTACCACACAAAATAAAAGCTAAGAAAAATCGAATATTATAATGAAATACGGAGAGGACTGTGGTTTATTTGCATATTTAATAACAAAGAGCGGCCCTATTTTGCCTAGTTTTGACTTGAGTAGTTTTAACAGCTGTATCTTAATTGTAATCGCTGGAAGTTTTATCCAAATCCCCAGTGATCTTTGTAGAAACAAATATTTCATTTTTCTGATTCATCTGGGGCTTCCTGTCCTTGAATCAGTGTTAAAGCTTCTCCCTCTGGTTCATCTATACCTCAGAGGATATTTTACATCTCTCCTCTTCATGTACACCTCAGTGTCCTCTGCTTCTAGCAATGTCTATCCTGATCGATTTTCAGCACAACAATCAAGCAAATGCAAGGGTTCATATTAAATATAGCTTAGTGACAAACATTATCAACATATGACATGGTATCCGTCGCAGTGGGCTGTTGGCTTGTGATCTAACATCAAAGATAGACCTTTGCCACAGCCCGGCTCAGAGCCCACCATGCTGAGCTATGGCTCTTCATTTTAGCCCCAAGGATTTTCAGAAAAATACAAAGACCTTGTTTTCACAAGGCACCAGAAACTGGACCAATTCCGTGACTCAGTAGTATATTATTACATCACGCATCATTCATACAGCTCTAGTTTTATCAGAAAATCTGCTTGAACCTTCAGCAAGCATCTTTGCTTGTAGTTAAAGGCTCTATAACTGTTAAAATGCTAACAGGACCACAGCATCCTTTCACGACTGAGAAAACAATCCGCACCCGGGCCTTTAATGCAATGGCACGTCAAAGGATTGGTTTTAAAATGCCATCTGAAGGGAGATAGACAAAAGGCAGCTAATAAATGTGGATTTTTTTCAGGCTCTTGGCAAACATGGTTTGGAACAAAGGTGGCGGGGGGTGTCTACCTGTGCTTAGAAAGGCCTATGCAGCTCATACCTTTGGCATGCTTTTTGCAAAGGCCCATGAAGGAGCTGTTCATTGAAGTGAGCACCAAAGCAGTGGAACAATGACTCCTCTGCAGTTTCTGGACTCAACAGAACTTTAATGGCGTTGCAGTTCAGCCTAAGGCAGAACTGCTCACGTAGTTTGCAATTGCAGACTCCATCCACGCAGATACAGGGGGTGGGCTAAATAACTGAAGCACCGCATGAAGAAGGACTTTAACTTTAAACTAAATTACAATTACAAATGCAAATACAAAGGTGAGTCATGGTAGGTTAAATGGCAGCTAGCAGCATGTGTCAGGTATAAAAGAAGCCTGACAATCAGCTCTTTGATATGTGAGTCAGGAGGAGCCAACTAACAGCCTTGCTATGAAGTCAGGGAGTCAGTGCTTGCATTGCGGATGCAAGAAAATGTCATTTCATGTATCAAGGGGAGCAGGGACACCCTCAAAAATGACATCATCATACGACAAACAAGGGCAGATGGCGTGACGGGCAAACGGCGTGGGCAAGGAAGCAGGACAGGGAGAGACGGGAAAAACGACGTGGGCAAGGAAGCAGGACAGGGTGAGACAGGCAAACGGAGTGGGCAAGGAAGCAGGACAGGGAGAGACGGGCAAACGGCGTGGGCAAGGAAGCAGGACAGGGAGATATGGGCAAACGGCATGGGCAAGGAAGCAGGACAGGGAGATACGGGCAAACGGCATGGGCAAGGAAGCAGGACAGGGAGAGACGGGCAAACAGCGTGGGTAAGGAAGCAGGACAGGGAGATACGGGCAAACGGCGTGGGCAAGGAAGCAGGACAAGAAAAGACGGGCAAACAGCGTGGGCAAGGAAGCAGGACAGGGAGAGACGGGCAAACAGCGTGGGCAAGGAAGCAGGACAGGGAGATACGGGCAAACGGCATGGGCAAGGAAGCAGGACAGGGAGAAACGGGCAAACGGCGTGGGCAAGGAAGCAGGACAGGGAGAGACGGGCAAACGGCATGGGCAAGGAAGCAGGACAGGGAGATATGGGCAAACGGTGTGGGCAAGGAAGCAGGACAGGGAGAGACGGGCAAACGGTGTGGGCAAGGAAGCAGGACAGGGACAGACGGGCAAATGGCGTGGGCAAGGAAGCAGGACAGGGAGAGACGGGCAAACGGCATGGGCAAGGAAGCAGGACAGGGAGAGACGGGCAAACGGCGTGGGCAAGTAAGCAGGACATGGTGAGACGGGCAAATGGCGTGGGCAAGGAAGCAGGACAGAGAGAGACGGGCAAATGGCGTGGGCAAGGAAGCAGGACAGAGAGAGACGGGCAAACGGCGTGGGCAAGGAAGCAGGGCAGATAGAACGCGCATACCAAAAGTCAACGCACAAAGACAGATGACCTAGAGCAAGGAGCAATGGAAAAACGTTGCATTGTCTGAAGAGTCATCTTTCTCTCTTTTTCCATGCATCTGGAAAGGTTTACCTTCCAAAAAAATCCAAGGGATGCTTCCAGCCTGCAATATCTGGTGCTATGGGGAGCCACCTTGTGAGAGTCATTAGGTCTGATGATTCCTCTGCATGCAAGTATGAGGAGATTTTATAGACGCAGGTGCACACGGGGACCCTCACATTTCTGTTCCTGCTGGATAGTCCACTACCAGGTGCTGGGAGGGAAAGCATGGACTGCCTGGGGGTCCCTGGGAGAGATGGGTAAGGCTTATACACTGAGACAGTGCATTGCCACACACCACCACATGACAAACCACCTCAGGGATGAGAACCAGGGTGCAGCCATGCAGTGGGGGATACCTCAGCACCACGCTGCACAGATGGAGCTTTTCCCAGAGGCTGGAGTGTCAGTCCTGAAGTTGGAGGACCTACTCACAGGGCCAGATGTAGCTTAACTTCACACCCAGGAGAAAGCGACCGCAGGTTAAGGGCCTTGCTCAAGGGCCCAGTGGAGTAGGATCACTCCTGGCATTCCCAGATCCCCAGCCTCAGAGTCACCGCTCCACCTTCTGGGGTCCCTGAGGACTGCTTAGAAAACTGTTCTTGGACACATGTGTGAAGTAAATCTCCTGCACTCCACAAAAAACAGGAAGTTTTTCCTTCCAGAAAAAGCACCTGTAAGCACCCATGAAAAGGATTCAAGCTGTTCTGAAGGCAAAGGCTGGTCCAGCCCCTCATTACATCATTGATAACAATATATTGTTATATGTTTCCATTATCTTGTCCATCCCCTGTTGTTCACAGAAGCAATTCAAATTCAGAAATGAAATACAGAGACGAAGCACATATCAGTCTTCCTGATGAGGTCAACTAAACAGTCATAGAACCCATACAAGATACTGGGGGGAAAATATAAGGTAAACTAGAGTCACAGTCCTGTTGTATAAGCGGCACACACGCTGATTAATGCTGACACCTCCACAGGTGCTTTGATAAGAGAAGCACCGGAAAAATAAATTCCCACAACAGCACATCTATGAGCTTGTGCGTCGTTAGCATGGAGCGCTGATGAGGATTAGAAATAAGGGAGAGGTCTACTGCCACAGGGGAGGACTGGAGCGGGTGCTCAGAGGAGACGAGAGCGAGGTGAGAAGCAGCACTCAGTCTCCAGGGGTGAAGATGGGAAGCGGGAACTCTCCTGCCCTTGGGCGGGAGACATCGTGGGGGAGGCTTCTGTGCACACCTGCCAGAACCGTCTGGAGAAATAAGGAGAGCTCCGAGCCCCTCTGAGGCCTGACTTCGGGAAATTGACAGAGGAAATCAGAATGAAAAGTTGTGTTTTTATTTTTAACATGCGAGACTTTTCCTCTTCTGTAAGAAGCTGATTGAAGCTCACATCCCCTTTGGACATGTTATATATATATATATATATATATATATATATATATATATATACAAAATATTTGATGCTCATTGAAGAATAAAAAAATACAAATACAAGCTGTTTTGCTGAATTCAAGAGACGGATTCAAATCTGAACTATTTTAGTGAAATGGTTTAATGCACATTTAATTAAGTTTAACTTTGAAGTTTAACTGACATTTGTGTTCACATTAAGAAGTTCCTAAATATCCAGCCAAATGCTTCAAGCATAGAATCTCCCACAACCTCCTGGACGACCACCCCCCTCCTCCGAACTCCCCCCCTCCCCCCCCCCACCCCAGATGCCTCCCCAGCAAATGGCAAAAATCAGTGTGTCTGGGCCTGTGTCAAAGACTGACACCTGCTGTCAGATTTCACCAGTTCTGTGAAGAACTGTCACCTCAGATTAAAATAACAGAAGCAAATAAGTTGAATTAATTCAGCACAGTGTTGATGTGGAAGACCTCCTGTATCCACCGTGCATGACGGCTCAAAGTATCATCTTGACGGTAGCCCTGGATCAGCTGGATTTCTTAGATTCACAGCATAGTGGTGACTGTCGCCCTACACCATTACCTTATTCATTATGAAAGAACATTTATGTGCTTGCAAAGGAATGCCCTTTGTAAAATGCTGTTATAATGACGAGTGAACTTTCCGTCACTAACCTGTCATAAAGAACCACATTTTTAATATTTAATTCATACAGAAAACAAATTTATTGCCTATCAGCTTGTCTGAGTAACAAACTCCTACTGCCGTAATGCACTTTGGTTGTTTAATCAGCTGAAAGGTGAAATGTCTTTCAATAAATCTGGCCCTGTGAACACGAGATGAACTGGGAAGAGCTAAAAAAAAGGTGTAACAGGGCTGAATCTGCAGTGGTGATTAGTGAGTCTGGAGCATTAAATCCCACCCTACATGAATCACAGCCTAAATTTCGTTTAGACATGTAGAAATACCAAAATGGACATGATCAAACCAATTAAGACTCATTAGAAAACCTGAGAAAATATACAAGAACTACCTACTAATCAACGAACTAGACCATGTCCTGTAGTTCACTTTGTATTTACCTGAAATTAATTCATATAATATGTACATTTCTAGTTATAATGATTTCCGCATAGTTGTCAGTGATTGTAAAAAGGGACCACAGAAAAATGCTCAGGTGAACATTTAAAACTGGATGTCAGGAATACGCGCCTTTAATACAAAAAATTCTGAATCATTGTACTAATTTTAAGATGTGGGGATGTGGGTAAGGGTGGGGGTGGCGAGCGCCGTCATTAACTACACCCAGGCCCGTTCACCAGCCAACTTTCTCGACTGCGGGACGATGTCCCCGTGGCATGACAGCTCAGCCCTGGCACCCGCTGAAGCCCTTTCTGAACACCGCCTGTCTCATTTTTTGTGCGCTTTCCCTTGTGGTTGAAATGTGGTCTAGTGTTTTTTTTTTTAAACACATCTCCACTCTTGCACTCAAATAACATGTTTTCCATTCTACAGGAAACAAGTCTTACACTTATACTTTACTTATTACTGCATTATAAGAGTCAAGAGAGAAAAAAACAGAGAATGCCTGAGGGTAGGAATTAAGTTAAATAGTAGGCTTTGGGTTGAGGATAAAGGCTACAATACCATGCGTGGTTATTTACTGTAAACCTACAACACATGTTTCTGGTTACTTACTGATACGATTGCTATACTTTTGTATGACTGGCCAGAAAATAAATAATACATCCAGCAGACATAACAAAAACCATAATGTAACATTATTTTCTGTGCAAATATCTTATACTGATAATGCATTCAACATTGGAATTGTGAGTGTGTTTGTAATTATTATATTGTGAGGACCAGATGTCCCCACAATATGATAAAAACCTGCAACATTTTTTCGGTCCCCACTAGGATAACCTCAATTTTATAAAAATCTGTGAATGCAGTCAAAAAAAAATGCCAAAAGTCTTGTATTTTCTTTGGTTACTTATGATTAAGGTTAGGGCTGAGTAGGGGTTACGGTTGTCATATTTGGGGTTAGGGTTATACCAAAAGAAATGAATGGAGAGTCCCCATAATGATTGTGTGTGTGTATGTGTGTGTGACTGAAATTAGAACCGCTGTAGACAAAAATACAGGTTCAAAATCAGGGGTATCGCTGTTAGCACTCTAGCCAGTTTTTCAGTATAGGCATGTAAATTCATACAACTATGAACTGTATAATCATCAGGCTCTGCTAGACTCAAAAAAACACTCTAAAACAGCTTTTATAAAACCCCGTCTTCCTTCGAAAATGTTTTTATACGTTTTTGCACAAATGCTGTGAACGTATTCTAACGCACAGCACGCAGAACATGTATCTGCATTTCACACGCAGGAAACTGGGAGCCGATATTGACAGATACAGGAGCTAAAACTCAGATTCATGCTCTTCAAAGTCTCTGCATTGACTCAGCTCACCGGAATCAACCACTTCTGCTTTGCTTCTTGAGGGTAGCTGGCATAAAGCACATGGATGACAAATGGAAAGAAGTAACTTACCACAGTATGGCTTCTTAACAGCCCCTCATTATGATATCACAACAGGGAGGGCCCTAGAAGACTTGGCAAGAGGGTGACATTTAGAATAGCAGCCTACTGTGGGAAGACGGCTACAGTCAGATGCTAAAGCATTCACATCACATATACAGGGAACCTTTACTACGGTGCACCACCAAGGCTTTTCTGTGATCATTTTTTTCACCTTCTCATCCTCATAGCTGACTGTTTTGTCCAAAGCACATTAATATATATTTACAGCATAGCTAGTCAGTTACTATAACAATTTTAGAATGAAATACAAAGCAGCAGCTTATAAGTACATTTCTAAAGACTTAATGACCACGTGACTTAATCCACCACATCAATATTGATGAGTGTACTGTCCTTCTGGTACGAAATTACGTGAAAAGCGCACAGCCTGCAAACCTAATGTGGACTGAACGGCATAGCGACAGTTTTTGTCCTTGACTTTGCTGCTAATGGAGCTCGTCAGTGTTCCCGGAACGTCTCCCGCTCCACATGGGCGATTCCCCGGCGAGCTATGAAAGCTGGTTGTTGCGGTTTCCCCTCTTGCGTCACTTCGCCACAGTTAGCATCTCGTGTGGAATGTCAAGCCCCTCGGGGCAACTACACGTCACGGCAAAATACCGACACCGGCATCCAGAAATTGGGCACAACAGAAAGCAGGAAACAAGATACCGGGGGGTAACCAAAGAACATCTCGCTATAATGCAGAGAGCGCGGTAACATGGACGTAAAAGGGCTTAACACTCTCCTGGTTCACTCATTTCCCCTTTTTCTTGTCTAGCGGTGTTATCTGGCTTATTGGGTCCCTTCTCAGTGTGGTTCCTTATCTGTCACAGCACGTTTGTGACTGACAACACTGACAAACAGCAAAGCAGCATGTTGGGCCTGGGCAGGTACCTGAAGTGTCTATAGCTAACCTCAGACTGCCAAATCCTGGTCCTAGACTATAACTTGTTCCAGCCGGGGTGAGTCATTGTCAGTCTCAGACATTGTGGGGTGCATGAAGCCTCAACTGGGGAACATAAGGCCTCATTCAGGGACCCAACAGGATTTTGGGTGGGGTCTGTGAAACTCCACTCACACGTCCACCTACGAGAAATTCCGGGCGGCTTGGCGGACACCACGTGACATGGGGATCGTGAAAACTTTATTGGGGGATTACTGTTGGATGGCACTAGGCAGCAAATGGCCCAACATAAAGACAGATCGGCCTTTCTGAAAAAATAGAAAACTAAAAAGTTGAACGGGAAGTGAAAAAGAGAATTGGGATCGGCGTGCACGCAAGCTCCTCTAACGCAAATCGGCAAAACAAAGAGAGAGGTGCTGATGGAGGGGCACCAGGAACCATGGACAGGCGGAACAAATGAGCATGAACTATGACTAATAAAACTGCTACTACTACTACTACTACTACTAATAGTAATAAAACTACTACTACGCCATTATGACATACCCAAAGGTTCCATTCCCTGGTACAAAAATATGAAGTTCAGACAGGTAAAGTAGAGCCAAAGGTAAACGTGGTTGCACAAGTGTTAGGTTGCTGCCTGTTGTTTATGCTCTCTTTACCAGTAGATGGCGCATGCTCTGGCCCGCGTCCCCATTGGAACACTGTCCCCATCAGGCTGCAGGACTGCGTGGCTAATGACAGCCCTCCTGTCTCCTGCTTATGCTCCGGACATGTCCAGGGTTCTACTGCGAGAAAAAGGAAGATAATATTGAGGATCACTACAGAAACACATGCATTTGGTTAACTATTGATCCAATAGATGCTGACCTATGCTTCAGCTAGGGTTCACAATAACGTACTGCTTTGTATGCAGTGAAATGGGGAACAGCTTTCCCTGTTTGGTGGAAGAATATACAAGTGACATATTGATGGATTATTGCTGTGTACAGAATCAGACAGGTGAGCACACATAAACATGCACGGACACGCACACACACGTGCATTGACATACACAAACACTGGCTTGCAGATTGTATTACACAAAAGAAGGCCAGTGCTATCTATCTATCTATCTATCTATCTATCTATCTATCTATCTATCTATCTATCTATCTATCCTCTCACTGCTTCTCCTGGTCAGGGTCACAGAGGGGCCTGGAGCCTGTCCCAGGCAGCACGGGGCACATGGCCTGGGTGCAATCCCAGGATGCAGCATTGCACAAACCAAAAGGGCGACCATGCTCATGTGACCGTGCCTCCTCCCACACACGCACACGCGCAGCACCCAAACACACGAACACAAACACGCCCGACTGCTGCACTCAGCTATGATCCATGCGGGCCATCTCACATGCCTGTGTTTTCCTCTGGGTGATTAATGAAGATCTCAGCTTGGGGACCCGGCTGCTGACAGGCCCTTTAGCAGCCCTGATTTACGGCTCATTCCCACTCGCATCCCGCCCTGTTTGGACAGGGCCGCACCCCACGTTACCGTGGCCACGGCCGACCTGGCCGGATGTGTGCTAACCATGCAAACAGATAAACCCTCCATCACATTACCACCGCAAAGGCACAGTTAATCAGTTCAGTTAAAAAGGAAAAAAAAAGCTAAAACAAAGATTCATTGAAGGCGAGTGTCAGTACTGGTTTGCTTTTTCCCAGTTTCCTCCTCCCTTGGTTAATGTTTGCTCAGTTCTGCAGCCCCACTGCCATTCCAGGGCAGCAAAAACACACACAAGTGTCTTTTCATTTGTCTCACCATTTCTTCTCAGTGGGGCTTATCTGTGGGTGTGACCTCCACATTACCTCATGACAATGACCCCAGAGTGGGCTCTGAGAGTGCAAAGCTGACCTTTTCTCAGCCAATGCACTGCAGAATGCTCATCTAAATCAGAATCTAATACTAACTGGGACCCTGATCAAAATATGCAGTTAGAAGATGGATGGATGGATAGATGGATGGATGGATGGACAAACATTTGTGAAACTTCATAAAGGCACCTGCAGAGGCCAAACATTCTTGCCCTACATTAGCCAGCACATCTTTAAACCAGAGGGGATGAATTTTATTGGAAAAGCTTGTGCACTGATGACAGTGAAATGCTCCTCAGTGAGTGATAAAGGAAGGAATGAGACCATTGCACAGGAAGCAGATCACCACACAGGAAGCAGATTACCACACAGGTAGGAATCCACCGCACAAGTAGGAGACCACCGCACAGGAAGCAGAGCACCAGACAGGAAGCAGATTACCACACAGGTAGGAGAGCACTGCAAAGGTAGGCGTTCACCATACAGGAAGCAGATCAGCAAACAGGAAGCAGACCACTAGACAGGAAGCAGATCACCACACAGGAAGCAGACCACTAGACAGGAAGCAGAGCACCAGACAGGAAGCAGATCACCACACAAGTAGGAGAGTACTGCACAGGAAGCAGATCACCACACAAGTAGGAGAGTACTGCACAGGAAGCAGATCACTAGACAGGAATCAGATCACCACACAGGAAGCAGACCACTAGACAGGAAGTAGATCCCCACACAGGAAGCAGGCCACATACATAGGAAGTAGATCACTGCACAGGAAGCAACCCACCACACATGAAGCAGACCGCCACACAGGAAGCAGATCAAAGCACAATAAGCAAACCACTGCACAGGAAGCAGCCCACAGTACAGGATGTTCACTAGAGTTTTGACAAAGTCAGTGTGGCATTAATGCGTTGTTAATGTAACCCTCATGCCCAGTGATCCCTTGTTTCTTTATGCACTAAATTTTAGCACCACAAACCTGATAGGAGCACTAAAAATGATTGACGTGAATGTTTTCTTCTTCACTAATATGGCCCTCTGCCTTCATCCTAACTATTAAAACCGCTTAAGTCCTCCCCCTCTGACTCACAGCCCCACAGGCAAACGAGTAACACACGCAACACGCAAATGAAGCAACAAATGCGGTAAACAGCAGGTAGCATCCTGATGACGCGGCTCTCTGGGCTTCTGCTGCATGATATGTCGCAGTCAGATGCTTCATGCAGGTTCAGGGGAAGGCCTCTATTCACCGGCAGCCTCTCGATGGGGTCCTGCCTGAAGCAGAACACCTCCCAAGGAAACCCATCAGCCCATCAGTCAGTGTTAATCTACACTGCAGCTTTACTAATCTATAATCACACAGATTTCAGGTAAAACCTTTAAAGGTAATTTTATTGGTTATTGTGTTTTTTTTTCTCATGAGGCACAATCAATCCTTCTAAACTCTCAACTATAAAAAGGCATAATGAATAGTGTTCTTTTATGATTAAAATATAAAGGACAATCAATCTTATACCCTGTAAAAAAACCAGAAAAGTAATGAAATTTAAAATGAAAATGATGTAATGGTTGTGCGGGGAGGTATAATTTTCGCTTTGCTGGCAGGGGAAGATTGGAAGGTCACCTTAAGCAGGGGTGGGGGCGTAAACACCAGCACCCCAGCAAGGAAAAGGTATGTTTTTACTCTTTGCCTGAGTAAAGGGAGAGACGTTTGTACATGTTTTGGTGGTGGTGCGGTTATACTGTGTAGGAAAATAAAAGTTGCACTTGTCATCTCTCACATGGGTTTAACCTCCTTCAACACCTCTTCATGTCACATAGGTGCCCCCTACAATCTCCATGTGCATTGATTGGCCTGCTATACTTGGTCCTGCTAATTGGCACGTGTATAGTACCATACACACCACCACGCTATCCTGGGGTATAATTTAAGCAATTCAGCTGGAGGCCAGCATAGCTCAGCATCACATGTATGCTAGCAGCTGAGAAATGTACCCAGGTAGCCTCAACAGTGTCACCACCGGTAAACAGGGGAATACGGGGTCATCATAATGACCCTGGGATGTTTCTTATTTGCGGTGGGCCGTGCAGAGCCCGTGCCCGTTCGGCACGGTGGACACGCCTCGTCGGGAGTATAGAGCGCCCGCGGTGTGCCGCTGCGAAATGAACGCTTTGTTTTTGAAGGTGTGTGTGT
>JAODKL010000040.1:26670381-26680842 GCA_026780765.1 Petrocephalus schoutedeni
GGGGGATACCCCCCCCCCCCCCCAGCCAGACGCCATCCACAAATTAGGCCAATGAGGTTTTTACTATTTAGGTCAATTGGCATCGTCTGTAATGCAATCTTGGGCTGCTCCAGAGGGGTACCCGAGACAAATGAGATTACGTAAAACGGGAATGCATGACTAAATAGCTTAATTAAGCTTCACTTGGCATATTCATCCATGCAGTCACCCCCCCCACCCCCCGCCTTTACCTTGATTAATAGTTACTTTAAAGTATCCTAAAAAGCACAGCAAGGACACTATCTAAGAACAGCACATCGGAAATAACCATCTATGAGCACGCACACACACAGGGAGCCAGGAGAGTGTGACAACAGACGCCTCCCTCACAACTTTACTGCTCGGCACCACAGCGCTATCACTAAGAGACCCTGGGGACGCGTCCTGCCTTATCACACCACAGAGTACCACCGGCCCCAGCTGCTGGCCATTAACTGATTCTCTCTGAGCTGCCCCCCCCCCCACATCCAAACAAAGTTCCATTTCACATGTCTAGTTGTGTTGGAGCTTGTGTTGGGGCCATCGGCAGGACTGTGCGCGCCTGTGTGTGTGTGACCAGGTGTCCAGACGGCTGGATTTGGGCTCACTACTGTTCCTGCCGGGACGGGACAAGCGCCCTAGGACTGAGTGGCAGAAAATGGAACAGACAAAACGTGGCTTCTCTCCACTGGATTCTCCTTGAGCGACACACATATAGGTAAAGAAGGGAAACAGCGACAAAATAGCATTATTCTTCAAGGGGAGAGACGAGATCTGCCAAGCGAAAAGAAAACCAACATTTTTTCCAGACAAATACACGTGATCAAAACAACAATGTGTTCGTTTCTCTCTTTGAATGAAACACTTTCTGAAAAGCAGTCATCTCCAGTTAAACGACTTAAACATTTGTCATGTCTAGCCCCCCCACCCACCCCCACCCCATCCCAATCACTTTCTTTTTTTGGCAAGCGTTTTGAAGAATCCATTTCAAGTTGGTAGTTGTTCCTTGTCTGGTTGAATAAAACTGGCAGGGAAACGGGAAATATTCCCTCCCATTATGCTGTCAGGAAAGATTCTTTTATCAGGGCTTCTGACGGAGTGCAGCCGCAGCTCCGCTCTGCGCCACAGCCCGTCTCCAGGGTGACTGCGCTTTTCGCCAAGTTTCCCTCAAAAATAACGTCAAAAATATATTAAATATTTTCTGAGAAAATTTCCCTTTGAGCTTCCACCTGTGCTTCCACCAGACAGGACCCAGAATATGAAATCATTGGGCGCTGAGCTTGGGCCGGGCCGGGTCACCGAATCTGCACGCGTGCATTTACGTTGTGTGTGCGTGCGTGCGCCCGCGTTTGTCCCAATGGATCTCTGCATGCAATAGAGCAGATTTGCACAACATCATGAGTCAGTGGCTTAATCGGAAGCCATTTCCTGCTGGTCTCTGCTCATTGACCGTCTGCGGCTATGAAAAGGAGTGGAAGCATTAATTGCTTAATGCAAATTTATGCAAATGACCCTCCCTTTCCTAGCATTGCACAAGTAAGAGTCGCCACAGCTATTCCCGGTATGGACACTGCTTTATAGGTGGCGGACCCACTCCTGACAGCCATCTGTAGGATATAGGATCTAATGGGGGGGGGGGATAGAGAGAGAGGAACAGAGAGCAGTTTCACAGGATGTGAAAGTTGAGAACATCATTGCAACCACCTGTTTAAGTTGGTGTGGCAGGAGTGCGCACGCGTGCGTCTGTCCTCATGCAGCGAGCTGCGACCGACAGTTGTGTCAGGGGGAGGGCCCTCCGCATGCAGCCACACTGCTGGCCTGCCTCAAACGGTTTTTGGGAAACACGCGCACACAAACCCCGAACTAACTGGGTAACCCTTTCCAGCTAGATCTCGCTTCCCTCCAAACCACGGCTGAGAGGGCGAGGCAGAGAGAGGAACCAGAGACGGCACACATGCGCAATCGCTCGGTGAGACCAAACACACGCACACGTGGCAGGAAGAACTCCAGGCCGCACCTGCTGCCCGGCCCTCGGGACGCCGTGGTATAAAGCCCCCCGCCCGCATAGCAGCACGCGGTAGTCCCCGCTCAGACAAGTGGAGAGGCAGCTGCCAGCAGGGGAGGGGGCATAAAGAGGAAGAGAAAAACGGAGACATGGGGGGGTGAACCACCACGCAACCGTCGGTGCACAGTCAGCTGGAGTGAGGGCCAGTTGACACATCAGCACTGAGCGCTTGCAGAGTTCACATGCCACCGGCCCCCACCCCCACTGCTGGCTGCCACAGACAACTCTGAGACTGCAGAAAGTGTGTGGAAGTGAAACCACCCTCCACATCATGGAAACCAAGAGACCATGGAAAAACATTAATAACACAACAGAGGGGCTAGTTTGTCACTTCAAAGTGTAGTTATGGTGCTAATTTAACTGGAGCTCATCATATGTGTCGTTCAAGCTAATGCCTAAATACTGAAACATCGTGTTATAATCTGTGCCGATTAAAGTCACGCGTCCTGATGGCTTGGGGTGAGAGACAGTCATTGTGAGCAGAGAGTGCCTCGCTGTTGGGATGGACCTGTTGGGAGCCCCACCCACAGACGGCCACGTCCAGGCAAACAGCAGGGCGGGACTGCTCGGGGGGTGCATTGCTTTGTTTAGCTGGTGTTCAGAGGGACATAACTGCGAGGCAGATAAGGCATCATGAGCATACAGCTCGCCAGAAGCCGCTAGGCCGACCTTCCCGGACTGAGAAAATGATAAAACTGGAAGAAGAGCAACCCGGACAGGACCCAACATCAGACAGGCAGCTCAATAAATAAGACAAATATAGTCTAGTAGGAACAAAGTAAAACCATTTCAAACCTCAAGTTGAAAACCATAGTAAATGGCAAATCTGACAAAATTTATTTACTGACTGCTTGTCGACCAAATATCAGGCTGCCCCTTTATCCACAAATTAAAACAAGTGTCAAGAAGTGAGATTTTGTTCGCTTCCAAATTTCCGAGGGACCCTTAGCTTTACTTAACACTTGTTCGGCACCCCTTGAGGAGCCCATCACCAAAATCTTTGTAAAACCTCATGCCCAGGCATTCCCCCATGACACGGGGACATGCTACCCGCCTAAGGGCCGGGGGAGGTCCCCATGACACGGGGACAGGCTAGCCGCCTAAGGGCCGGGGACAGGCTAGCCGCATAAGGGCCGGGGACAGGCTAGCCGCATAAGGGCCGGGGACAGGCTAGCCGCCTAAGGGCCGGGGACAGGCTAGCCGCCTAAGGGCCGGGGACAGGCTAGCCGCCTAAGGGCCGGGGACAGGCTAGCCGCCTAAGGGCCGGGGGAGATCCCTAGAGCTCTGACAGTTACGGTTTCTCTTTGGTCTTAAAATCTTGAATTCCTTGTCTGAAGTGGAGTCTGAAGCGGCAATAAGGGTTATGAGGTCAGAAGCCAATCCCCAGAGGGTATAGGTTCAAATTCCCTCTTACTGAAAGTGACAACCTTTAAATGAGCACAACAGACTTCTGTTTATTCCATAGAATATCAACTGGAGCACCTCCAGACAAATACCTTCCTCAAGGGCAGAGCAGAATCAGGTCTCTTCTTTGAATCTGATCCCTCGAATCCCCCATCCCTCCTCGCCCTGTGACCTTGGTGCAGCCAAATGAAATCAATGGGTCGACAAATTGACACGTTAGGACTTTACTCTTTGCCGTTTTTGGAAATCCGGACGAGCAGAGTTGAGTCGCACCCTTTGTGAAAGATGTCTCTATCCCTGAAGGAAGCAAGTCTGTCTTTGGTCTTTGTGCCTTTAAAAAAAAGAAAAAGACTATGGGAAACATCTGTAGGTATTTCGGAGCAGGCTGGGGGGCTGCCTTCTCACGACTGCCAGGTGATGATCTAGATGCCACTCTTTAACACCCTCATCAGGCCTGATCTAACCAGCATTTAGGCACACGGAGCTCTTGATCAGCAGTGTGGACCCGCTAGATGCCACTGTCTTAACACCCTCCTCGGGCCTAATCTAACTAACATTCAGCCACACAAACCTCGCGAGTAGCAATTTGGACCTGCCATACCATAGTTCCAAGATGCCATCTGTTCTTCACATCATTAACACCCTGAGCTTTGTATCGTACCAAAATTTAGCAGAAGGGACTAAGGAGACTATGAAAAGAGCAGCAAATTATAAAGGAAAACAATCCAGCAAAAATAAAAATCACAGACCAGCACAAGAGGCCGTGCCCTGGCGTGAGGGACAGCACATTTGTCACTTGGCTCAGTATCCCGGACACATCCCCAAAGCACCACCCCACGGAATTCAACCTGTATTCCACCAAAGGGGCTGGGAATCAAAATGGCAGGAGGGTGAATCAAGGAGTGACGGCCCAGCAGAAAACAAGCCTCAAACCTGCTGCTAACAAACAGCAGGTTTGGTTGGAGAGGAAGTTCAGTGAATACCAGGCAGGACCAATCAGGAGAGGTGTGACCTGGCGAGGCACGTTTAGATCACTACTTGCTGGAGGGGTAGTCATTAATGGGGAACTCTGTCTGGAGTCAAATTTGCTGTAGGGGTTCAAACAGAATAGGTGGGATACGGTCATTGTAGGTGAAGAATTTTCCCATGAGAATAAAAGGCACCTTTATTACAAAGGCAGCTTCAAAGTGACTCAGCAGTTGCCAAACTCCAAAGTGGCACTCGAACATATTTGCACCGTGAAACGGCCGAGCGAATGACGGCCGGCTTGTCTGCCCGCCGGCCGGCCAGCCGGCCTTCTTGCCGCTGGAGACGGGCGGGGAGCTTCCTGGATGATGCCGTGTGCCGTGCCCAGCAGGATGCGGGGCGCGTCGCGGTGGAATGCGCTCACACGTGTGCACGCACGAGCACGTCAGAAGTCGCGCGAGCTGTAGGACTTCTCAGCGTCTGAGCCCCAGAAACCCAGAAGCAAGAACAAACAAAGGGGCTCGCTGTGGGGGCACGTTTCCCAGCTGTACGCGCTCGCTGAAAAATAATAGGGGAAACCCCCCCCGGCCAATCCGGATTCCCCGGCTCTGTCCCCAGCTGGCCATATTGTCTCTCTGCTACAGGTCTCTCTCTCTCTGTCTCTCTCTCTCTGTCTCTCTCTCTCTCTGTCTCTCTCTCTCTCTGTCTCAGCCTTTGTCTCTCTCTGCTAGCTTTGTTTATCATCCTTAGCCACATATCAAATTTCTAATTTGAAAGCTATCGTCACCATATTTGAGTTCTTTAATAGTCAAGTTGATATGTAGCACAAGGTACCTGAAAATGCTGACAATAAGCATTAATATTATGGCATCGCTTGGCCTGGCCTTGTCCAAGAGTGGCGCCACATGGATCCTGCTCACACTCGCCGGCCAGGGACCTGCTTCCCATGTGCTACTTGTCCTTGTTTTTGGGTTGGTAGAACACACCTCTGGGGCTACCCCAAAAACATCAGTCTGCCTTACACCACTACAAAGCCAGGCCGACACTGGAAATGAATATCCCTCCAGCAGCTCAACTGACCCTGGACAAGGCACTGAAGAACAAAACCAGCACCTCTTCCCTCCCCAGCAGTATTTTACCACACAATAACCATAAGAGCCTCATATTTCACACTGGGTCCTGGCCCAGCAGCCCCCAAACGCATGTCGACGTCGAATAAAACACTGGTGTTGGGGGTGGGAGAAGCCATGACGACATGAGCAGTGAGGGATGAGACGTCACGAGGTCCCACTGCGGCCGGCCCCAACACAAACGGTCACGGGACTGATCAGAACATCACACTGCCACAATAAAACTCCTTTTAGTCTCCCCCATGCTTCAAAAAAAAGGAAAACCAACATCAAATTTGAATGATTTGTGGGAATGCAAATCTCACCTTGAAGAGAGGCATGTGGCTTGTCCGTTTGAGTGGTTTCTCTCCATCTTCTCACTCTCCATCCTCTCTCTCTCCATCCTCTCTCTCTCCCTCTCTCTCACACACACTCACACACACACAGTGTGTGTGACGTCGGCTGCCTGTGTTCTATTCCTGGCCAGAGCGTCCTCCCTGTGCCCGTCCACATCACAGAAAGAAACCACCACAATCACCGAGTCCCCCTCGACTTTGGTCTCTCTCTTCTATTTGGGGGCGCGGGCAGGGGCGAGTGGGGGCGGCCCGGCCTGGCCTCCACCGCGGCGGCTACCCGCCGCTCAGTACGGTGCCTCAGAGGCTGGGACAGTTGTAACCACAAAGGGGGGAGGGGTGAGGGGGTGCTGGCCCTGGAAAATCCACCACACAGCCAAGAGGGGCTTTGTTCCTGCGGCGCCCCCCCCCCCCCCGAGGGGGCCCGCCCGGGTGCGCAGGGCCCCCTACTCAAAACAGCCCCCCACTTCCCAGCCACCCTATGCTGCCGTTGGCCTTGGAGGGGAGAGAAAACACCACCAATTTATCTACAAGCACAGTCAGGCCCCCGGGGATGGGGTGTGGGTGCGGGGTTAGGTTAGTGGGTTTCGGGGGGGGGGGGGGGGGGGGGGACAATCTTTCTACCCAATCATGCCCCTCCTCATCCCTCTTTCCACTGTTACTTCTGAAGGTTAGGCCTGGAAAAAAACATGGCACTGGATATAGATCGGCAGGGGGAAGGGAGGAAGCCTAAGAGGGGAGATTAACTAAATATTAACCAACAAAAACACAGCTGCTGCCTCAAACAATGGCGGCCCTGGCCTGCCTTCCTGCTGCCAGAGCGATGGAGGGGGGCAGCCATGCTCTGTCCTATGGAAGAGCCCTGTGTGTGTGTGCGTGTGCATGCCACAGACACACACTCATTCAATGAATGAGGCAGAGATGCACAATATCAGAAAACTAATCTGTGACGTTAAGCCCCCCCCCCCTTCGTAAATCTGCTCCAACTTCAGGAGAAGGGCCTTTTCCCTGGGACTGGGATACTGGATCATTACATTATCCTTACTGGTTACCCGCAGGGTACTCACACATCAAGTAGAGGGGGAAAAAGGTACGGGAGTACGGGAGGCGAGTAGGAGAGGAACCCGCTACAGGGCAGGGACAGGGCAGGCCTGCACGCCAACCTATGCAACCCTTACCCACAATGCACGGCGCTCCATCATGCCCACATCACAAAACAATTTAGGCACCGCCTGGGGAGAAAAGATGCCAGATATCACAGCAGGAGCACAGCCAGAAGGGTTCCCATTTATCTGGGCCGTCCCAGGCAGTGCCGCCGCGTCCCCGGCGCCAGAACACGCACAGGAGGACCTGGTATGCGGACACCGCGCCGATCTCAAGATTTACTCGCAGGACAACGGGGGGCCCACAGTGAACATTTCAGCAGACCTTTCCAGAAGCATCCCACCATACTTTGAACGCCCGACTCCGTCATGCTCCTGGTTTTATGTACTTCAGCTCAGTGTATGTAGCTCTTTTTGGGCTCTCTTTGCACGCACACACACACACACACACAAGCCTCTCCATTCATTTACATCAATGCAGCTGCAATATGCAAAATAGTTAGGCTCGGACTCTCTGACTCGGTAAATTCTCACAGCGTTGACGCCTGGAAATAAGTGCAGGGATTGTGAACCCCACAATTAGCTGGGTGACCAATCCTCCCCCTGTAAACCCAAGTGTACTCTTTCCCTCATTCAATATATTAAGAGTTTGCACTCAATCAACACCTACAACAGGTCGCCATGAAATTCTTTACATGAGTGTGATTTATTGAGAGCTGTCTGGAGGAGAACACAGACGCGGGAGAACATTTAAACAGAGTTACTCAAGCCAGATGCTAAACGGGCAGTAGGCCTAGGTGAGAAGATCTGCACGCCGGGCACTGCCACCACAGCGATGGTGCCTTTAATGAAAGACCAACACTCCTCGAGCAGTTCTCATTTCCCAAACAAAGGTTTATGTCCAAACTCAATGGAAGACAGGGGATCAATTATGCTATCCTTATAACAATCAAAGCTTCTGCAACTGTCGAAAAGTCCATTGAAAAAAATAAACTGTTCCCGGATTTGGCAGTGATCTTCGCATCCGTAAGGGAGATGCTAACGCTCTGCCTCCATGACAGAGGCCATTTTTTGGTAAAGCTTGCAAAATTAGCATTCTGGCTAATTCAGACTGGACTGCCGCTCCTCCACCTGAAACAGCGGTGGCTTGGAATACATTATGATCATTTCAGCAAAACATGGTGAAAATGCAGGCCAAACTGAACACGGGGCTTGAACATGGCCAATAGTGCAAAGATGTGTTTGACTGTTAAAACATAAAATGGTGGCAGATTTGATACTGAGCAGGAGCGCCTCGGTTATAGAGCCTCCAGGGGCTGAGATGCCAAATACAGTGCCAGTCGGCATAGTCCTGACTGTACGCCGAGGGCACAGGGCCGGTGCGATCCTAACACCCAGGAGACAAGAGCTGGGGCTGGCCACAGATTCCGAGCTTGGCACCCCCCCCCCCCCCCCCCGTGTCCTTTGTGTGCTAGGGAGGAATGCCCATCTGCACTCAAACCCCCCGCCACCCAAAACATGAACAGCACCCCGACAACTGTGTCGTCACAAAGAAGCCCTCAGTCTCCGTCTCAGTGTAGGTTAAACGGTTTGCATAACTCAATCCCGGCATAAGCGTACTGCTTAAGCCCATGACGCACAAATGCTACCCAGCAAGACCCTTCAAAATGAAACATAGCCATATTAAGTCAATGAAACAAATAAAAAATGTATATGAAGTAGTTATACTATATATAACACAAACACAAAATAGCACAAAAAGGTAAATGAGGACCATCCCTCCCGCGGCAGCTTCCAAAAAAACACTGCTAGAATCAGAGGATGTTTCCATAATGAGATCTGACTGGGGTCATATCAGCCAGGCTGGGGGGTGGGCTTGGGGGTGGGGGAGTTAAGGTTGGATCAGCTTATTTTGGTATGTCAGCCCTTCCAACTGTAAATATCCATCTGATGAAAGGACACTGCGCTATTTCAATATTTCTGGGCATGGTCCTAGTACCCAGATGGCCGTTACGAATGCAGCAGTGCACCGAGATCTAAAGGGGTGACTGTCAGCACGCTCACTCAGCGAGTGCCAATCTGCTCACCACTCCGGACTCCAAAAACTTTACCAAAGCTGAGCACAACTATTAGTGGTTAAAAAAAAAAAAGAAAGAATACAAATGCTAGCTCTTTTATCACTACAGCTGGCCGTCTCCACACACCATGGCTCGCGACAAACTCAACACGCTTGTGCAAGATTCACGCTTCAGATCTCAAATTCCGCACTTCTGTGCACAAAATGTCTGGGATGTCAAAGAAGAGCTGTTAGAGGCCAAACTGACACGTCTAAGTGGGTTCCAAAGAAAGTTTTTTTGGGTGGGGGCAAGAGTCTTTTCAGCGCGCGCGCACGCACACACACACACACACACACACACACACACACACACACACACACACACACACACACCTGCTTGGCCACAACCCAGAAGGCGTCCCTTCGAATGTCCTCCCCTGCTAATTAGCCTAGATCCCCCCGCATACATGCTGCTTATCACGTCATAAAATGGAGGACAGACTCCAGCCCCCCTCTCTGACACCTGACAGCCAGCCAAATGCTAAGCTCCTTGTGTCGAACAAATAAAGATGATTTACAGTGCATATGAGAGCAGCGATGACACACACAGTCATCTGGGACAGATATATGACTTTTGGATTATACGTGCCGAGACTGATGACCCCTTGGTGGCACACCAGACATCACATAATAACACGTCCTTCTCCGAACCATAACCCTCACCTCATAATGCTCACCATGTCGCAAGAACTTCAAACATCCTCTCCATCGGCACTGTGGCATGACTATGCTGAGTGAGCCATTGTGATGGGACCAATGTCCATTCCTGAAGAAGGGCTTTCAAAGAGTGTACCACCTGACATTTGTTGACCAATAGGCATACTCACACACATAGCAGATAACATGTATAAAGTTGATTTACCGTTAGATAGGTATGAGCGTGCTATTTGTGTAAGGATTATTTGTTTATACTGCAGCACTGATAATTCCCTATTCAACCAATTTAGTATTTTTCAGATTAGTAGGACACCATTATGGCAGGAAATTTGAATTTTATATGGCCATGGATGAATTTGTCTCGATTCACCCCCCCATTTGTGAACAATACATTCATTCTGCAGTCATTATATTTTCCACTAAAGACTTACTTGCTGACATTCATATTTTAAAGTTTAGCAAAACTATACTAATATACAGAGCCAACATAAAAGGACTGATACCAACAGAGCTGCCTGGAAAATGAAGAAACACATGCCCACAAAAGACCATCCATAGCCCCAGAATCACTCAGGATGACCTTTGCCATAAAAATCTAGTGACAGATGAATGATGCGAGTTTCTGGGGGTGGGGGTGGGTAAGCTGCACGGGGGGGGGGGGGGGGGGGGG
>JAODKL010000040.1:26681044-26711044 GCA_026780765.1 Petrocephalus schoutedeni
GGGGAGTGAACTTGACCTGGCTATTAGGACAGAGGCTGCTTGGTGTGTCAGACTATCCTTCAGTAGCCAGGGAGGGAGGGGAGGTTGCTCCCAGCTACCCCAAAACTAAAGCAAATGGGGGGGGGGTGAGAGATGGAGACCCACAACCACATGGGATGACCCCCCCCCTCGCCCACAGGCTGCCAACTATTTCATGTCTGCTATGAGGAACACTGGAATCTCTTAAATGGGAAAGACCACAGCCCACAAATAAATGAGTATGCCTGAATTTGCAGGGGAAACATCTGCTATCTCCTTAGAAAGAGTTCTAGACTCTCCGGGGTCTTCCCAAATGACACCATTAAGACACCAAATATTAACCTCCCCCCCAAAAAAATCATTATTAAAAACGAAGGCCAGAGGAAGTTCCCCTTGTTGGCTGTGGGGTAGTAAATATCGAGTTTTATGGCTGACCACCAGGGAAAACAGCAGGCCTGAGCAAGGCCGAATTCACTTAAGTGTATTTGGTTTTCCCATACAGAGCCCCCATTGCCGGTTATTCCCCTACATTCCCACCCCCTGCTGCACACAAACACACTAAGACAAATCCTTCTTCCTGTTCAGCGTAGCTACAATGCAACACATTTGCCCCGGCTCACTCTACCCGTGTCCCCCATCAAGACGACCGCTAACTGGACCCCTTCGCTGTTGGCCTTCCCCGAGAAGATTGCATCTTTTATTTATCACTGCTTGGCTTTATTTTTTCCAGTGAATTCCAGGCTGAAATGCAATCAGCCAGGAACCCCTCCCTGTGTGTGATCCTGTCATTCCTCATTGCAAGCATGCAGAATGAGACACACACGCACCGGCGTGCGCGCGCACCCACACACACACACACACACACAAAAAGGAGAAAGGGCTCATCTGAGCAAACAAAACCAAAGCTAATTCTAGTCTGTTGCATACAACTAGAGAGCAGGCAGGGAGCAGAGCCTTCTCGGTGTCAGAAAACCACACAAAAATGCAAAAGGACTTAATCAGATGCACGGCGAGCCAAACAAAGGCAGGCTGACTGTACTGCAAGCAGAAATCGAGATCAAATTTTCTTAAAAAAAAAAACAAGATAACACTGTAAAGCACATTTACAGAATGCACTGGAATTTAAATTAACCACAAAACCTAATGAGATTAAAATCCCTTTCAAAGGGTGCTGAACCGCCGCCGCCGCCCCCCATCCCAGAAAAATCACAGATCTCTGAGACTAATTGCTTTAACGAATGCAAAAAAAAAACAATAGGTGGCCGACCCTGGAACCTGTGCGCAGATTCGGGTCCCTGAGATAACAGGGCTGGACAGGGGATAGGCGAGGACGAGTGTTGACATTTTCACACCTCTCCGATGTGTATTGCCTCCCCCCCGTCGTTTTAATCGCTTAGAAATGACAACGTTTCTCGGGCGGCTTGATCTACGATACCGCGGGAGAGAGGAGGAGGAGAAAACAGCGAGAATCTGCCCGGCGTGAACGGGACGGATGCGGAGCAGAACCGATCCGCTGCAAATTGCCAATGTCCGTCAACAAAATAGAAGCCCTGCAGCTTTAAACCGCCGTCCCTCCCACCCCTCTCCAAATATCTTCTATTTAACAAGCAGTGAAAAGAAATAAAAAGGCGCCTTTGTACGCCTTCCTTTTGGATGGTGACAGGAAGCTGAAAAGACACAAATGAACATGAAAATGGGAACAAAGTGCCAAGCTTTCAATGGGAATGCCTGACGGCTATTTGATATGCGCACTCGGCAAATACGAGCTTAAAAAGACTGTGGTCGCTGCTCCCAGGGAAAATAAATAGCAGCATCGCTCTTTAAAATTATAATAAAAAGCGATTAGGTTCGTCGACGTCCGAACAAGTGCGTCCTGTTCCCCTCCACCTGCCAGCGAGTGACATTCGTGTTTAGAGACAACACGTTGCCTTAGAAAAAAAGAGGCTAAACCCTGTTTAGATTGCGACGCCGAATAACCTCCCCCACCACGGTGCCTTTCAGTCCCACGGCGAAGGGGAAAAAAAGATAAACAGAATAGACAGACGAGCGAAAAAGGGCCAGTCCTGCCTTTTCTTTTCACAGCCTCCATGCGAACGCCAAAAAAAGGGGGGGGACGCATCTTTTGAGATAATCGATTCACCGATAAAGTCGATCAAAAATAAACTGCGCGTCTATAAAATCGCATCGCCCAGGCAGCGGACCTCATAAGAGGCAGACCTTCGCGGTCCCCGAATCACTATGCCACTTCCGTAATTATCTTTTTTTTTCCATTCCGCTAACAAGGTAGCTAATATGCTGAAAATATCATTGGTGGAATCGATTACGATTTTTTTAGTAATCTACCAACATATTCCTTTCGATTGTTATTGAGGAGGGGGCCGGCGATTGCGTTTTACCTAGCTAGGCAAAGTGAAATGTATTGTGTTCATGCTGATTGCATGCAAAGCCCCGTCATATGTCTCTGCGATAGCTAGCTAGCTGCATTCCTTCCTTTGTCCAAAGCAAAATAGCCAGCCAGCTCTTGATTTCCATCTTGTCCCCCCCCTCCTCCATTTTTACACAATGCATTACAGTTTTTAATCTGGCAGGAATCCAGTTATTGTCTGATTATGCGCTCCGTTATTGTTTTATCCGAAAGATAAGGCTTCTGAAACGGACGTGAATAAATAAAGCACTTTTCCTCCCCCCATGCCCGACTACTCACCGACTTGCAGTACGTTGTCTACGCAGCCACTTTCAAGCAAAGCGATACCCCGTCGGAAAGGCAACCGAGTCTCGTCGCTGTTTTCCCCGGCAGCTCCACTCTCCTCCCCGCCCGTGTTGAAGGACGAATACATGCAGATCTCCCGTTCGCTCCTGGGGAATGACCAGTACACGATCCTCCTCTGGACGGGCTCCGGAATCCTTTCAAAGCGCTCCTCCACCCTCTGAAACGGCCACTTCTCTGCTACTTTCCTCGCAGCGATGTCCAGCAGGGACTCCGGGCTCTGAGTTTTGCCAGACCCCCCTTGGGCAGTACCCTGACCGCCACATAAGGCTCCACCAGCCCTCTGTCCCTGTCTGCACGCCGGATTATAGCCGGGACGGCAGCAGAGCCGTTTAGCTGGGGGTTGCTGAACGCGCTCCGCCATGATCGCACTGCTTTAGCTGTACAGCCAGTCACCGTACCATATAAACGGGATAAGGAAGAGAAAAGGATACACTTTGGCCGATTGTTCGCCGAATATGGGCAGCGTGACCTTATTTGGTAAGGTGGGCGGGCGCTCGGCGTGTTGTCAAATCCTTTGTGTGGCCAAATTAAGAAAAGGGGGCGGCGCTCTGGCCGGCTGCCAATGCCTTTGCCGTGCTAAAAAAGGAGTGAAAGGCGGAATTCCCGAACGTCGGCAAATCCTATGTGAAGCCATCCGGCACAGAATAGGAGGAGCCCCGATGACTCGGAAAACTTTTAAATTCTTATTGATTGAGTTTAGCAGCGGAGCTTTAATCTATGGGCGGTCTCCTACCCCCCACCCCCGCCAGGCGTGAACGACTGCTTTGACTAAGGAGGTCTGAGATAACTCTGTTACAAAACATCCGGAGAGTCGGGAAGAGGGAGGACGGCTTTGTGGGGCTTCTCGGTGTCCGCTAAGGCTGGCCGCTTTGATCTCGGCTGTCGGCTGTCAGGGGGAGGAGGGGAAAACGCAGCCCCCGAGTATTGTGACGCTTTATTTGGAATGGAATGAGGGCCTGGTCCGATTAGCGTTCGATGGCCGCCCTGCCCAGAATCTTGGCTGTACCGTTCTGGTGATAAATAAGCCTGACGTCGGGATTCCCCCCCCTTTCTAAACAGGAGCACGTCTTACCGCGATGATTAACCGCATAAAGAGAGCACGACTATTCAGCAGGAAAATTAATTTCGTTGCCAGTGCAATTTTACGGACGATAGATCCCGCTTTATTCGATCTTTTACGTGCGAATGGAAGCCTACTGCTATTGTGTGTCCCGCTGTACTGTAGGGAGGAGGGGGCCTTATCAGTTCGTTTCAAACGGAGTTTTGCACAGATAAAGTGGCAGGACCCCAGACATACTGCAGATGCCAGCTGCTCGTTGCTCCCCTTCTCAGTGGCGTCCCAAGCTGGAGCCGCGCTGGCTTTCCGAGCCTCGCCATGTCCTCACACCATCTACTCTTCCACTCTCAGGCGGAGCCAATTCGGAAAGTTTTTGGACGAGATGATACTAGACACTTGGGTTAAAATACGACCCATGGGGAGAGGCCGACCAGCTGGGCGCCGTGGCGACTGCACGGGAGGCTGTGCTATATCCGCTGTGGATTATCGCCGGCAATCAATTTCTTTAAAATGTCTTTATTATTGATCATTCTTATAAATTCTCCTAGAATCAGTTAATAAGTAAACAAATATGTATTTCACTGACCACAGCAGCATAAAAAAAATCAAAACGATCTTATTTTTCGTACACATTAAAGATGTAGTCACACAACGTATGAAATACGTTTATATTTACCAACTTGATCAGTTCTTTTAATCTTTAATACAAAAATCATTGGACTGTTTTATCTTGGAAAATAAATATATTTAGCTGTTTATAGACAGTATGTAGACAGCAGTATGTATATTTTATGTTTATTGACTCATGCTTATTATTAAGAATTACAATATCACTCAAAATTGTAAGCCTATGTTTTGAAATATATTGGGATGTTCTGAGAAACAAATATTAGTACAGTATGGTTGGGGACCATACGCCAAATATTATAAATAAAGATGACTGCAAGTAAAGAATTGATTGATTCACTGAGGATTGAGCCACTAACCAAATGTAAAGACTAAGTTCTCTTTTTTGCAAACAGAGATCATGAGCCATCCAACCTATGCTCTGGGGTTATCTGGCACACATTCTGCCCATGTTATCTTCCTTTAGCACAGTATTTAAATGTGATCAGGTCCACCCAGCAGTGGACATGGCCAGCCCTCCTGCAGTAACAATGGCAGGATTTGGTTTGGTTTTCTTTACTTTATGTCTTATTCACATGCACATGAACAGAGCCTTCTATAAAATGATGCCTGGAGTCCCTGCACGTCTGAAATCAATCCTCACACTGGGTGACAGGAGAGAACGAGGTTCTCTACTGAAGACATATAACAAGGACTATCCTCCCCTCAGGTTAATAAACTCTTTTCAGTACGTGTCCATTTTGCCTCTGGCTCTGTTCTCTGACTGGCCCCAGGGTTCCTCTTCAGAGACCACAGCTTTTCACTGTGTTGTGAAAACAAGCTCTGTACAGTGCACAGTTCAGTAAAATGCAATTTGGCTCATTTGTGGCATATGATTGGTAACTTCCTGTCTCGTTATATTTCAGGGCCAGTTCCTAGGGACAGTTTAGCATTGCTCAAACCTGATCATTGGAGTCCTGGTATTGTGTTACTGTTTTGTCCTGTCCCATCCCCCCACCCCACCATCAATGCACCCATCTCTTCCCTTGTAATTGTGGCACATGATTACCAATATGTTCCCAAAGACATGTATCACTAAGCCATAGAATATGGGTGGGGGAGTTGTGTCTGTTATTGGAAAGTCACTGGTTTGAATCCCCGGCTTAGCAAAGTGCTTTCATCATTTGACCAACCTAATTTATGACAAATAGAATCTAACTGTAAAATCTTCCATTGCGTGTAGTACAAACCTGAAATAACAACAAATACAGCTGACACTGGCAGCTATTCAGTATGACTACGTACTAGTTATTGCATATTTAACATATTTTGCTACCTATACAGAGGCTTGTTAATACTTGCTGGGACAAACCCAGTCTTAGTGACAGAGCTGCTTCGGGATGAAGGATCATATGGGTGACTGGCACGTCTTTCCTGTTGACCTTGAATGATGCCTGCTAAGTGTACTGGTGGATGTGGGTGGTGGCAGCACTGTACATTTGGTTCTTTTTATTTTCTTTTCAAAACACAACTCATGAAACCATCATCGGCATCACAGTTCCCATTAGGCAGGGCAGGGATTCCCTGTCAGAAGTTCTTAATGATGTCCACGAAGAGTGCATTGGTCATATAGCCAGCAAATAGACAGTTCCAGTATGCACCTTAAACCTGAGCATGTCTCCTGGTACGAATCAATGATCTCTGAATGAAACATTTTACAGACCTGTTTTGATATTCAATTCAATAAAAAAAAAAAATTGTCCCTGAGGGGCAATTAAGGGCACACAGGGCAGTTTTACACAGGACACACTGACATTAAAGTGCAACAATATTATATTGTTGTTGTTGTTTCTAAGATGAAGAATGCAAGATAAATTTCAAATTTCACAGGCAACATTTTAAAGATTTTTAGCCTACCCATTTCCATTGTTTAAATTATAAAAACCCATCTCACCATGATGCTGACTAAAAGCACGGTGTGTAGTGAAATATTACATTAATTCAGTGACAGCTGTGATTGTTGATGCCTCTCTTACAGTGCAGTAGTCAGAAACACTTAGAACAGGTAATTCCCAGTAACAAACATTCAGTTATGAATATGATGTGTAATTTCTCTCAGAACCTTGTACTTGATAAATGGTTGTAAGACGGATGGATCAATATATTGGCTATATATGAGTTACATATTATATATTACATATATATATAGGATATACAGTATATTGTATCATATTTAATTTATTTATTGTCTGTTGACTGCCATGTCCTTGAAATACATGTATATACCCAGACCTGCTACAGAAACAATTTTCCACCCTGGGACAACATGATCTTCTGTTAATTTTTGAAAAAAAACAAAACAAAATTATACTTCTTCATGCTTATAAATGTTCAAAGGCAACACAAATGAGGTAACTGAATGATCATTTTAATTTACTTATGAAGCCTGGGAAATTGATTTAAACTGGACATGGACAATGTTTACATTTCTCATACATAAAGATGCTATAAGTTCCTATATTATTTTGGTAACACTTTACTTGAGGGGCACAAAAATATAGTATGATACTATGAATTATGTGTTAATTAACCACAAACTAAGTCTTAGGTACATACTGATCTCATGTTAATTCATCATTAATGAATCGTGACACGTGTTTTATCTCAAGTAGTTACATTTGTTACTATATCTATTCATTCTGTAAACCATTGTGAACTACTGAAGGAACAAGTACTGACTAACACAAGTGACATACTGATCTCATGTTTGTTCATCACCAATGAATTATGACACATCTTTCTTCTCAAGTACCAACAATATTAATTCATGATTTGTATTTCAGTAGTAACTGAGTTATTATTAAGTATTTCTGCCCTGTCAAGTAAAGTGTTACCATTTTTTATACTCTTATATGGTTCAGGAAAGCATTCTGCATATTCAGTTCTGCTATCTCTGCCTTCATTCAGAACATCTGGTTTAAAGAAACAGAAATAATTTTTTACCTGGCACACATCCAAGACTCCACCAGACAAGGCTGATCTCCTGAAATGAAGCAATGGCTACTTGCAACCCAAAATTAAGCTGCAAAATTGCCAATAAACCTTGTTAATAAACCTTAGCTCGTTGTAACATCTACTGTGTTCACTTTTGTTATGGCTTTTTAAATAGCCATCCCTTCAAGAAAGAGTGCCAACCCAAACATGTTGGTTCAGAGACTGATGCTTCTGCTTTTGGTTGGTTTGTTCATTCATGCCCCTGCTCCGTCTATCTGGAGGCAGTTTTTCCAACATGGCCGACATGGATGTGCACCGCAGAAGCAAAGCAGGTGCAATAGCATTCAGAGCGCCCAGCCCCCAGAGTTCCCCCAAAGGAAGTCGGATTCATTTTCAGTCTGCTGCTTAAGGGGACATTGTACGGTATCTCGCCCCTCAGTATCATGTCTGAAAGCTGAATTTTAAGCTCTTTATGCAAATATCAAAATGATGACTTTCCCCCCATTAACAGAGAGGTTTGAACAGCAGCACAGATTAAACATATCATGCCCAAAAATTAAATCCTTGGATATCATCACCAAATACCGTATATCTAGGCAGCTGTTAGCCCTTATTTACCTTCCTTGGTGTGGCAGGTGTTCCCCATATTATATGACAAAATTCTGGAATCAGTAACTTGTGGAACACCCATCATTCCAGCCTCTTATCACCCAAAAGCATGTTCTTGTACAACATTCACTGGAAACTTGCCTCACGTTTTTACCATACTGGAGTGGCCATTTAGAAAAAAAATCTAATTTAACTATATGAGCTCTGGACGTAGACATACCCATCTTCACAGGGTGATTGTGTTACTTAGCTATACTCTGCGTCAATATGAAATGGGCATTGACTGTACCTTGCAATCAGCATGGGTCAAGATGCTATGTTTCCTCACCTTCTCAAGAATGCTTTCGCCAAGTATGTAAGAATAATGTTCCACAGGGAAAACAATATACAGTGCTTTTAACCATTTCTCAGTGATTATGAGGACAATTAGCTGTATTTTTACAAATCAGTTTTAATAAACATTTATTTATATCAACATAAGAGTATGGGCACCTTCTTTACTTCTTTAGGATAAGAAAAATAATACATTTTATTCAAATAAGGTGATGCAAAAAAATGATTGCATGAATGTCTTAGGTGAAAAAATCCGAAAAGGAAAAGAAGTGTCACAAGATCTGGGAAAGAAAATAATTCCTTTGCACAAAAAAGGTCAAGGTTATATGGAAATTAGTAAGGCATTGCATATAAGTTTGAATACTGTTGCAAAAGTAATCCAAAAATTCAAAAAGGATGGACTTGTGGGAAGCTTGCAGAGACGCCCAGGCCGTGCATGGAAATTAACACCTCATCAAGAGCGTTTTGTGATGAGAGAAGTAGAAGGAAGTTGGCATGTAAGTTCAGCACAGTTGGCAAAATCATTAGAAAGTCAAACTGGGGTGAGTGTCTCCTGTGACACCATACAACGCACACTGCACAGGAGTGGCATGCATGGCTATCGTCCATGAAGAAAGCCACTGCTGAAGCCCATGCACAAAAAAGCCCATCTAGAATTTGCCAGGGCCCATGTTAACAAAGGCAAAGACTACTGGGAGTCCATACTTTGGAGTGACGAGACAAAGATTAATCTTTTTGTCTCTGATGGGTTCCAAACTGTATGGCATTACAAGGGTGAAAAGTACAATGAAGAATGCATGGTACAGTACCAACATTAAAGCTTGGTGGTGGCAGGATTCTTGTGCAGGGTTTCATGAGTGCTACAGGTGTCAGGGAGTTGCATTTCATGGATGGTATCATGAATTCACAGATGTACTGTGAAATGCTGAAACAGAAAATGCTACCATCGCTCTGTGCCCTAGGTCCTGGAGCGCTCTTTCAACATGACGACCACCCAAAGCATTACCTAAGGCCAATAGTTCATTTCTGAGGAATAACAGGGTGAAAATGATTTAGTGGCCAGCATGTCACCAGACCTCAACCCAACAGAACACTTGTGGGCAGTTCTAAAAAGACAAGTTGCATGTCATTGTCCATCCAGTATACAGGATCTGAAAGAGTTCATCCTTCAAGGATGGAGAAAAATAGACGTAGGTCATAAATTTCTTCAGTCAATGTTTAGAAAAGCTGGTGCTGTTCTTAAGTCAAGGAGGCCATATAAAATATCAGATATAGTAGCATTTGTTTTAGGGTGTAATCGTTTTTTGCATCACCTTATCTGAATTAAATGTATTGTTTTTCTTATCCTAAAGAAGCAAAGAAGGTGATCATACTCTTATGCTATTACAAATAAATGTTTAATAAAACTGGTTTGTAAAAATATAGCTAATTGTCCTCTTAATCACCGGGAAATGGTTAAAAGTTTTAATTTCAGTGGGGGTGTTCTCATTTATGCTGAGCACTGTATGCGTTTTTTGCCCATAATATTCACAAGTTGCTGCTATTTGCTGAGTTTAACAAATCATTATGTTTAGTTTAGCATAATATTGGTTATTCCCAACACAATAGGCTAAATAAAATGTCTCTTCGAAATTTAGTTGGGTTGCCAGAAATAAAAATATATTGGTATTTATTCAAAAGCCATTTAATGTATAGGCTGGTGAAAAGGAACTGAAGCACGTTATTTAAGACTGATTGTTTGTCCTTACACACAGAAAATGACTGCAATTTTGGTAATCAAAAATATGCTTTTGCTTTGAATGACGATGCTGGATTGTAAGAATACATATATTTAAATTGAAATAATTCACAAAAACACATTAAACTCCAACATGACCACCAGTAGTGCATGTGGCAAATGCTGGGTCAGTCTCATTCACAGTGTTGTAACAGAATGCGCCTTTTCTATAGATGAATGCATTTTTATGGAAATGCTACTTTAGTCACAGCAAGCTGGGAATCTCGGGCGTCCCAAAAAGCGCTGATGGGGTAGCTCGCACCAACAGCCATCTGAATGACTCAGCCGATTATGGGTGGATATGCAACATTCTTATTCGTCATTATATAATTGCTAAAATGCCCCCCTTCCCAGCTTCTAGCTGTTTGTAACTCTGTTGCACAAATATATTCCTCATACTATTTTTTTTACAGTCTATCTGAAGTATGACATGCGGCAAATAAGTTCCTAGGACCACCTCTGAGGCAGGATCTTTTATCATCTCAGAAGCTACTACTACTACTACTACTACTACTAATACTAATAATAATAATAATAATGATGATGATGATGATGATGATGATGATAATGATGATATGGTCGGTTGCAATGAACGTCCCCCTTGTCTACAATAGCTTTTATAGTTCGGACCCGGTATTATCCCAACATATGTACTGGAATGTAGCGGAAAAAACACCGGAACAAAGGTAGAGATGTATCGTTCTTCTTCCCATCGCGGACCAAATCATTCTTATAATTCTACCAAACAGGAACTGAAGGGGGCTCTGAATCATTTCAATAATATGTTACCCTGTCTTTGTCTATTTGATAACGGAATTTCCATGGTAATTTAATACTGTTTTTATTGTGAGAATATCGTGGGCATTAAAATACTCTAGACGCAGTACACTCATACCTAATACGATGTTTTATCAAATGCAACGCATGCATTTTGAGGAAATGTCGATTTTCTCATTTGTATGGTAGGTCAGTTTTTAAGGGTTACATTTGATTTTTCAACAGATGACATTGCATTCACACTGTCCACCCATAAAGGTCTTTTAAAGTTGAACAAAAGTAACAGAATACGGTTAATTTTCAAGAAGTATTATTATAATATACGGGTGTGGTTTAAATCGGTTATTATACAGGATAGATAGCTATATTTGCAGTTTTCCCCCATTATGGCCGCCATTTCGCAGTTATTCGGTAAATTTCTTGGATTCAGTTGGTTTTCCGTAAACAATCTTAGTTGTGAGCAACGTATTATGGAAGCGTGTGTTAACCGCCACATCGACCATCCCGAGTAACTGGCGAGATCCAGTTAGTACAAGTTGACAGCGTAGTGTTTTAGCATTATCCCTCTATGCTCAACTAATGGCAACAGTAACATAATGTTAATGGAAATAAAACACCAAGGAAAACATATTTAAAGTGTGTCGCTCAGCTCGAAGGTAACCGAGGCTTGAAATGCAACACCTAATGCAAGATTAACATTTTAACTTTGGTTGATTGGTCAGATTTCACCTGGCTACGTGAGACCGACAGGCACTAAATGTCACGCATGCTGCCCCCATTCTCAAGTGTAAAATAACCATCGCCATGGCGTCTTAGTACCCTATTGGCTCAATCCTTATCTCTACATGTTCTAGAATGTGACATTAAACAGCTGTATCTGACAAACACGAAATCTATAAGATCTGCACCAAATAATATTTGATTTGTGAAAAGACTAAATAATTATGTGCTTTTTTTAGGTGTCATACCATTTTTTTCTATTTAAAGGCAGTAACTAACATTACGTACCATAGCGGAAAATGCCAAAAAGCCGAAATTATTTCAAAAGCGATACACTGTCTATCTTCAAAGACGTGACAGCGAAAGAAAAATCAATTTCCCATCAGCACTTGCGGCTCGATGACGCATTTCGTGGAGGCCACTTCCGTGCGTTTGGGTGAGCAAGTGCTATAAGACCGAACTTCCGTTCTTCCCGACTGATTTTGGTGAATATTTCATTACAATTGTTTATTCTTTGACGTCTGCATTTATTGGTTCATATTGTATTTTATTAACACGAAATCTACGTAGTGCTGGCTATACAGGTTTTGTAGAAAAATTGGAATATAGGGGCCGAATGCTGGTAAAACTGTATTCTTTTAAAAACCAATTTAATCATATCAGAGCGCATAGGGACGGGTCTTGTTTAAGATAAGATCATAACTCGAACTAAAACAGCCGGCAAACAGATTCATTAGCAGACTGAGGTCTGCTCGTTCATTAAACAAACGGCAAGCTTCCCGGTTTACGTGAGAAGCTATCTATGCTAACTAGTTCTGCATTGAGTCGTTGGTTCCATCGATAACGTCGAGACATGGAGAAGCATAAATATATTGTATTCAGTGCTACTGGTGTCGTTGTGAGGCATACATGGCGGTTTTATATTTAGGAATTAAATAAGTATAGTAGTTTTTATATAAACGTTAATTCAAAAACCGAATACATCGGCAGGGAATGAATTCCACCTTTTTCCGTGAACGGGTGTAAAACGTGCCATGCATATCAAACCATATCTTCAGAATGTAACGATACAGATTAAATGTGGGAAAACTGCCTTGGGCTGTAGTTTTGTCTACTATGAAAACCGTATACTCCTTGCTGAGTAAAAACAAAGAGAGGTCTCTCACATCCTGCAGCCTATTTTTGCCGTTTTGTTAGACATCCACATGAGTGAGATTTGTTTCTCAAAAGGGCAGATTAGGAACCTAAGCCTAATTGGCAGCCAGACCTTGTGTGCACTGTCTGAAATAAATGGTCGTGTCATTCCCTTGGTGTGGTTCGGGGGAATGGGGGGGCACACTGTTTCCTAGCATTAATGTGGAAACTTCTTGAAATACTATTTGACTCTAGCAGATTTTTCTGTCATTATACATTTTATTGAATCTTTATTAAACCACCATAAATTTGTAATCAAACAAATTCCTATAATATATCAGTCTATTTTGATGCGTGATTTATGCATTTTAAGGTCAATTAGCTAAAATATGCACTGTATATAAGAGATGTATATATTCAGATATGACAGTCTGGCCATTTTCCTGAAGTGTGTTGATTGGAAGGAGGGAGCGATGTCTACTTTGTTCCCTGGAAACAACAGACGGGCATATAACGTCCCTGTGATTAAATAGCATTCAGACAGGGAAGCCATCATGGTGACAAAAGGCATAATGTCTTTTTGCCATGTAAAGCTCTGATGACAAGTTGCAGGCTGTGGAATGTGCTGGGGGGGATAGGGGATAGGGAAGGTGCTCCTGAAAGCTGGCTCGCTCCCCTTCATTCCAACCTGCAGACACCCCATGCTGGCAGCTGGCGGGGTGGGGTGGGAGGCTGCATTGGGATCATATCTGCCAGGTGTTTGATAGGCCCCCACTTTAGGTTCATCTCACACTCTCGCTCTGCTGCTTGCCCGTTTTTCCCTCCCCCTATGTCTCTTACACTCCCTTCTTGAGAACAAAAAAAAGTAGAGCTTTCACCTTGAAGGTGGAGATCCTAACTTAATATCAGAATATTATCAGAGCAAGTCTACGTACATTCCCCATTATACAATTGGCTTGCGGCTGTTCCTATTGCCTGTGTAACTTATCTTGGTGTAGTTATTTGAATGTCAATTGTACTCATGTAATTTGATTTTGGTTCACGTCACGTTTTTTTGTCGTTTTTTGCGTACTTTGCATCCTTATGAGGTTTGCATACGCTGCTGGATATGCCACTGTCACAGAGTGGTTTTGAGAACTATGAGGCAGCTTCTTTTTGGCCTTACCATGACAGAATGCTAATATCCCACCAGACAAATAAGTGCAAATATACATTTATTTGCCAACATACTGTACAGTCTGTGGTTTTTAACTAGGGGAAGTCTATGCCCTATGTGGGCCACTATTACTTGCACATTCTTGAGACTGAAGTCGTTTTTTCGTTGCTCCTGTGTAAATACAGCTGCAAAAACAGGTTATACTGTGCAAGATAGAAATCTGAAGCATTTTCAGTAAGCTTGGATAGAGCTAGTCTGCTGAGATATGTGTTGATGAAAGGAAGGCTGTGTCTGTAGTGTCAGATTTCAAGTGCCCTAACCAATGAGAACTTCTTCCATGGCTGCATTCAGGCCCCTGATTGGTGGAAGCTGCAAGGAGGATGATTGACGTGAAAGAATGGGCACAGTACGTGGTGGAGTGGGCCGCCAAAGACCCCTACGGTTTCATCATCACCGTCCTCCTGGCGCTCACACCCTTGTTACTCGCCAGTGCCGTGTTGTCGTGGAAACTCGCCAGGATGCTTGAGGCCAAGGACCGCGACCAGAAGAAGAAGCAAAGGCGTCAGGAGAACATTGCCAAAGCGAAGAGGCCAAAGAGAGACTGAGGTGCTCGACAACAGCTGGGGTGGGGAAGTGACTAATGCAGTGTGTTCGCCTCTGCCTCCATAGCCCCACCCTCCCGCCACCCACTGCAGAGGAAGGGGCCACAGTCCTAGTAACGGCTCACAGGTTCGACAGAAGCGGTTTAACACCACCAGTTCTGTGTAGCCACAGTCAATGGGAGTATCATTTACAGGCTACGTTTTTTTCTGTAAGGATTTCATTTGCAGAAATCTGTAGTCTTAGTGTAACAGTTTATTATTCCATTAGTTTAAGAAAAATTTTGTTCTGTATTCCCCCCAGTGCCCCATACAAGCTAATCCATTAATGAAACGTGTCTCAAAATAATGTTTGTTTGTTTGTTTAAACATTTTTTTATAAAGATGTTTTGAACACTACCTTGCCGTCATTGCTTGTGGTCTAAGTTCAGACACTGACGCATTATACAAGCTTGATCTATGAAAACTTTTGAATCAGTTAATCAGTCTGGTAATTAAAGCTCTACATACCAGGTGCAAACTCTGCATCAAGTTGTACTCAAATGCATCATCCATGAGTGTTTATGCCACTAAATATCAGTTTTCATTCAAAGCTTTTTCATATGGTTGTATCTAGTGCTGCCACTAACAAATTTTTCTATAAATTAATCTATCGACTATTTTACCAATTCATCTGAACAATTTTCTTCCAGAAAATCAAATTTACCATTTAATTAAAGTTAACTCTACTTTGAAAACAACAAATTGTACGTCTTTTAGGGCCTTGGATAACGATGGCTTCTCAGCACTATACAGACATTACCTTTGAAGATAGATTAGTAGTATACCTAAAATATTAATGAGGCGTATTGTGATAACCATAAATTGCTAATCTGTATAAATTTGGCATGTCCTTATACTTAAATTCGGTCAGCGGAGCACGCCACATGTGACTGTTTTGGTATAACATGGGAGTGATAAGCCCTGAAGTGGAGGTGAAGAGAGTTCAGCAGCCACAACTTCTTTTAAAAGAGGAGATACTGTGGATAAACAAGGTAAAAAGATGTTCACTGGTGATGTGGTGGTACGTTTTTGCAGTATAAAGTCTGACACTTTTCTGGTAAATATAGTTTTCATTTTTCTTTCAGTGAAATTTTTTTTAAATTTAGTGTCCATTCATCAACTACACGGACTAATCGCCGCAGCCCTTGTTGCATCTGCTACAGATACGAGTTTGAAGATGAGGCTGTAAAATGGACAGTGATCACCTGAACAAATAAACCATCTCGGCCATCTGAAGTCAAGTAACCACTCTGACAAAGAAGTAGAAAATCTTCGCCACAGAGTGAGTGGCAATGGCCTTTCCATTAGACTGTGCCTATTTGTGTGGCAGCACTCTACATTTATGGCTTTTATCCATTAAAAAAAAATGTAGGACTACGTTTCCTGGAGAGGAGTCATCTGAGTGTTTACTCAGAAATCAGGATGTTGTCAGACTCAAGATCAATCACCCCGATAAATATGTTGCCGTGCACGCACGCACAATTAAGGTCATTACGCTACTGTTTGCATTTTTACTTTAATACTCGTTCTAAACAACAGACAATATTTACAATCATTCTGATAGCATCTATTTCTTAGTTGCGGTTCCCTTGTCAGGTGCCCAGGACCCCGGTTCGAAAGTGCCGCCAGTGCTGACGGGATCTTGGCTTGGTCGGGTCTGACCGAAGTGCCTGGCGGAAGAGTGTCCTCTGATGAGGGCCTGCACAGGACGTGCCGGCTGAGCCCCCAGCTGCTCCTCAGCTTGCAGGGCGGCCTCCCTCTCTTCCACCTCGCAGGCTTTTTGCTTGATCTCCTCCCTGTAGAGTCGGTTCCTCTCCAGCTCCTGCTCAGCCCGTAGAGAGTAAGAGAGCGTGACTGTCGCCAATCGCCGAAAAACGACGCACTCTTTTACCCGACGCATTTACAAATCGCAGGTTGCGGCTCCAGTATCCTTTCCACGCCAGCCATTACCAGCGAGGGATGGGGCTGTAGCATCCCTCGGGAGCAGCCGGATGCTCACACCTCCACGTCAGACGCCTAGTGCTCCTGCCATAGGTCTGCTTAGGTTGCGACAGCACCCAAACCTCCTTTCCCCGCTATGACAGATATGCTAGTGGAAATCTATTCCTGGTGGTTATGTAACACAGGTCTGTCTTGTGAATTTGTAAGTGAGAATGATACAATTGTCTCCACTAGGATACGGAGGTTGGTCGGACCAAACTAGGATAGACTGGGCCTTGCCTCCTTCCGTCTTCATACAAACTAGCCTTTATGTCTCGCTGTATTTCCATTTGGATGCAGCAATTGATTCCACCAGTGCATCTCAACAGTAGCTCCCCAGACTCTACAATGACGACTGTAAAAAGCTTCCTGTGGCTATGTGGTAATCATGTAATTCCGTGTCACAGCCAATGATAAAGATCTGGACTGGTGTTGCGTAGACAGCAGTCACAGAGACTGATTTGCAGATACCTATATTATGCCACACAAATGGGTAAGGCAACCAAAGTATCAAATTTGTCCATTCCCCCCGCCCCCTCTATGCTTAAGGAGAAATGAGGGGGCAGGCTTACCAATCGCCATCAAACTTATTTTCATGTTTTCATACATTTCATTTGAGGACTAAAATACAAAAGGTATTTAGCTAAGTTGGAGATGAAAATGCCTGCTATTTTTTCCATACTAGGCTGTTAATCATCCATTTCCTGTGACTGGTTTTATATCAGTTATACCCTAATTGGATAAATAGTTATAATGGGTGGATATTTGGTTATAAACAAGGAAGAATAATGAAAAGGGTTCTCTAATTAGCACCTAAATCGCAATGGAGCAAGTACTTTAAGGTACTCTCGATGGCACAATTGACAAACCAAGCCGTGTCCTACTATGGGGATCTAGGTTTGACCCTGGCTGCTTTCGTGCTCTGTGGGGTGAGCGCAGACTGACAGAAAACGATTAGCCTCTTTGTCCAGCCTGTGGGTTAGACTGCTACCTCGCTCTCATCTCTCTACAAGGAGGTTCAGTGCTGGCCAGGTGGCTACAACGCTGTGAGTAAAAGCACATTTTAGAGGAGAGAACAGCTAGCTTCATATGTTGCCAAATGCAGCCTGTAGCATAAGTTGGCTGACAGCACTACTGACTTAACATGGACATTGTGTGTTGAGGGGGAGAATAATGAGGCAACTAGAGAAGAGAACAGTAGGTGAAATAAGTAGAAGTGGCCATGAGGCATTTAAAAAATACAAAAACGTGATACAAAGTGTTTGACTGGGACCACTATAGCCACATTAATGGCTGACCAATTAGAGACATTTTTCTCCAGAGAGCATCCCAAATAAAGAGAGACATTCAAAGCAGAAGTTCTTCAGAGCAAGGTAGCCTCAGCCAGGGGATTGTACTCTGCATCAGATCTGGTCCATATTAGTCCAGTGGGCCTCTCAGCCACACTTTCAAGAGAGGCCTTTGCAGATAAGAGTGTAGCTGTATAAAGAAAAAGAAAACAAATGCTCCTTTTCATCAGATTTTATAACCCCTGCATGATCTCGATCGATGGCTCACCTACAGGGACTTTGATTGCATGCCAAAGGGGGAAGGAGGGTGGCTCATAAAACGATAGGAATATCATCAGTCGGGGCGCTGGAGCATGATCCAGGAGGCTGAATGTATTTATTTACTATAAAACATGTGCTGAGTACCGCGAAGAGTGAGGAAGAGGAGAAAGCTGCCATGGCGCCATCGGCCGAGAGCTTATCTTATCAAAGCCGCATGTGGAACAAGCAGACATTGCGTTTCAGAGTCCTGTCAGGGAGGTTCTGAGCCTGGCTGCGCAAGTGGCCAAGCACTGCTGGGCCTGTAATTTACGGCTAGCGAGGGGGTTTGAAGCGTTCTTTAATCTGGGCCTCAGTATGAAATAAGGATTCTATTTACACGCACAGGGTTTGACCAGTCCCAGAATAGGTCCATCAGATTCTTAGAAGAAACGCGGAGGAGGAGGAGGAGGAGGCAGCATCGACGTTTGCAGCTAGAGCAGATGTTCAAGTCCCTCTTTGTCCCTTTCTTCTTGCTCCCTCTAGAATCGACGGGCTTATTACGATGCCGTAAGGCACACCTTTTAGATGAAAGCCTGGAAAAGCAGGTACCAATAACCCCGGCACCCTTGTTATTCTTGAAAATGTCAACTTGCATAGAAACCAGATGAAACGGCACATTGGGATCCGACTGGCCGTGAGGTTCGAAATTTTAGCTGTCGAATGGCTTTGTTTGCTGGGTCCTTGCTTTCTACCTCCAGTCTTTTAAGGCTGTCACTGGAAACAGAGCCCTCGTGCCATGTTAAACTCTAGTGAATGAACACACAAAAGGCGCCTTTATAACTTAAAGGGGGGCACAGAAAGACCCATAATAAATGATGGGGGCATAAAAAAACCTTACTGGTTTAACCGAGTCAGTAGAAGTTTCAGGAAGAAAGCGAACAGCATGGTGCTGGCAGATTCACAGGTTTGGGATAGGTGAAAAGGAACCTTGGCCAAAAAGTCTTGGAAAGAAAAATGCGCTGAATAACTTTTCCAGTCTGTTAATTGTGGGTTTCGCGCCAGTCGACTTGCTGACTGGGATATCTCCTTTAGAACAGTGTTTCCCACCCCGGCCCTTGGGGACCGGCAGGCAGTCCATGTTTTTGCTCCTACCGGGAGCTGGGAAGGAGCAAAAATGTGGACCGTCTGTGGGTCCTTGAGGACTGGATTGAGAAATATTGTTTTAGAATGTGCAAGGGGGTGAAGATATGGGTCTGGTATGCACCATCTACTTTTTAATTAGGGTTAATCAAAGAATTCTTCCAGCCACAGCCAATCTGAATAAATCACATGTGACAAGGATCTGACCAAAGTTCAAATAACTGCTGCCTAAAAGGAGGGTGACTAATAAGGGTTTTTTTCTCCCAGTGTTTTTTTCTTCATTTACTATGGATATTCCATAAACAACTGGAGATGTTATAACTTCTGTCTTTTAAACATTTATTTTACCCAATAAGCTTTTACTCTTGCCCTCGCACCTGGCGTGTAGGCAATCGCTGGCACGGAATCCGGCACAACCTACAGACTAGAAAGATCAGACCAAAATAAGTTGTAATCTTGGTTTACCACTGAGGTGCTCAAACTCCTGGGTGTCTGATGTGCTGGTCCCCGTGGCGTGTGCTTTGCATGACTCCCCATGTGCCATCGCTCGAGTGTTTCTTGGGGCAAGTTCAGGCATATGGGCTGCACATGTGTAGCTTTATTATGTCAGGCAGGCCATTCACACTCCTCTGACTGCTTGTTAAAGAGAATCTGGAAAAATCTAGCAAAGCACTTTTTAGAAAACATTGTTTTCCCCCAGCTGTTTGTTGTCTGGGTAGTGCCGTCGCTTCACAAATCCATGATTTGGGGTTTGAATATTACCTCCTCCTTTCTGTGTGTGGAATGTCTGTGTTCCCCTTATGTCTCACTAGCTCAAAGACACTCATTCAGGCTAACTGGCATTTCTAGATTGCCGATAGCATAGTGGATATAAAGTGCACACACCCCTGTTAAAATGCCAGGTTTGTGATGTAAAATAATGAGGCCATGATAAATCATTTCAAAACTTTTTGCACCCTTAAATGTGACCTCTAACCCGTACAGATGCAGCAGGTCACGTGGCAGCCTCCCAGAACATCATGTCTTTTCATCAATTTTGGAGGGACAACTTGGTAACAGTTGTCCCATATCGTCTCCATTTATTGATGATTGTCTTCACTGTGTTCCATACTATATCTGATGCTGTAGAATTTTTTGTACCCTTCTCCTGACTGAAACCTTTCAACAATGAGATCCCTTTGATGCTTTGTAAGCTCTCTGCAGACCTTGGCTTTTGTTGTAGGATGCAACTGAGTACATGTCAGGAGAATCCTACTAGTCACATTAATTGATGGCAGGAGTGTACCCAAAAAAACTGAATACTGTAATTAAATCAAAAGATGCATCAACAAAGTATGTAAGGCTGTGCACACTTATCCAACCAGCTTATTGTATGTTTTTTTTTTTTTTATATAATTTACTGGTACCGGTAGCATATCCCTGACAGGGGAAAACCCTCCACAGGATGCCAGTCCATGGAAGGTCACATACACGCACTGAATCACATACCATGCATATCAAAAGTGTACAAACTGTTAAAATGCCTGGTTTTTGTGGTGTAAAAAAATGAGACCATGATAAATCACTTAAAGACTCTTTCCACGTGACCGGTAGGCATAGGCATTTTAACAGTTTGTACACTTTTGATATGCATGGTGTGTGATTCAGTGCGTGTATGTGACCTTCCATGGACTGGCATCCTGTGGAGGGTATTCCCCTGTCAGGGATATGCTACCGGTACTCCCAAACCCAGGACAAGGATTTTTAAGATGGATGGCTGTGTCCCAGTACTACAGTAAAACTGCCCCTTGTTATGCTCTGGCTAGATGTAGCATTTTAGTACAGTTTTCAGGCTTTCCTCCACGGTGTTGCACTTAATACTAATACACTACAAGCACTTAATACTAATACTGCTCATAGGGATCCACACATTTTATGCTGATATAAAAATAGTTTTTATAGTTCAAAACAATGCCTCCTTGATGAGTGACATTATGTACTTGACGTACATATTTTGATGTATTTCCTGAGAGAGATCATTTAACAGTTGGAAAAGTTGACAGTGCTGCTGGCTATTACTGGTAGGTCCACCTCATGACTTACTTCACAGTTCCTGTTATTTTGTACAAATATTTAGTAGAAAGCAGTCCTGCACAATATTGGAAAAATTTCACGATATATATTGCGACAATTTATAATGCAAAAAGGGAGTTGAATTTACCCCAAGTAAACCATAGCCAAACAGCCGACAGTGTCCGATACACCGTGGCCGCGAGTTGTGCCGACACAAATCATCGCTGATCACTTGCTTTTGCTCAATATTGCCAATATGGAATTCAAAGTATCCCCATACAGTGGAAGGCAAATAACTTTTGATGACTAATTCATGCTCGCTTCTCTCATCTTTACTTATTTTCTGTTAAAATTCTCATAAATGCGCTACGCTGTCTAAGAGTGAGTCAGGATGATTATGACTGGTCTGGAGGGCACATGCAGAGCGCTCATGTTAAAGTGTAATCTTGTTAAAACTCGCTATGTTTTGTTTCCTATGACAGAGTACAAATGTTTTAGTGAAATTTACTGCAAATGATCGGCAATCCTAGTATTGCTTTTGAAAATACCATATACTGTACAATGTCTGGATGCTATAAAAAATTAGATGCTTCCACAAGCCTAATTTCAACCCAGCTGACCATCGCTGGGTCCTTGCAATATGACAGCTGCATCTGCATAACATGCGATGCCGATATTAACATTGCACATCGTGCAGGCACATTAAAAATGCAAATGTTTTCATTCCTGTTTTTAATATGATTAGAAATTGTTCACTGATCAGATGCAATTTCTGAAGTTTACCAAACTATATATGAACATGTAATTTGTTTCTGCATTGTATAACTGCTTTATTTTATTAATGAAAGTATTTTGGTTGGCATGGTAGCTCAGTATTGCCCGGCTTTCCTCCTAGTAATTCAGTTTCTTCCCACAGTCCAAAGGTGTGGAGTTAGGCTAACTGGCATCTCAAAGCAGCCTGAAGTGTGTGTGTATGTCTGTGTGTCGGTGCCCTGCAATGGATTGGCATCCTATCCAGGGCATTCCACAGCCTTGTGCTCTCTGTTTCCCTAGACTAGAAGACGGATGGATGGATGGATGGATGGATGGAAGAGAGCCGTTTTCCTTGCTTTGGTGCAGCGTTTTCTTGAGTTTCAGAAGGAACATAAAAAAAAAAAATTCCCAAACTCTGGGTGATATCTGGACACTCCAAAAGAACACAAATCAAACTCGCATGCCTGCTCCAGAATGCTTAGCCAACACCTTGACTGAGATTCCCAAAGAATCTGACATGCATACCAGGACAATGACCTAAATATACAGCAGCACTGATATACATGCCATGCTGGTGAAAGGATGACATTCAGCAACAGTGCACTGAACACTGTCAGAATTTGGACTTTAGGGAACAACACAGCTGACTAAAATATCCCTTCTATTCATTGTTGGCTACGGGCACCAGCCTGGTGTGCAGCTAAGTGGGTTTGGGATCCATGCCTATATCTGGATGGTCATGGGATCGAATGTGTGTTCCATGTCTCATCATCACCACTGGGCCCCCAAGTAAAGCCCTTAATCCCGACTGATCCAGGGATGCTGGCTGACCTGCGCTTTGGCCCCATGCTCTCCACACTTGTACTTCACACATGTGTATAACTTACATATTAAAACTGGATGGTCAGCTTGAGGTCTGGAGTGCTACTCTTATTAACAAACCGCTAACAGTTTAAAATTGGACGTTATAGTTGATATGGTCAACATGATGAACCTACACTCGATGGTCAGATTCATAAAAGAAGAAATAGAACCCTAAGGCAGGATAGTCAGAGATTTTTCTAGCAGATCAATAATTACCTTTGACATGCTATGAATTTTGATGATGCATTCAGTGACACACATGACTATACATGGTTAATGACAATAAGTACACATTATGATACAATTGCATTGGGTGTAATAATACCCAATGCCTCAGACTTCAAGTGGTTCAGACTCAAAGACTTATTTTGCAAATATACATCGTTTGCTTTCTATCCCCAGACAATGCCTTCAACCTGTAGAAATTAAGAAAGTACACCCTTCAGATGATTGCGCTATAACTCGACAGGGTAACATGGCAAAGCATAAGAACTCACCTCAATTGTAGGTGGATCCTTCCTCCTACCTCGAATCCAAGCTGTGGGAACATCAACATCACGTTTAAGGCACACTGTTTATGAGACACGACCCCACCTAAAGCACCTGCAGTGGGAGGATGAGAAAGAAAGTGTGCAAGCTGAGAGTCCGCTCTTCAGGTTCCGAGAAGCCCAATAATCTGATGATTCTTCTAGTATAATTACCACATATGATATAAGATCTGAAACATTCATTAACATTAAAGTAATTAACCAGCAAACTAGTCATGCTTTGACACTTTTCTCTGCATTTGCTTGCCTTTTTTGGGGCTGGCTGGTACTGTCCCTGATGGAAATAAGCCAGAAGAATCACAAAAGAACAAAGCTGCCTATGTTTGGCAACTGGGAAGATCACATGAAAATAGAACGTATTCAGCCCAGTAAGATAAAGTAAATGCCAGAATCCAAAGTCAGGAAATGTGGGAACAAAAAGGCCTGTTTGAATAGTTTCTGCTTTGTGCATCTCAAGGCTTCCGCATCCCTCTGGGCTCTCAGCTGTCAAACTGAATCTGTGAGCAAACTATGCATCTTCTACACACCTTTAAAGAGGCTTCCTCACAGAGCTCCACCTCCATTTTCACACTCATACTCCAGCTTGTGGGGAAGATTGCCAACATTACCCAAGCCATCCCCCCACTTTCGCCCAGGAACAACACCCCACCAGAGATAACCAACTGCTCATCCCCAGCACAGCTCAGCACCCCGCCAGAGATAACCAACTGCTCACCCCCAGCACAGCTCAGCACCCCGCCAGAGATAACAAACTGCTCATCCCCAGCACAGCTCAGCACCCCGCCAGAGATAAACTGCTCATCCGCAGCACAGCTCAGCACCCCGCCAGAGATAACCAACTGCTCATTCCCAGCACAGCTCAGCACCCCACCAGTGATAACCAACTGTTCATCCGCAGCACAGCTCAGCACCCCGCCAGAGATAACCAACTGCTCATCCGCAGCACAGCTCAGCACCCCGCCAGTGATAACCAACTGTTCATCCCCAGCACAGCTCAGCACCCCGCCAGTGATAACCAACTGTTCATCCCCAGCACAGCTCAGGACCCCGGCCTCATTTCATCCCTGCCTCATTTAAATTCCCATTAGCATGCAAGAAATTTTTCATGCCGCTTCAAACGGCGAGCCGTTGTGTAACGCACATCAATGAGCGCGGCAGCAACAATTAGAGCTTACATTAAGCCCTAAATGGTACACTCGGGGAGGGCAGTCGGAGGAGGAGAGGGCCGGGGGGTGTGAAACAGGCGAAGGGAAGGAAGTGCTAGCAAGCAGAAACGGAGGGAGTGATGACAGCTTCGTCGCTGGATGGCCACCTGGTGTGCATCAAACCGTGCGGCAGATATAAATAAATCGAAACTCGTTCAGGGAGAAGCCAGACATATGAAAGAGACGTGTTCCATCCAAGCAGCAGAGACCCTTTTATACTGTCATGGAGCTATCCATTTAAATAGGCCGAGGTAATGACAGTGCAGATCACCAAGCGGGCCACAGACATGCCGTTTTGAGCTGGTGTCTCCTGGCTTTCCCTTCTCAAAATGGAAAAGGCCCAACCTATTAAAACAGCACATCAAAAGCACAGTACTAGGCCTAAGCATTATTTATTCTCCTAGAGAGGAGCACTGGGTGTGGAATCTGTTTCAATGTCATATGCACTAAGATGCATCTTCAACAAATCCAAAAAACTGTAAATTACAATTATAGAAGACTTAAAACTCAAATATTAGACCATTGATCTTCCAAAGCATCCATTCTATTACACATTGGGAATGTGTATTTGCAAGATTTGTATTTTGTAATTGCTACCTTGATTGTTAGGAAAGCTGTGCAGAGCAGCTTGAAAGTTTGTGAATTGCTAATGAGGCTGTTGAAATGTCACATTTTCACAGTGTAATCATAGTTCAATCAAGACACCTTTTCATTTGCTAAAGAAAGTGTTCGCATCCTGTTATTATACATTTGTTTACAGGAAATGGTGCATGCAATAGAATAAGTATAGCAGAAATGAATCAGTGGATCCAGAAAAACAAGTGAACAGTAAGGTTGATTAACTGTCAATGAGGGTAGTATAATCTTGCATGTAAATAACCGGGTACCAAGTTAAGCACTACAGGGTTGCCAACTCTCTTGCATGACACTCACTCTTTCTGATTCTCACACTCAGGCAAGAAATGACAGCACGACAAATCTATTTTATTTCATTATGAACCCAGAATTGGCTACATCAAATGCATTGGGGCAGTTTGCAAACTGTACAGACTATTTACAAGGTAATAAAGCTCTTACATCCATGTAAATGCATGTGCATGTGTGTGCAGAAAATGGAGAGCAAGGTTGGGGGAGGTGAGAAGACAATGTCCCCACAGGGATCAATAAAGTATCAATTATTATAATTATAAAATCTGGATTCACAAGTACAACTTAGAATAACAACTTGCTAAAATATAAAGCCCCTTGAGAACTACTGTGAGACATTTTAGCATGTATCCATCCACTATAAAAATATGCTGAAAGACCCCAGGACCACAAGAGAGGATCAGAAGGTCACCCTGAATGTAGATGTTCATACTTCAACAATACAATTGGATAACAACTGTATTTGAGAGTGCTTAACCAGGAGGAATCCTTTGCACAAAAAAAAGAGCACGGCTGCTCATCAAGTCTGTAACCACCTAGATGGTTTTAGATACATTTTAGAAGTCTAAAATGCGCTCTTCTGGCCACAACCAAAAACACTACATTTAGTTGCGTACTGCTCAAAAAACTTTGTCCCAGCTGTTAAATACCATGTTAGGAGTGTGATTGTTTGATGCCGTTTTCTATCTATGGATGCCAGAGACATTTGTTAAGCAACCCATGAATTTAGAGCCATAGAACGTCCTGGAAGAAAACATGTGAGCATATGCATATGTACTAAAAACACTGATTAAAATAGAATTAGTAATGATTAGTAATTTTAGGAAATGTTCAGTTACATTTAGATGCATCACATTTAGACCAAATGCACTGAGACCTGTGCCACAGCTTACTGAATAGGTTAACGTCTGCACAAAAGTATTGAGTTTATCTATATATGGATTAATGATTGTATTTCTTCGTGTTGTCCTAATAAAACCTTACTTATTAAACCTTACATAAAGATTATTTGACCATTAACTTATGAAAGATAAAAGTTCTGCATACTTTAAAGCGGCAATATTTCTAAAGAGAAGTATTTTCAATACATTCTATAAAATGAATTCTGTAATCTGTTTAGATGAAATGGTGTAATTGGCTTCATTTTGTTCAGTGCATTATTGTCTACATGTGGCAGATGAGTAAGAGTGATGCATCATCATGGAAGTTTTACTTACATAAACATGTTCTGAGAGCAGGACGAAAAATGATTGGCTTAGAGAGATAACCAATCAGACCTTGTGTCATATGTCAGACCAACAAATCAGATGTCTCGGTCCTGCCTCCTCTAGTTGCTTAGACCTACTTCTTCTACATCTTGATTGGTTTTCTCTCTGAAGCAGTAATTTTTTTGTTCTGCCCTCGGAGCATGTTTGTGTAAGTAGAACTCCCACGAGCATCATTTTTTCCCCCACATCAAATGAACTCAAAACCATAAATTCATACATGGTTTTCGGTCTGATGGTGGAAAAAGTTATGGCCTATGAATAACATTAGTATCATGTTCATCATACCATGGGTGAACCAGACAGGCTGTATGAATGGAGGCATCAGCATCCTCAAAACACACAGCCGCCCAGCAGGAAGGAATCACTGCAGTAAGAGACGGCTATTGGTCAAATCACTCATTCACATTAGCCTTGCCTTCTAAGAGAAGATACTAACTGGAATTACACCGAAAAAATGCACCCCTGAATCTCATAGGAACCCTTCAGTCCCTTCAAGTTTAAGTTTGTGTCTCACATGCACATGTCTGTCAGACAAGAACATGGGTAAGGATGGTTAATGTGATCAGGTTTCATTGCTCTTGCCATGCGTGATGAACAGCTCGTGCATGGCAAGCACACCATGCCACCCAACCCCGCGACAGGCCTTTCGCAGGCCAAAACTCTGAATTCAGTTCACCTCCAGTGCCTTGCCATTTCTGCTGTGGATGTGGATCCAAAAGAGTGGATGTTGTGATGCTGAGCCAGGGTTCGAACCAGCCCGGTTCCTTGCAGATGTCTTACGCCCTTTATGCAATAATGCTAATAAAGGCACAGCCCCATAGTTCCCCCTGGTTTCAATAGAGTGGCATTGCAAGTGTAATGTGCATTCTGGTAACAAACAAGAGTCACCCAGTGCACCTGCAATTTTCCATACATCATCCTTGGCCCCAGTAATAAAAGTATGAAAATTATTTACATTTCTGGTATGAAAGAAAAAGAACAGAATGAATCCTATTAAATGTCAATTTTTTTGACATTTTATCCATCTCAAAATACACATTTTACATTTTAAAGACATGCGTTTCATTGTGGGTGTTTTCTGAGTTAAATGGATTGCGTATGAATACAGTATAGTAATAAACCTTATATTGAGGTTACCCCCTGTCACTGCTTTTATGGCCCAAAAATTGCCCTACTGGCTATTAAAGTTCAAGACATCAGTCCCACAAGATTTTCAAAACAATAACACAACTAATTATACAAGAATGTCAAACGGTAAAACCCGAGCAGTATTCTTTTAACCTATGAAAATGTGAGCTGAAGCATAAAACAAGGTCAGTGTTCAGTGAAATACTTTTTTCCTTCTGTTGAGTTTAATGTCAGTGTTTGATGTATTAATTATGAAAGACAACAATATTCAGGGCAATTAAAACTGATTAGTGAAACAAAGCTTCATCAGTGTTTGCAATTCAGTTGACCACGCAAACTCCTGATTGTTACCTCACCATATAAGCTCAGTTTTATCTAGCCAATATGCTGTATCGCTGTTATTCCTATGGAACAGCTCTGCCTTATTGGTATTTTGTTACATTTGAAATTCAATGTATGGAATTTCCTTGGCCTGTAGATATATGGGATACAGATTGCTCACTGCAAAAAAAAACAGCGTTCAGGACTTTTTGGTGAAGTTCTGTGGTCATTTATAGAGAAAGGTGACTGCTTTGACATCCATATTACATATCTCCAGGTGGTTTTCTTCAGCAGCAGATTTTTGGGATAACCTTTCCCAAAAGTCAGCTCTTCAAACTTTCTCTTATGTCAATCAGTCCTCTTAATAGAGGGTGGTCCACATCTTTGCTCTATGCCACCTCCCTGCTAGACTGTCCTGACTTTTGCTCCCTCCCGGGCTCCCAGTAGGGGGCGAACAAAAACGCAGACTGTCTGGGGTCCCCGAGGACCAGGTTGGGAAACATTGCTCTACACACATGTAACATGCACAGGTTATCGCCAAACATGTATTCGCAGACCTACAGAGTTAATGAACCCCAGCAATGCAATGCAATTTTATTTATGCAGCGCATTATCACATCATCAGACTGAGCCCGAAGAATAGCTTCACATTTTTAAAAATACCTTTGTATTTGTCCGCAGTTTTATTTTGTTGTTGTTTAGGTTTCTTTTGTGCTTGATGCATAAAAGGACTTGGACCCATTCCCTATTGAGTTTATTATGAAAAATGCGTGTATATTACCATGCATATAGGACAAGCCAGGTTGTGTTTTGGGCTTTGAGATGGATGATGCCCAGAAGAGGGCCTGTCACCATCTACGCAGCCAACATGCTTACAGGAGCTGCTGGTGCCCAGTCTAGGAGGGCCGACCTGAGCCCTATAGTTACAGTGCTGACAGTGCATCACCTGCCTTAAGAGACAGGAGGACCCGAGTTTGGGCTACCTCCAAAATGTGAGGCGGAACTAGGACCCTGGAGGGAAGACCACATGACTGCTACCGATTCGTGTACCTGTGGACCTGGAGCAGCCAGAGGAACAGCCATCTGTTCTGCCTGCATGCGTGGCCCAGCTCGTGTCCTTTGGAAGGGGAGGGTATTACCAAGGTCCCAGAAACAAAGCTGCTACCACGTCAAGCTTGACAACGGGCACTTCAGTGCCTTGGCAAATGAGTTCCCAAAAGGGAAGGTTAGCCCATTTTCTTCACACACTGAATGATCCAGGGGAAGCCTGAAGAAATGGACTGTGAGAGTACATGGAACCCCAAACACTGCTTTGCTCCCAATATACCAGCTCATGGTGACCGAGAGAAGCTCAAACAAGTTAAGATTTCCTTGATATCAACACAGTGAGCTTAGCTGCGATAGTTGAAAAGGGATGTCTGGGTCCTCAACAAGGACTGCCTATGGCCACCAGGGCCATGCAAGGAAGAAGGAGGGAATCGGCCATGTCAAACACAGAAATGTACCTTCCAAAGTATAAATCTGAACCCAACACAGAAGTATAAAAAAGATGGAGGCCCCATTTATTGGGGAGAATGAGAAAGATAAGCTGAAGCTATCATGACAGCCTAAGCCAGCAAACCTACTACAGTCACCGGAGCCCTGCTCACAGGGCCACAGCTGAAGCCAGGGGATCTACTGTCACCGGAGCCCT
>JAODKL010000040.1:26714788-26725113 GCA_026780765.1 Petrocephalus schoutedeni
ACACACACACACACACACACACACACACACACACACACACACACACACACACACACACACACACACACACAAACACAAACACACACATCCAGCATGCGTAATTGCTTGCAAACTGGATTCAGAGCATCATGCAAAAGGCCTTTGATGCTAAATTCAAGCACTCCAAAACGACCACGGATTCATACAATGCTTTGCATGCAGGGCCAGGATCTGGAATATTCCAGCGGACAGACCCCTCTGTAAAGGCCAAGTTGCACTAAGTGATGGGATGATGGATATCGGTGCCGCTACCTGGGCACGCCTCCCCTATCCAATTTCTTCAGTGATGCGGGAGACCATCTCTATGGCAACTGCTATCTGTAGATAACATTTGGAGTGACAGCCTTTTCTTGTGCTCCGTTTAAGAATGGAGCAACATCTGCAAGCTCAGACAGCAAGCTTTTCAGTGCATTAAAGGATTTTTTTCCGTTATTAAAAATAGAGCTTTTCCGTTTTACTAAGGAAGGGACCTGGTTATGCAAAGACATGGCAAGGCACAGAACTACCCCAGCGCAATGTCAGATAAATACACTTATTTGTTTATTTATTCCCATAAAAATATTTTGTTCCTGTAAACAAAGATCTTTAGGCAGTAAAGTGCTGCAGTACAACAAACTGACTGTTTTCAACCCACTAGAATGGTTTATCTACAACCATAGTGTAAAAATATATGGAAAATTAACCATTAATGAACAGAACATCACTTGTTTTGAAAGTCTAAATTAAATCCTTCTCTTTAAAGGACATAGAAAAATAGAGTAAAACTTATAGTAAGACCATATTATATGTATGAATTTGGTGACAATTACTTGGTTAATTTTTCCAAGTAACTGATAAATGGATTTGTTTCAATATCAATTACAGTGTGTCCTTCTCTGAAAATCCATCGTGAGCTCTGAAATGTCAGCATTCAAAAAGAGAACTTTTCATACAACCTTCATGTGTAATTTGAGGAGGGTCTCTCACTGCTAGCCCACAACAGCATTGCTTAAGACTTTCATTTTAAGCTCAGTCTGTACCCATTAATAACACTAAGTCAATTTGGAGATGACTGTCACAGTTATTCATTTTTAAATGGACAAGATCCTGCTGTTGCCGGAGAACAAAGAGGCCGCATTTCCTGCGGTGGGGGTGCCCATCTAAGGACGGAATCATTCGCAACATGGCGGAGGGCCGGCATTTAAAATGCTAAATGTTCACATATAAATAAATAAATAAAAAAAAAAAAGACTGACTGTATTTCCCCACCATGTACACAGCAGTGAAAACTACACATGAGAGAGGGAGAGACGCAGAGACAGACAGGCCCAAAGACGTACACACTGACAGAGAGAAATGTAAGTCCACATCAGGACATACCGCATCCTTTACATAACAGCACTACACTGAAGGATAATACCCAATCAATACGTTTATGGAACAAAACATCACAATTCACTAAATGACTAACAACAATACGGCACTCTGACATATGTATGACCTGTCTCCCAAAAGCATGGGAGTTCCCTGAGTGGCTGTGCTAAAATCCTCAGTCTCTCTCTGCTTTTCAAGCCACTGTGCTGGATAAACGAGCTGCAAGTATACAGGGCAGAACTACAGAATACACCTGCCTATTCAGTACGGTTTAAGAGTGACCCACTTAACACATTTATAATCGAGATAATTATTGTAAATAGGAGTAACTTGTACCCTTATTAAGATACAGCGACTTGGCCTTACAAGGTGCGTCATGTGGCGTGAGAGATTAAATGCTCACTAGGGCCATTTGTGATTAAGGTTCGATCATAACCATGAAGCCAATTTATCGCTCAGTCCAAAACATCTTCCAAGGGACCTCTACACAGCAACCAATCAGACTGACAAAAAAGTAAACAGAAAAGAAATAAAAAATATATAATACGTAATTACTTGGAAAAACTTCTATTCTAGCATTCTCAGAAATTGAATGAATAAAATTTGTCCTCCCTGTTTAGCATATGTGTCCCTACTAATGGTGTGTGTCAGTGTGTGAGTGTGTGTGCGCGCGTGTGCGTGTGCGCGCATTGCACAGCACACTATCATGCCTTTCTCCCCAAACACAAGCCGCTTTCCTTTCTGCTGCCTTTATGAAAATATAAAATTCAATCAGCAGCTGCACATTTCAGGAGACGTCCATCTTCTGCCTGGACCTCAGACGGCATGTCAGAACAATCTGACGGCCTCTGTGGGGATGATGTCTGCGTTGAATTGTAAATGTCTGCCAGTCTCCCTCCTCCTCCTTTTCCGCTTTCAGATTTTTCAGCACCACAACTATTGGAAATGAGAATATGTATTATTAATCTATTTTGTTACTTGACTCCTTAATGCCAAGCCTTATGCCACAAGGCAAAAATATATTATTGTTTAAGGTGCCAGAAAATAATGCTGTGCAATGAAGAGGCTCCATTTCCAATCCTGATGACTACGAATTAATTAGGGCGCATTTATTAAACCCATGCTGAATGCCAAAGCACATGTAATGTGGCATGTGACCATATGCAGCGTAATCTCCCTGCTGTCAGTTATGGGGCCCTTGCCTGCCATCTTTGATGACAGAGGGAGGCAATTCTAGTTCTGGGCCACGCAGTTCTGACACATGGGCGGGCGCGGCGGGACAGTGCAGAGAAAAGCTCTGGTTTAAAATACAATAAAATAATATAAAGCAAAATAAAAAGCACTAGTGCTTCGGGTTTTTATGACACTCTGTTGACAAACGCCTGGAAGGTTCCGATTGGGTGGGCTCATCGCCGCCGAGCAAGGGCCGTGGATAATACAGCAGAGAGGCCTGCTGGGAAAGGAGGGAACCCTCCGAGAGCAGTCCCTCTGACTAGTCACCCGCACAAACTCGTTAACAATCTTAAATTAATGCAAGTAACAGTAAATGAAGAATAATTGTTTTGAGCCAAAATTCAATTAGGCTACTAAACACTCACAATTCTCAGTTAAAGGGGTAAAAAAATAAAAAAAAGGAAACTTACATAGAAGAGCTATCTGATGCAGAGATTTGCTAAATGCCAACATGGAATGATGAAATAATTGATGGAAATTGTTCATGATTATATATATTAATTTATGACAAAAATATTAATAATTAAGCAGTAATCCAATAAAACTCCCACTGATATGTAACAGATACAGCCATGATTTATCAAGATCAGACAAAAGAAATTAATACATTAATGATACCGTGACGCTGGACTAACAAACCACACGTTTTATTCAAAAATCTGTCGTCACGCGATGGGAATTAGCATGCTAGCCGCGTAGCGACAGCTGCACTATCAAGCAAAGCCCAGGTGTTTATTTGTGCAATAAATTCTTATCTGGTCAGGGAGGGAGACAAGGTTTGTGCAGGCAGCTAAGGTGACGGAACATTTTATGGTAATACATTACAACATAAATAAATAAACATGATACTGGGGGGGGGGGGGGGGGGGGATATAAATAAATAAGCAACAGTGGACCGAGAAACTTAGGGAGAGGGGGTGAATGTCAAGGGCATTACAACAGGCGCTAGATACACAGAAATAAAATGTATACAACTACTGCAATAATAGCAATAATAACAAAAATCCTATAAAACCATAACTTTTTCACATTGGTTTTATTGTGTATTTTTCCATAACCACCATCAATGCACCTGAATGTTTACTACACTTCAGGCTTTTTTGTAATCATAATTTTTTTGAACTAATTAACGCACTGCAAACAATGCAGTGGCCTGGGTTTTATGACACACCATGACTGTCAGACGCAGAGGCCCGGTTTAGGATTTCAGAAGGACGGACCCCTTCGGCGCAACGCTCCCCCGGACTCACCCTGGACGCTGGCTTTTATTTGACCCAGTTTCGTGAAAAAGTGCCCCACCAACAGTGGCCTCCCGTGACACAGAAATAATGCAGATCTAAGCAGGGAAGCTAAATAGGAGGCGGAAGGCCCAGGGAGAGCTACTCCCTTTAGGCACAGGGATTACAGATTAAGACTGGGACTTGTTTGGAGTGTCGTGCTCAACGGTCTCTTCACATAAATGCTGCTCCTAGGACTGCTGATGTAGTACGCAGCACACATGCTTGCAAACAGGTTCAAACAGGCCCTTTGGCACTCTTCTGGAACATCCCCAACCGAACGGCGCGTCTCACTTTCCTTTGTCTCCGTTAAGCGACACCCACATCAAGCACGACTGATGACCAGCTGGGAGGAACCACAGCATGTGACCAAAACATAAGCCTCCCTCTCCCTCCCCAGCTTAGATTACCCAGGCCTACCCTGGCTTGCCATAAAACAGACAGCACCACCCCAGCCTGACAGCCATAAAGGGGCGGGTCACAGTCCCGCCTCTGTGCCTCGTCTAATTGGATCCGAAACAGTCCCCAAAATTTGCAGGGGCTGCAGAGAGTGTGTGAATCTGTGTGTGTGTTCTTATTAAAAAGCTGCACGATCACCATTTGTGTGTCAATTAAGGGCCAGCACCGGTTTCCCGTGCCAACTGGCTGATTGCCATTGCGCCGTGAATGCGAGGCCAGCAACCCTATCCAACTCCCTGGCAGCAACCGGTCCCACTGGTTCAAGCAATAAGCAAAATAACTGGAAACTACTGTAAGCCACAATCTTTTCTCAGCATTATTCTGAATTATGAATTTCAAATAGAAATATCTGCGCTGCCCTTTGACAGTGCTGATAAATGGACGCCTATCCATTCCATTTTCCCCCACTTCATCTTCCCAGCAAGCGGCACGGCTCATTGAATATTCATTTTGACGGAGGAGAGAACGCAACCAATGCTTTACTTGAAGCGGCCATTTTTCTGGGATGGATAGTTCAGGACCAGGAAGTAAAAGCATCCAGACCAAGATTTTGGTTCAGCCAGTTGAGCATAAAGCGTCACAGTCACAGAATGCTCAAAAGGCTGGTAGAAATAAAATCCTGGTCTGAATTTTTACTTTATAGACATGAACTCCGCATTGTTGCCTGATTGCATGTGCTTCACAGCAGTTGACATCAAAGGCAAACAAACCTGATCTCTCCCAAATTTGTCTGCCTTGGAGCCTCTATTAGTCCTATGCTGCATTTTTGACAAAAAAGAAGAAAAAGAAACGTGTAGCTTCTATTTGTTTACAAATGGAGAATCTTTTAAGCACAAAACAATGATAAAAATATGAAATACAGAAAGAGAAAAATGTCAGAGGATGGAGGAGAGAGAATGAGGCAGGCAGGAGACGTGCTCCTTACACACGCTGCTGTGTCATCTGGCTCCTGCCGCAGAACTCAGTGACATACTACAATCAACCGTAAGACCTTTGACTGAAGTGTGATCACTGCTAATCTGCTAACTTGGATGCATTTCTGCCATTTTCTCATGCATATAAGGCAATGTAATGAAATGCTTTCGAATGTCTCGACCTCATTAGACTCATCACAACGGGAGGATGACGCCTTGCCCTTGCGCACGGGCTTGGGGCTCCCCGCTGTGGGGCTCTGCTCCCGGCTTCCTCATCTCATCTTCCTTTGTTTCCAGGTATACAGCACAGCACAGCACTGCAGGCCGCCGTGATCATCTGTCAAGGCCTCGTACCACCACGTGCTTACTGACCAGGCAAAAAATGCAGGACCAGGTCAGCGAAGGCCTTCCTCCATACCTGCACTAACTACCCAAGTCAAGTGAGACGTCAATGCTGATGGAATAATCAGCTCTATGGAACGCCGAGTCTCCAAAGAGTTCTGAGAACAATCCCACTCACAATTAAACTGTTCTAAACCTGAAAGCAACAACTGGATGTCAAATAGACTTAATGGTCCATTCTATTTTAATTAAAATACCTGCGCTCTTTTTAATTAGATCCACTTTGATGCGTATCTTTTTCCAGCTTCCAGGGAATCATTATTTTGTCACTACAGGTTCAAAGCTAGTCTCTGCTCTTTTTTCACCCCTCTAACTTGCCGCAAATAAATAATGCACAACAAAAAACATTTTTTCCCCCCAATTAGAAAACATTAACTGAATTCATTAAATGGCTCCTCTACATCAGTCGAATAAAAGACAATAATTAGCCATTCCGTCTAATCAAGCATTGAATGGAATGAAAAAAGGCTGCCAAGGGGTAGCAAAAAAGGGGACTTATCATAGCCAAAATGTGCTTTTCTGCCATTACTGCACACTCACTTCATGGTGGAGAAAGCGGAGAACGCCACAGAAAGTCTAACTATACACAGCAGCTATTAGTCAAATACCCCAACAGTCCACTCTAATATTGAAAAATTACTTATTTTCAGTAAATGAAAAATATCAGGTATCCAAAAAACCTTTAACAATTTTTTAACCCCAAAAAAACGATAGACAAGTTAAAAAAATACATGCGGTTTAATGTTTATTCTGTGATGGCCATCAAACAGAATGTGGCACGTTTTTAATTCTACCCAAGGGAGGCATGGTGGCTGACAGACCAGAAATCTGGACCATAATCCACTTCTTTGCAATATTTTCCTCTCAGATTGTTGGTTTGAATTGCAATGGCCATGACACAAAGCCATCTGGTGGCGTGTTAAAAATGAAGTGTTCAGAAATGGCGTGTCTGGTCCCTTTCTTTACTGCCAGCAGAAATGCTGGGATCAGAACTATTCTTTCATGTTCTACGTTATAGTTTTAGAATTTCCTGGATTGTCAAACACAGTTTTATTATTTACAATGGCTATTTACATGGTTTAACAGGACTTATACACAGCTCTCACATTGGCTGGGTATATGCAATAAGAAAGGGGGGGGGCTTGTGTTTATTGTTTGCTCAGAGCACCTCTGCAACAACAGTATAATATAAAGATCTCCTGTTGCGACGGCCGCAGCCATGCTGGAAATGCATCCCCACTTCGTCTGCATGCCTCTCCGGCCAATCGCCCGGCCTGGAAGCTCCTGCGGCAGCTCGGGTCGCCGCGTGATTGGCCGGCGACCTCATGTAGCGGCAGCTCGGGTTGCCGCGTGATTGGCCAGCGACCTCATGTAGCGGCAGCCGGCCGGCGCTCCACAAAGACTATTTTAGGAGTCTCATCCGGTACTTGAAGGACGCGAGATACGATGGGATGGAAGATACAGTGCATGCATCACGGTGAGCAGCAAGATCGAAAAAGCTTACTGTATAGTTTTTGCCTGCAGCCATTGTCCAAAGATATATTCCAAGTATATACCACTAAATATCATTTTTCTGTCAAACTAACCAAGTGAAGAAATATTAAGGACAATTTACCATTTTTCCTCAAAAGGACTAAAAAAAATAAATAGGGAACAAGAGCCGAGTGTCCGAGAAGGCATCCCGCGGCTGGGCAGGCATGGTCCAAAGCCGTCCCAGAGAAATTACTAATAAACATATCCCGTCCTCTTTCCAGATGACCTTAAAAACTGTGTGCGAGCAAAAAATTATATATAAAGAAAAAACCAAAAGGGAAAAAAAGTCCCAAAAATGCCAGCGAGCACATGGCTCAGAATGAGGGAGTGCTGCAGAATCCCCACATTTCGGGTCAGGCCTGGATCCCTGCTCGGAAACGGCGCGGGGCAGACGCCAGGCCGCTCGCTCATGGGCCGGTGCTGCAGACGCGCCCGCCCTCCACTCCGCACGTGCGGGCTCCATAAAATTAAAAGCTTCCGTCTGAACTTGAAAATCGCCCATGAAATGAGGCACACCAACATTTTTTCCCCCTCTTCTATTAATTTTTATTATCCGGCAAAAAGAAAAAGAAAAAAAGGAAAGGAAAATAACATAAAAATTAAAAAAAAAAAAAAAGCTCTGAGCGGCAGGGGAGCATTAGGACTGGTGTAGCTGCAAGATGCAGCCTCGCTGCCAGACGCCCACAGCTTCAAATCCCACATTTCAATACAGTCCCGAGAAAAATCCTTTCAGTTCCAAATGAAAGAAAGCCTTCCTTTCCTCCCCTCAGTTTTGAGCAGCGATCAATTCCAAGACAAAGAGCGCACCTCAAAGGAGCAAATATACCAAGGACAGAAACACAAGAAAATCACAGAAGCAATTATTTTCGAATCCTCCTGCAGGGGCTGATAATGTCAGCTTGCTTCGCTTTCTACATAAAAAACAGCATCAATTATGCAGCTGTTCCATTAATATGAATGGGCAATTTCCCATACTGCTGTGCGTTAGTGATGGCATCATGGTCGCCCGGCAAGGGGAAGTGCAGGCCTGGGAACCCCAGAGAAGCTTCACGGAAAGAAACATGCCACGAAGCTGCTCTTCCCATCCAATCGGTGGCACCTAAAGGCAGTCGCGGGTGGGGGAGGGGCTGCGTGGCAACAAAGAGGCGCCTTCTGCAGTGGGCCCCACCAGTCCCGGGCTGTCAGGGCCCAGGGAGGCAGCCCTGCTTCTGCACAGCTGCCAGATGTAATGCTTCTAAACACAAAATCTAATCCTAAATAAAAAAGAAAAAGCCCTTGCCTCAGCCAATCATTTTAAATCGACCTAATAAAGAAAGATCGAGCCCATGCTAAGCCATCACCTCCTGGCCTCCAGCCCGCAGAACGCGTGTGCACGGATCGAGGCCCGCAGAACGCGTGTGCACGGATCGAGGCCCGCAGAACGCGTGTGCACGGATCGAGGCCCGCAGAACCCATGTGCACGGATTGAGGGCCCCAGAACGCATGTGCACGGATCAAGGCTCATCTGCAAGAGCAACTGGGCCACAGTTAATGACATAATGGCACACTGTAAGAAAAAACTATTTGGCAAACAAACACCTCGTCTAGTGTTACATGTATGAACTTCCTTCTCCTCACAAACGAAACGCTACACTTAGAGCTGGGCGGCCATAATATTTTGGCTAACAACTCATAGCAATTAATTACAAATTAATGATTAAAATTGTCATTTTTTTTAAAACATTTACATGTACTATTACAGTTAATAAGCCTAATTAACACAGTAATAACATGTACATCTTTAAGAAAGACGAAATGTTTATATAAATTAAGATAATGAAATGGACAAACACATAATGCAGTCAACCTATTAATCAAAATGTAGTCTGGCATCCCGTTCGGGGATTCCCCTCGGCTCGAGACCCCCCCCACCCCACTCCAGACACCCCCCAGAAAGATGGCTGGATGGATGATGCCGTGAAAACGGGGATATTACAACAGCAGCCCGCATCGATCGCTTTCCCGACAAGATTCCGCTGCAGAAGCGCTACGTCGTCAGCCTCGCCTCTGGTTTAAGGCCCGCCAGCTGCACGCTCGGAAGCGGTGCTCGTTTGGCAGGTGACAGACATGCTATGCCCAGCTCCGTCGTCGACGGGCTCTGGGTCTGGCTGGCACGCCACTGCGTCACAGAACGCGCGGCCCCGCCTGGCCCCAGCCCCGGCCCTGGCCTCGGCCCCTGCGGCTAGCGTGTCAGCATAGTACCAGCCATCTCCCCCATATCTGCTGGCCGCCTGGTCACATGCATTGGGAACCGCGGCATGAGAACGCACACGATTCCTCACTGGGTGATGGAAATATGCCGGGGAAATATCCGTATTATCTAGCATAAGCAAATGTACTGAAGTAAATGCTTGCATCTTTAAAATATGGGAAATCATTTGAATCATTACCCTTTTAATCATAGATTATGCAGCTGAACATTCCAACTGAGTGATTAGACATGTTTGGTATCCTAAATCCACCCAACAATTCTCTGCAAATTGTGCATGGAGCATATTGATACTGGAATTCTTTAGAGCTGCAACTTCCTCAGAAATACAATTCTTCATATAGAATATATGCATTAATAAGTACATACCATCCAATGTTTCCTCCCATATCTGTAATTTTAAAATTTCAATACATTGGCACGATACAATAAGTCTGATATAAAACTGGACCATTTTCCGTTTTGTCATTTCCATTCTGTTAATACCTGATAAAGTTTGTAGTAAACTCAAGGACTTCCAAATACACCCCCCCCCCCCCAAAAAAAGGAAACAACTGGTGGGCAGGTATTGGGAAGTAGAAGCAAATGGAGGAATCAGCATAAGTACAGCGTGTGCAGAATTATTAGGCACGCATTATTCCTGGAGGACATTTTCAGCAAAAGTTGGGCAGTCTTTTGCTCAAGATAAATATCCTATTTTTCCTACGTAAGGAATAACACACTGTTGTTCTATATAGTTCACTTTACCACGTTTAGTGTCCTGCACGGCCAACTTTCTTCTCAGTGATCGTCATGAGTCTGTTTTCCATTGAACCAGTCAGGTTTTTGATTTGATCATGTCCTATATTAGCTGAGGCAGCTAGGACC
>JAODKL010000040.1:26725213-26741737 GCA_026780765.1 Petrocephalus schoutedeni
TGGCCCAGTAGATCTCAATGGGGGTTAAGTCAGGCGATGAAGGGGGCCTGGTCATAATTCAGTCACCTTTCAAGCCTCTTAGCCAATTTATAGAAAGTGTTGATGCATGGGAAGGGGCATTGTCCGGTATGGATATTATAACCTTTTCAAACTTGCTGACTTCCTGTGCCAATGTTTGAAGAAGGTACCTTCTAGAAATTGGCAGTAGACCATGAAATTGGCAGCAGACCTGCCACTCTGAAAGGTCCGACAAGTTCATTACCAATAACTGCAGCCCACACCATCACTCCTCCACCACCTTGTTGGCACTTGAAGAAGGTCCCCATTCACGGCCCATCCATCTGCTCCATCAAGAGTCATTCTCATCTCATCGGTCCACAAAAACTGTGCAACGTCAGTCTTGAGACGTGTCCATGTCCATGTTTTAGTGTGTGTGCCTTACTGAATGGAGGTCGTGCGTCAGCCTTTGTGACCTTAGCAATGTCACGTACCACACTGCGCCTAGTACTTAGAGATTCCAGTCAGATTGGGGAAATGGTGGCACTTCATTCTAAAAAGTGTCTGGACATCTCCTCTTTAATTTGACACACGTCTTTGGCAGTTAATTTGCGTCTTCTCTCTGTCAGCTTGCCACAAAACACGCAATTGCATAGGGCTTAGCAATTCCGATTGTTTTGCATCCCTCTGACTGACTTTACAATTTAGTTTTTTTCTGCTCTCTGCAAAGTCCTAAGCCCTAATCTGCTAAATAATTCGGCACAGGAAAGTATCCGTTTCCCCGTTTATCTCCAAACAGAAAGCATTCAGATCAAATGCTAGGGATATAACAGAGCATCGCGGATCGAACAAAAATCGATATAAACATGTGACAATTCAAACAGATGAAAAATGAATTGTGATGCTCTTTTCAAAACCGCAAAGGGTATAAATCTACATCTGGGCTCAGGTGAGAAATAAAATTTTTAAATCAGAAGACAAAATACACACTTGCCTAATAATTCTGCACACAGTGCAAGTTTTTGGATGTACCTTAGAATTGTTATATGAACCACTGAAGAGATTTTTTCACCCTCTTTGTATACATATTTATAAAAGCGTAAATAATTCCGCTAACAGAAATGTCTTTTTTGCCATCTAGAATGTGCGTTTGGTCAGCCCCCTCCCGCATGGTCAGTGTGAAGCCTTGACCAGCCCTCAGCGGGGTTTCGGCTCTGTGGACATTAAGAAGTGCAAAGCCATGTTGTCGCAGAATGTGCCAAACAGGTCGCCCTCCTAGTACATCATTGATATGCGAATTCTACAGAAACCCACTTCGCAGTTATATTCACTTACATATCAATAACCCTTTTTGTTTTACAAAAAAACCTTGAAGTCCCTGATGGGCCGATACAGGACTGCAGGTGTCTGACATCATGATCTTCACAGCCATTGTCCTGGCATCCCTAAATACCTCTACTGAGGTATATGTTTGACGCCCCACCCACACTCACTCACTAACTCACTCACCCACCAGATGCCGTTATAAAATTACCAGTGCGGTGATGATTTCCGCATTGTGTCTTCATGTGTACCCGTGTGTGCAATGCTTGTAGCCGGTGTCCCAAAATGGCACCTGCCAAGATAATTTTTTTTTTTTTTTTATCCAGGTCTGCATATCTGACTAAGATCAGCATCACTTACTCAAAAGGTAGATTACCAGATTATGATTTTTTATTAATATATTGCAATTTCAGAGATAAGCAAGACTTCATTTCCCTGTTTAAATTTGTGTCTCTCTTACTGATTCGGTGCTTTGCTGGCAGTCAAGTCAGTGTCACTACTGTGTCCGAGACATTGTGGTTATTTCTATAAAATCCACAGATTTCAATGGTGCCCCTAAGAAAACCATTTTATTTTTGGAGGAATAGTGCGCAACACATGACAAATGATAAATGGCACCAATGTGCTGTATCTGATGTGGCACTGGGTAAATACATCAGGTGCATTACTTTAGGAGATTGAGAGGAAATTTTACAGAGACCCATCCTGAAAGAGCCCAACCACGTTCCAATGAATTGTTCCCTGTATATGTCAGCCTCAGTGGCTTCCGCAGATGTTCGGCACGAGGCAAGCAGGGTTGCCCATCTTCGTCTCTGCTGTAACCCACCAGCAGACAGCAGCCAGTCTGGGTGCAGAGGCCTACCGAGGACCCCCCGAATCCCACGGCGCTTTTCGCACGCTGAAGGTGATGACGCACAGCGGCTTCTTTAAAGCACTCGGCGTTTAAAAGAAAACCTCAGAAAGTCCCTAGGAAGTTGAGTCCGACATTCCCAGCTGACACATAAGAAGTTTATCAGCTAGAAAGAGGGAAACAGGGACAGGGTTGACAAGGAGTGTGTAGGACACTGGCCTCAGGAGGCTCTGGGTTTTTTTTTCTCCCAAAGCCAGTGGGGAACGCTCTTCTCCAATCGCCCCAAAAATATGGCGATGAAGTACAGTGCAATGTCAGGCCCGGGCACGGCGACTATCTGCTCATGCGCTTGTTCCCTTTTTTCCGGAACGTTCCGATATAGTAACTTTGATCTACCGTTGTTTCATTACGGGAGTCACACTTCAGCAGATCTTCCTCGGACAGCGTTTATATCCCGCTCCATTCAAGGGGCCCCTTAACAGTGATCCCACGAAGAAAGATCTTCTGTCATAAAAGCAATCAGGCCCGAGAAGCACAGGCAGGTACCACACGGCATCAGGGGCTACAGCGATTCTTCGGGTGTCGACGCTTTAATTTTTCCAGCTCCGAAGGAACGGTGGTGAGTGACAATTCAATTGAAAAAACAATTTTGGTAGCGGAGCAAGACGACACCCACGGTTATTATATTAACATTTCCATAATTTGTATCTCAAAGGCTGAGACGGGACGAGAGGGAGATAAAGACGCAGTCCGGCATACATTTAGGAGTTAAATAACAACAGTTTCGGCTATTTCTGCGGGAGCGCCTGGCAGGAACATAATGACACTCCAGGTTTTACAACAGAGCCGCCGAGACTCGGCGGGTGACCAGCTGCCCCCTGTTCTTCCTCTCATTATTTTGCCCATTTCAATATAAAATTCCAATCCCACAGCACAAGCAGCGAGCGAGGAGGGACCCCTCTGTGCTGGCTCTGCCTAATTGTCTCTGGCACTCAGGAAATGTGACAGACAGATGCAGAGAACAGGAGAGGAGGACACGGCAGAGACGGTACAGTCACTGCAGATGAGCGTTACCGAGAATCGGAGATATATATATGAAGCAGTTAATATCTGTAATAGAAATAAAGCACGATGCAGCCTAGCGAAAGTCCTCCTCCGAGAAGCTGTTAGCACCGCCTAGGGACCGGCCAGGTACCTGCAGGCATGCTGAGGTTCTGCAGGCAGAAGGGGCACGGGGAGACAGACTGCTCTTTGGAAGGACAGTGGCGAGGGGGGGGCGTCCGTCGGCTCCAGAAGCTGCCCTGCCCACTTCCTGCACCGCCCGCGTTTCTCTTTCCACGCCTCCACACCCCCCCCACCCTCCGAATACAGAAGCCAACAGTTAAGCAAGTTAAACCCGGCAAGTTGAACAAGGTCAACTCCACTGCGGTGCCAGGGAGCTGCCAGTAGCGAGCCGAACGCCTGAAATTAAAGCTCTGCGGGAGGCCAACACGGCCCAGAGAGACCAGCAAGCTGCCGTGACAACAAACATGCGGGAGACACGGAAGGGAAAGCAGAGCTCCCAGGTACACCAACGGTTACAAATCAGAAGCTCCACTCAAACCAAAACAAAATCCCACTCTCTCTTAAATGTTCAAAAAGGTTCAGGCAGCGTGGAGACATGACAGAACCCACCAAATTACACAAAAACAACCACTCGTGAGCCCCGTAGCCTGCTAGCCAATTTATCGATACTAGCCGACATCATTAAAGTAGAAATGCTTTTTGCTTCACCATGGTTCAGCTTACGAGATTTTGACTTTATGATAGGGCAACAGCGATACACATCCAGTAGATAAACATTGAATTTTGATTTGTTCCCAGGCTAGCAATATGTAGTACAATACATCCCACGGATGCCGGGTGCGGACAGCGTCCATGCAGCTACACTTCCAGTCCCCGTAAACCCTGGTTGTGTGAAAACAACACGTCGTATGGAGGTTCGTTCTGTGCGATTTATCATATCATACTCACATTCGACTTACAATGTTTTCAGTATACAATAGGTTCATCAGAAAATAACCCCATCATAAGTTGAGGAGCACCTGTATTTAATAAAATTAACAATTTTAATAATTATACATACACACACACACACACACACACAGCACACAGATTATAGGACTCCTTTACAAACTCATTCCAATAAATACACATTAAAATGTTACAAGCTCCAACTGTACAACTATTTAAGAGTAGCTTACAGGAAAGCCAAGACCTGACACAGAGAGAACATGGAGCATGGAGGGAACAGACAATATCCACCACAATGGCCAGTGAGATGGTCAGCATTATCCCTGAACTTCCCAAATCTTGAATTAAAGGATTCATCCTGTTTTTGAGTGTGGAGTACTTCCCCATCATCTGGAGCGTACTGCTTTAAAAAAAAAAGTAGACAAAGTAGGTGAATAATAACAGAAGTTTTTCTTTTCTTAATATTACATCTTAAAAGGGCAATGTACTGTAGTCCTGACCTTCCTCAGTTAAAAAAAATACCATTACCAAACATCTAATAATTCGTGTCTGATAAGTTTCTGTATTATGGAGGTTCTTTGAAATGTGTTATTATATTAAAGTTAAGTAATAAAGAAACAAAATCCTAAAATTGTTAACTTCAGAGGAACATGTGGTGTTAGTATGTGACAAATCAAAGAGTATGCTTGTGTGGCGACTGATGAGCCACTCTGAAGTATGATGCAAGACAGGGAGAATTTGATCCTTAACACTGAATTATTCACACTAATATGTAGCAAGCCAACAAAACAGCCTTCAGCTGAAGTACACGACACAGGTTAACTACCATTTCAGCTCCGCGCCGTTTGATTCACAGCTGTGCTATACAGCAGGTAGTGATGCTAAAATTATGGTTTATTTGACCAAGAACTTAGCCGTGAAGACAAAAACATGCAATATCCATCCAGCCATCCACTTAGCGTAGTCAGTTTGCAGGCGGGGGGCTATCCCATGCAGCTTAAGACTGGGGTACATCCTGGCTGGGATGCCTGTCCTGATATACAGAAAGAAACTAACCTTGAAAATATAGATACATAACAGCAGAATTAAATTTAAATTTATATGAATTAATTTAAAGAAATCACTGCTAATCCGGAACACAGTTAAAATCAAACGGAAAGTGCAGGGCCAAAAGCTGCCAGCTACAGTAACCATTTCTGTTCTACGGACTTCAAGGCAGGTAGTTAGAGCCAAAGAGTCACCAGGAAAATGCTGATTATGTTGCCTGTGTGGCTGGTCCACACTGATGGAGGGTTAGAGAGCCACAGTACTGCTGCAGTGCATCAAAGCAGCAACAAGCTACACTACATATGTTTGCCATGTCTTTCACATGACATCTTTAAACCCTACAAAAAAATCACGAGTGGTACCCACTCATCTTCTAAAAGCTGAAAATTGTTAAGAAGTGATAATTAGACCCTCCAGACACACTGAGCCGTATGTTCGTAATACACGGGACTCTGAAGAGCACAGAATTTGTGGTGAAGTGCAGGACTTAATCCCAGAAGGCAAATATGCGACACACACAACTATACAAAGAAAATGTTCTTCTGTAGTGCTGTCGATGGTCAAGTCTGGCTTGTCAGCATGCAGAGGGGGCCGTGCGTATTCCTGAAATGGGTACTTGAAAAGCCAAGTAATCAGAGTTATGTGAGGAATTCTTTTTAATGATGTTTGGTCTGAAGACTCTTTTCCTGGTAATATTGTACTGAAAAAAGTAACAAAAAAAAAAAAATCTGGACTTTTGATGGCTTAGTTTAAGTAAATGGAACAGAGAAGGTTCAACCAGATGATTTAACAATTTTCTGTTATGCGCATCTAAAAAATAAATATTTAAAAGAATAAAACAATGCAAGACTTAAAACTGCTACATTTCTTTGTCTTGGCTTTTTACCTGCATCAAAAGCAAATTACTGGGGGGGGGGGGGGGGGTGTCTTGACTAAAACTGTTAAGCTTTTAACGAATCAAACTTTCCCTTATTTAAGTCCTAAATGGCAAATGCACTCTTTAAAAACAGAGTGCTTCAAATCAATTTCAGGCTTCAGTAAGCCATACCAAGGTCTGCTGATCATTCCTTAGCCCACTGTCCCAGTAGCCCTGCAACCCTTCCCTCGTGCCAAAAGCAAAGTCACGTCAGGCCTTGTCCAGGAACCTCAGGAGACCTGAAATGGCTCACTGGTGCTACACATTAGTGACAGTCGAGACTCCGCCCCCTTTACAGTCTAGGTAAGAATGTCAAGTGAGCAGTAGAGGAAGAAGGTAGCCTCAGATCGCTCTGCGAGAATGAACAACAGGGCAGGGGAAACCTGCTTTAAGATGATTATAAATTTTTTACCACCAATTTTGTAAAACTCAAGCTCTGTTTAAGATATTGGACGACGAAGGACCACTGCAAAAGAAATGATCTTGAAACAAAGACTCCATGTTTAATTATGAGAAAGAGTTCTGTACCTTACATATCAAGACATTGCATGTTATATGGAAAATAGCAAAGAAAGGGGTTTTGTTAGTGGAAACAGACAAGCAAAATCTTATTATGATTATGAAACTGACAAAATTCAGATCAATGGGCGAAAGGTTTGGGGCCAGGAACATTTACTGATTAACATATGTTATGCCACACTGACTTTCATTTGCAAATCAAACCGGAAAATGCTACTCACAAAAAATGTCAACTGAAAACCCAATTGAAAATCTGCAATACACCAGCGGGATTATTACAGATGACGTCCCCGGGAGAAGCCTTTTTAGGGCACTTCTGTCAAACGAGCGGCCCTGGAAGTGCGCCCCTAGTGGCCGTTTATCGGTACCATCTCAAGAAGACCGCGGTTTCAATCTCAGAAAAACGATTTTCACCCCGCAAATGTAGTGTGAAGTGCAAAGGCATTTAACAATACAGTTCCGATTTCAGTATATTGGTTTGTTTCTCTCATGCGCCTCCCCAGGTGCATTTCTGTTTATCATGCAAATGTTTTTTCTCTAGTTATCGCTAAGTTTCCAGACTAAAAGGCTGATTAGGAATCCGTTCGTTCCCTCGTACATCCTCCTAATGGCACCCGCGTTGCTTTTTTCACATTTGAGTAACTAAGGATAAGAAATTGTACCCTAAAGATAAGCGAATTGTTTGCTGCTCCAGGTTTTTAAATCATAGTTCCTGGTGACCTTGACGATGTCGGTTAGCAGGATTACATACAACAGTTTCCCGATGGTCCGTGGATATTATTTATCGGTAATAGAACAATACTGCATGCATTATTCCACACTTCACGGGGAATTTACAAGACAGAAAGCAACAAGCATCGGGCTCCAAGTGTGCATATTCCACGTGAACGGGGCTTTGGGTCGCAATTAATTAAAGGTAAATGGAAGAAGATATGAAGTAATATGTGACGACGCATCATACTGTACATCTATCCACCAACAGCGACTGAATAGCTCCAGTGCGAAATGCCCGACTGTAGCTTTCCCCGCCACCTGACGTACAGGCTGACAAAGCCGAAGTTTTTAATAGAGAATATTGGTAATGCGGTCCTTATTAGGCACCTGCGCACTGCCTGCGAACACTCACCCGTCCATGTCCTCTGTTCTGGTATGAAGTAGTACTTATTCCCAGAATGATCTGTACCCACGTGCTCTTTTACAATTCCAAATGTCCTGCGAATCAGGGTGGATATCCTGCTCATATTTTTACTATCTCAGATACCTGAATATGTAACTTCTCTTAGCAATATAACACATGGGTAACCCCTTCGTACCAATCTGAAGTGAAGAGCAAATGCAGTATTTAAGCGGTGCTCTGATTGGCCATTTCGAATCCTTTCCACCAATCACCGGCTTTGGTGTTCCGGTGTCGTTTTGTGTAACAATTTGATAGTTCCCCAGTGTGTTCTCGTAGACAAACAGCGACATTTATCAAATAAACATAATTTGTATTCTCCTGGATGCTTATTTTAATAAGTGTTACTGTATCTTGTGTTTAAAATGTAAAAATAAAGGTTTTTTTTTTGGACAAAGAAACCATTTGTTCTTCGGGATTTTACGTTAAACCTATTTCAGCCAGTGTAATGTTTTGCTTGTAATCGCGATTGTAAGTCTGCCACTTAATACTGCGGCCGCTGCATATGTTCACGACCATTGAAGAATATGCTGGGTTTCCTGTTTGCAAGACAAGCTGGATTAGATGACCCTCTTCGCCTGAAACGCGCCGAGTCCACACGGAGGTATGAGGACGAGGATACGGGAGTTCATTTTATATGCAAGTTATTTAACCTTTAACAATAAACAGTATAACGAATCTCTATTAGCCTGTCGTTGTGCAGTGTTCGTTTCGAGTCTGACTGGTCATAAAAACCAAGGGAATTTTAACTGTTTGAATTGCTTTCGGTTTGTTACATATCAAGAAACACAGGCATTGATTGTCCTAAATGTAATACTTTTGTGTGTCTAAAACATTTCAGGCTGTCTTGATAACGGTGAACTATACAATCTGTCTAATTGTCTAATTGTACATTATGTAATTAATACAAATTTGAACAATCAATGCATTATATTTTTTATATCAGTAATAATAAAACACAATAGAAATCTATGGCAAATCTACGGCAAGTCTACAGTTTTCAGAAATTCAGTCAGCTGCCCTCTAAAGCAGCAGCATGCTATTGATCACTAATTCTAGTGCTGAAAATAATAGCGTACCCTTTTAATAAGAGGTACCTGTATGTATTCAGTGCTTTGCTACCGGAGCTGTCCACAAGGCGGCGCTGTCATCCACGATATGGCTTTTGAAAACTAACAGTGTACAAGATTCTTTCCCAAACCTGTCCTTAGGGCCCCTCGGACAGTCCACGTTTTTGCTCCATCCCAGCGCCCACCCAATCAAAAACACACCGAATTCCTGGCACAGGCAAGTTGGGAGCTGAGAGGAAGCAAAAACGTGGACTGTCTCAGGGTACTGGGCTGGGTAACGCTGGTCTGCTGGATGCTATTATCCTTGCACGTGTAGTCGTATGGTTGTTGATTTTGACAACACCCTTATTTTTGAGAAAACCCTTATTACCTTTTCTCAAGGTTTAAGCAAGTATATGGAATTAAAATTGTTTTTTGTCATCTTTTGAAGGGTTCTCTGCATGGAGTTGAATCAGGACCGAGATGTTGAACGAATCCACGGGAATGGCATTAACACAATTGATATCGAGGTCATTGAAGGCAGATAGTAAGCATCCCAACTGCGTATTTAATCAGCATATTGTAATTACATTTATCATGAGCCAGTATATTTCAGCTTTTTATTTTTTTTGCTTCTTTAAATAACAAACCACTGAATGGCTACAGAGCACTTCAGCATTCTGTCACATTACACGCACACACACACACACACACTCACACACAAATACATACATAAAGTGTACAAGTGGCATGTGACTAAGTGATTTTCACATCGCCTCTTATCTGGGATATTGGAACAAAATTGGTCCCAGCGCTGTGTGTGGGCACTTTGTATATATTCCCTGGTTACTCATTTCTATGTCCCTATGATGTTGTTTTTATTGTCTGATGTGCATTTAATACCAATGTAAGTTTAAGCAAATTTAGCCATTGCCATATACAAGATTTGGAAAGCTCCCTCCATATTTTGCTTCAAATATCATATTGCATTCATCTTGTTAGGGCACATTTTTAATTGCCCAGTCCACCAGTCGATGGCTTGACAGGTGCACAGTTTCATAGGAGGCTGACATTCTAATTAGCACCTAGTCTACACTGTGTGAGTTGACATGCTACCATTAAGCCCTTACGGGCTGAGAACTGGCACCCATAGTGATCCTTGTGGTCTGCTCTAGTCGGTCCCTGACCCATTCCAAGGGTCATACCCCCATCTATGGAGCATTGCAGAAAAAGCCAAAACAAAGTCAACAGCCGTGTTTGAAAGTCTCAACCAAAACAGTGGCTCAGCAGATTACGGATCTGTGCCGGTGACTGGGAGGCCGTGGGCAGAAATGCTGTGGGTAGCAGAGTGATCATATCACTTCCCGTCCTCAGAGCAGGGCCCCAGAAACCGCTCCCGGGATGCCGGCTAATGTCTCACTCATTCATGTCTTTGGATGAAAGTGTGTGCTGAATAAAGCGATATAGTTTTTATTTAAATTATTGACAATTTTTATTAAAATGTAGAGGATATCCATGTGAGAACAGTTCTTAATTAATCCATTCTTGTGGTATTTCAAATAGTCTCGTTGAATTTTCTGACCTATCTGCTGCCTGTCCTGTTCTTTCTAGCATGCTGTCGGGTGGGGCTGATGGAGTGATTGTGATCTATGACCTAGAGAACCACAGTAGGAAGCCTCAGTACACATGCAAAGCGGTCTGCACTGTGGGCAGGTTTGAGAACCCCCCCGCACCCACCCCGGGCGCTGTCATCTATAAAGATATGCATTTTTTTATGGACTGTTACATATACAAGTCTCCGTTCACCCCGTATTTAATTTTAACTTGAATTTTTATGCGTGATTGTACAATTTTACTGTACAAAAAAAAACAAAACTGTGCTAGAATTAGTACCTTAAAACTTTGTCTGGGATAACATTGTAGGTTTTTTTACCATTATTTTTTAATGCCTGTGAATTCCATTACAATTCCATTACAGATGCCTATCGTATAGTGCCAAAATTTGCATATTAATTATTTGAGTTGTGTGCTGACTATGATTGTGGCACTACACCTTTGACCGGTGAGGTCTGAAATTAGCAGCTGAATGTGTCGGATTTACTTTGGCCTTGTGCGGACTTGTTCCAGGTCCAGTCGATATGTCCACAAGTTCAGTGTGGAGACTGTGCAGTGGTACCCTCGTGACACTGGCATGTTTGTCTCCAGTTCATTTGACAAGACCATGAAAGTTTGGGACACAGAGACATTGAAGGTAAATGTATCCCGGCCTTCATGTACATGTATAATTGTAATTTGTTTAGTCCCTGTATCTTTTATTCTCTCTTACAGTGTTTTCAGGTCAGTCCATATCTTCCCAGGAGATATGCAAAGTGCAGCAAGGAAACATGCCTTCTTTTCTCAGTTTCAAATATGCAGGATGGTGAAAGTTATAAATCTGAGTTTGCCCTGCCGGTCTCTGGCCAGCCAGCCTTCCAGTTGACTGTCTGGGCCAATAGTTATCCTGAGATATTCATCTTGTAGAGCCTAGTTCAGAGGAGCTGAGACGCACGTTTCTGTTGCTTGTCCTCCACGTTGATCTTAGCCCGGATCTGATAGACCGGTTTTTACCATATTTGTACTTGGCAAAATTATATCCTTAGTAATTCCTCGCTTAATTTCAAACACAGCCGCGTTTGTGTTTGACAAACAAAGCCAGCAGCCAGCACCACAATGCATGAGATGAACATGTACAGATTTGAAGTCATGTGTGCTCCACTGGAAGGACATGTGAGTCACATGTTTGCCTACATGTGTACATGTAAGCTGAGGTTTGGATCAAGCCCCTTCGAGCTCACACGTGGTTTTTCAGACCATAATTCTCCATTGCTCAGTACTCAACAAGAGACTGTATTATTAATGAGTCAACAGTGCAGCTTCTGTGTGCCTCTATGGCTCACATCACACACCCATTTGCATTGATTACATGCCACAGCCCGGGACTGAATAATGTTTACATTGTACTTGGCAGCCAAGCTGGATTTCCACTATTGTCTTGCTCGTCCTAGAAGTGAAAACGAGACTTTTCGAAATGCAGGATCCTGCAGAATCCTCCGTTTGTCGTCTTTTTCCTAATATTTTGGCTTTTATCTGACAGTTGGCTTGTGAGCCACGGCTCCTTGGTACTGGGCTTTTCATCACTGTAAAGGATCCATGCTGAAAGTTAATTAGAAGCGTATTTCATGATGGGCCACTGAAAGGGAAGCAAATTGCCAAGGAGAGTTCTCACATTTTTCTATGGAGGCCCACTGGAAATTTTTAGCTACGTAAGCAGGAAGGGTTCATCACAGAGGCCCTTCTGTTTCTTAATATTTCATTGTTTCTATAGCTTCCATTGTTCAGACCAGGAAATAAGAATTTTATTTATTGACACACTTGGTATACTTCCTCTGTGATGCGTTTGCTTTACTTCCCAAGTTTATTTCAGCTCGTTATCTCTTGAACTTTCTAGTCCTGTTTGAGGTTCCTCACATCACACTATAGACCTAGATGTCACTCTCTGCATGCCCTGAGACTGAAAATCACTGGGGTTTGTTTTTCTTTTCTTTTCAGCCAGCGGAAATCTTCCGGTTTGAGGGGAATATCTACTGTCACCAAATGTCTCCCATTGCCAAAAAGCACAGTCTGATTGCTGGTTTGTACCGTGTCTCTTGCTCAGACAGTAGTGGGGTTTTTCAAGGCCTCCTCCTTTTTCAGACCCAGTTCCAGTCTTTTCATGCATTTTATTTCTAGATTCCTTGCTTGGATTCTTGTTGTGGGATTTTTTTCTTCCCTACCAAATTTTTACAGTCTTTCAGACATGGTTTTGGCCTAATATTCTGGGTCAAGTCATTTGCTAAGTGTTTTTTATACCAATATCTAAAGCTTGAAACCAGTGGTTTTCTGGTTGGTCTAGTTTCCTAGCCTCCGCCCCCATTTCTGTGATACTTGATGTAATCACTGGAATGTGGACGTGGGGGTAGCAGTCAGAGTAGAACTGGGATTTCATCTCGCCTTGCACTCTGCCCGACAAGAAAATTGCAATGTCAAAATGTAAACAAGCCATTCATTCAGCTGCGAGATGGGAAGGCGAGGCTTGTATCTGGCCAATGATTGACAGATATGGACTGTGTGTGGGGTGGAGTTTCAGAGTCATAGTTCTGTGCAGGCAGGGAGGGAAGGTATTTAGAATCTGGAAATCAACTTGCCTTGTTTAATTTTTATTAGTGTCCTTATCACGTTTAAACACATTTTTTGATTTAGTTACATTTCCTCATTTTAAGAGTTTGAGAATTTAAGAGTTGTTACCATAACTTGAGATCTAAGCAAAATCTCTCGTTGAGATGGAATCTCCATCAGACCTGTTCCAGTTCCTTACTGGTTTAAAGGTGGGGTCAGTGAAGGAATAGACAGTTTGCAGTGTAGGTCACATTTGGCACTGAATAAGGTGGTGTTCTCCCTTTGCCACATGGGAGATAATGTTGGGGTGTGGAGGGGAAGCTGCTGGACATTTGCCATGCTATCAGGCCAAGATGGATGCGCCCCCTTCCTGGCTGAGCTGGACTGACCGGTCGTAAATACCTATTGTTCTTTCGGGCTGAGTCGGCTGAGTTTGCACAAATAGAAGTCAGGACGTCATGCTCTTGTGTGAAGGGGATAGTTCTTTGTGAATGAGTCATTTCAGTGCATCACGGCACCCCCTTTCCAGATAGCTGCGTCTTGACACTCGATATTCTGGAAACACAAGCGAAAGTATCTGTGTCGGTTCTTCTGTCTCCTCCCATGGTCTGAGTGTTTCTGCACATCCATATCAATGTATCTACTTCTGTGCTGATGTACATGTGCAGTTTCTGGCATCCTGTGATTAATGTTAATGAGAGATCCTTTCTCTGCTTCCTTGACTGTCCCCGGCGCTTGTGGTGTGGTGGGGGGGTGCGTGTTACAATGGACCGTTTTATTTTCCTCTCATTTCCCACATCTACTCTGACCCCCCTCAATCACCTCCATTGTGTCTCCTTAGTTGGTACCAAGGACCCAAAGGTACAGCTGTGTGATTTAAAGTCCGGTTCATGCATTCAGGTCCTGCAGGGTAAGTATATGAAGTTTAATGAATTCCAGGTTAAATGGCATTTGGGGTTTTTGCTGATTTTAATGAGTCATTTATTCTGTGTTTTTCGTTTTCTAATTGGAAGGTGGATGGGTCACAAATTTCACCATATCCCACATATCAGATTGAAGAATCAACGTGTAGGGTATTTACACCATTTTACACCAGGTCCATTTACACCATTTAGTTAAAACATAGCATTTTCTTACAGAAATTCTAGTCTACATATAGCTATCAGGCTATAATAACCAGTTTTCCAGACAAGAAGATAAATGATGGGCCCAATTACTATCTACTTCTTTAAAAAAAAAAAAAGAAAACACTCTCACTGATAAATTAAGGCAGGTTAAAGACAAGGGGGTGTGTTCACACACTTCTCAAGAAATGGAAGTGTCCAGTAAGTCTGTTACTTTCAGTTTAGTTCACAGTTAGAGCCTGAACAGTGCGATGATTGGCATAAATTGGCATTTATGCCCAGGTGCCTTGGCCAAAAGTCATTAATACAATATAATAACCTCCATTGCAAACAGTGGGAAAATGTCTGAGATGGATCTGTGCTGATAACTAGAAAAACGTGTGTGTGTGGGTTTGCATAGAGCACATTTCGGGACCAAAAAGCATGGTAAAACCTGAAACTTCCTTACTTTTGGGAACCTTTTTTTAGGTCCCCATTTGGATAACCTCAGTTTTCATAAAAATCTGTGAATGCAATCAAAAAACTAAAAATGCCAAAAGTCTTATTTGGGTTGGTTACTTATGGTTAAGGTTAGGGCTGGGTAGGGGTTAAGGGTGTCGTGATTAGTATTAGGGGTTTTCCGCAAAGAAATGAATGGATGGTCCCCATTTATATGTACGTGAGTGTGTGTGTGTGTGTGTGTGTATATGGTTATTCATCTAACATAGCTGGTTCTGCAGTAAACCAAAAGAGCTTTTTGTAATCACCAAAGCTCAGATACTCAGTTGAACCTTATGAAGGTTATCCCACCCCAACAAAAACATACCAGCACAGCTACTGGATCCATCGCTGGTCTCAGAACATACTTCTATGATGGCGACAAGTCACTTCTCTAGTGAAAGGAGGTTTTCTATAAATCTTTTATAGAAAAATTTATATATATGTTATTCCTTTTTTCCTACCAGTAAGATGTGTTATGTCTTTAGTGGGCAGGTTATATGTGATTACCTTCTGTTTTGTTTCCTTTTCTGATTCCTTTTATGTTTGGCTAGCTGGTTAGCTATTACCTGAGATGTTCATATTTGTATCTGTCAATGTGATATTTTAGGTCTGCGCCTTGCTGAATGAAAACTGAAAGCATTAAGTATTCAGACAAGTGTTCCTTTTGATTTTGATTGTTGATTTTGAGATAGTAAGTACACAGCCTTTTGTGGCTTTTCCAACATTTTTCTTGAAACAAATCAAGTCCAATGACATGAGGAACGAGATGGCAGTGGGCAGTGTGCTCCGTAGGCTTGGGAAGTGTTTTACATGAACTGCCCTACAAATTATTAGCACCTTCCTGATAATGTTCATATTGATGATGATGAGGATGAAGATTTTGTGCTTGCCAGGCCACCGAGGAGAAGTCCTCTCTGTGAGATGGTCTCCGCGTTATGAATACATCTTGGCTACAGCCAGGTACATCCAGGCTACCTAATTCAGCATTTCTCTCAATTCTCGATATCTGGTACTGTACTGTACTGTCTTAGGCAGCCAAAGAAAACGTTTAAAGACTTTTATCTTGGCGTTAAGTGAGTGTTTTCTTAGAAGAAAAACATTAAACATTAGAACATATGCATATAAACAGCAGCACAATAAAAATGAACAATAATTTATTCTGCCTGTCATGATACCTTCTTGGATGGCTAGATGATCCTAAGCTCTCCTCAGGGGCTCTTCCTCATTCTATGTATTAGTTACATTTCACCACCGGCTCAGTGAATTAATTAACATAATTACATAAATAACTCACTGATTCACCAAACACAGTATTCTGTTGGTCAAATAAAAAATGTATAAGTGTATTAGATGAAAATAGCAAATACTGGGCTGACTTTCGAAAGGCTTTAGAAAATTAAGATGACACATCATACCATAGCTTTACACCAAGATGACTTTTTCTTTGACTGCCTAAGACTTTTCTATTGCACTGTATATCTCCCTGTGGTCTCTTCAGTAGTATTTCTGTACAAAAAACAAGTATGTAATATTTGTGTCCTGGTATTTAAATCAGTTTTTTGCTTCCTTAATAAGGGGAACATGATAAGTGTGAGCTTTAGTTTGCAGAACTTTAAACTGTGTAATGCTGTCTTGCACACTGCAGACTGTGTAATGCTGTATTAGACACCGCAGACTGTGTAATGCTGTCTTGCACACCGTAGACTGTGTAATGCTGTCTTGCACACCGCAGACTGTGTAATGCTGTCTTGCACACCGCAGACTGTGTAATGCTGTATTACACACCGCAGATTGTGTAATGCTGTCTTGCACACCGCAGACTGTGTAATGCTGTCTTG
>JAODKL010000040.1:26741837-26752331 GCA_026780765.1 Petrocephalus schoutedeni
CACACCGCAGACTGTGTAACGCTGTCTTGCACACCGCAGACTGTGTAACGCTGTCTTGCACACCGCAGACTGTGTAACGCTGTCTTGCACACCGCAGACTGTGTAATGCTGTCTTGCACACCGCAGACTGTGTATTGCTGTCTTGCACACCGCAGACTGTGTAATGCTGTATTACACACCGCAGATGGAGACTGTGAAGACAGTTGGAGGCAGATTGGAGTGGCTGCAGTGTGCCTCCTATCTCACCATCTGTTATTTGGTTTCAGCGCAGACAGCACTGTGCAGCTGTGGGATGTCCGGCGGGCTGCAGGGAGCCTCTACACTCTGGACCAGCACAATGGGGACAGATCTAAGGCCTCCATCGGTGAGCTCCTTTCCTCCACAGCCAAAGACCACACAGAGCCTTTCTACTTAATTTGATACGTAAACTTTTCATATGAACCCTGTCTGTTTCTTCAGTTAGGATTTTATAACCAAGAATTTAATGTCCAGTTTTTATGACAGACTATCGTCCAGGAGATCATCTTTAGCAAAGATACCTTCTTTATTTCCAGAGAAAAGCTGAAAAAATGTTCAGGAATTCTAGTACATTATTTTCTAGATTAGTTCTTTTTTCAGTCATATTTCTGATAATGTGCCAGTTGTGTGGCTTACTATATGTAGCGTTCTTTGTATCTGGTTATTCTTAAAGCCAGCGTAACAGGGTGACGCACAACTACTGATAAAATGCCTAGTAGACAAGGAACTGGTTTGAGAAGACTTGCTTTCGTAACCAATGCTGTGGGGAGCTGTCCTCACTTTATTTGGATTTCGTTCAGCATTAAAGTGGACAGCACCAAAAAACAATTGATAGTATCGTAAATATATGACCCTTATTAATTATGTTTATATTTTTCTATAGCTAATCTAACATTTCCATTTTCATGCAGATGTTGTCTAACATGAAAGACCTGTTATCAATTGCTTTATCAAAACAATTTTAGTATTGTCTTTTTCGAGTTAAAAGGACGATGTGGCAGTTGACGCTGATTGCTTGGGTGAGTAATGCATCTGTTTCCATGGCAGCAAACATGGCCCATAATGGGCGGGTCAACGGGCTGTGCTTCACTGGCGATGGGCTCTTCCTGCTCACCGTTGGGACAGATGACCGCATGAGGCTGTGGAAGGCAGCCTCGGGGGAGAACACCCTGGTAGGGTACCTGGGAGCCGGCTGTGATGGAGCAAGCTCTGAGTGTGCCCGAGTTCATACCGACAGGGCTGATTTAACACTACCTGTGTTACATAAACCTTAGGCCATGAGCTGTGGATTCCAGATAGGAATGCAAATACTAAGGAGATTTCTGGCTTCTCACAACTATCCTCCATGGCTTTATAGCACTTTTTGAAAAGAATATGTTTCTTGAAATATAAGTGGCTCGCTCCCTTATTAGTCCATTTACTTTTTCCAAGAAGATTTCTCTGGATTTAAAATTTTTTCCCCTCTTGCAATCAAGTTGTAAGCAACTTATTGGCAAGTCTGATAGTCTCCGACTCTCAAGCTCTAACTCCCTGCCAGATTTTAAAGAGATTCGCAGAAAATCCATGAGATTTCTAACATGCCCGGTCCGGTTTCCCTTTTCCTCACAAAGGTGAACTACGGGAAGGTGGCAAACGAGAGCCGGAAGGGTCTGAAATTCACTGTGTCCCTGGGCTGCAGCCCTGAGTTTGCCTTTGTGCCCTGTGGCAGCTCAGTGGCCGTCTACGCCTTGCACACTGGGGAGCTGTTCACCTCACTGAGGGGCCATTACAACAACATCGACTGCTGCGCCTTTCACCCCGACTACCAGGTCGGGCTGGGCACTCTTTCTCCATCTCCTTTTAAAACATTTCGAAAGCATATTTCCTTTTTCTCTGGGCTGAGTACTATATCGGGGTGTACAGCTATAAATTATCATTGGGTCCCTACACTGGTGTGCTTAAACAAAGCACATTTTTTTTCTTTTTGAATTGTTTAAATATTTCAACAGTATGAAGAAAGAGATTAACCTTAGGCTATGCTCTGTAGTTGGCCCCAGTGTGGTATGTCTCCGTAGGACAATAAATCGTAGCTTCGCAATATTACAGTGAGAAATGTGTGCTAGGTTGAGGCTGGTTGGGCTGAGGCGGCGTTAACACATCAGCAGTCTTAGCTGGGGGTGAGATGGTCTGTAAGGTATGAGGACAATTATAAGCGTGGGCTTGACAGTACCGTGACGCTGTCAGAGGCAGACGGGCCCTCATAGGTTTATAGAAACTGATTACATAATGGCACATCCGGGATTCCTGTGCCAGTGCTAATCCTGCTGCAGGATTGTAGGGGGCATGCCCTGTGATGACATTTAAATCACATAACCCTGCTTATGCTGAAGTGTGCGCCAATGTGTCTTTACTGCTGCAGGAGCTGTACAGTGGAGGCAAAGACTGTAACATCCTGGCCTGGGTACCTACGCCACGGAAACCTGACATTGAGGACGACGGGCAGCGCTCCAAAACGGTGGGTTGCGTCTAGATGAATAAGTATGTTTGCAAATATACAAAATATTTGTGCACCAGTTCGGGAAATGGCAGCCGGCTGTTGACACTGGCTTTTGTAAAGTTTCCACTTAAATATCCTGCATTCCAGGAGTAGGTGAAGGCAAGACGTGTAGTACAGGACACAACATACCAGCTTTGTTTTGAGTTTTTTCTTGATGTTAAGGAAGGTTTCACTTGTGCTTTACATGAACACTGCTCACAGAAAGTCCTGGAACGGATGCTCAATCGAATAAAACTGTTGAAAATGTAATGATATTGTAGCAAAGATCATTACTTTATTCGTTTGCATAGAATATTTCACATTAGAAACGACCAGTCGTTTTATGTAAAACATTTTAAATAGTAATAAATTGAAACCCAATTGAGTTCAAAAACACCTTTGCATTAACATAAAACATGAAACATTTCTGTTTAGTAACCCTTTGGGAGCCAATGACTACAATTGCAGTCAACAGCAAAATGGCAAGAACCAAACTGAATGAATCAGTCAAAGAATAATGACACTTGATAAAAAGAAAACGTCTGTGCGGACGGTACATGCAGACTTGTTAAACATTTGCTTGCAAGTGGACTTTTGTCATGAAACCGATAAATTTGCAAAAGAATTACTGAATTAAGCAAGCGTCCCAGCACTTTTTATGAGCACTGTATGTCATTCTCACCTATAATTTGTCTCTAGAAAGAAAAATTTGCAGAATGTGCAGCCAGAAGTTCTACATTTCATGCACACGTTTGCTGTATCAGTGTATGACCAACATCTGCTGTTGCGTCACTAAAATGAGCTTCTGTACAGGCTGGCAGTCAGAACCCCGCCTTCCAAGATGCATGGAGTAGCAGCGATGAAGATGGGTGACTCGTGTCAGAGACCACTCTGGAAAATGGAGAGCTGCGTGCACTGGGACCATCATAGGAGGCGACCCTGATAATGCCGCTGGTACTCACAGAGACGTTTTGGTCACGTCTTTTTTCCTTAGCATTATCTACAGTAAACCCTGCTGATTTCAGAGCGTCGAGACATAGGCCTTTCACATGAGGTGTCAGTCTTTTGATCATTTGTACCTGCCATTTTTAATACAGCAAACTCAATACCTCTCTAATGACTGTGCTGGTGATCTGTACGCCACTTGCCCAAACACCCACATTCACTCAGGTGTCTGTCTTATGATATTCACAGCAGATATCAATGCATTCCATGTATTTTTATACCAATCGTACCTGTTTAAGTTTTGTTGTAAATGTCCAACACTTGAGAATTAGTTTTTATGGTTTTACTGATGGTAGGGGTGGGGTGCAGACTGAGACCTCCCCTTCTCTGAGCTTTGCTGGGCAAGTGAACTGCTCACTCACTAGGTTTCTGTTCTAATGTTCCTTCCCTGAAACCTGCATGAAAAATGCACTGAATGGCTGCTGTTGGCCAAATGGCCTCCCTTTGCCTCCCTTTGCCTGTGGGCCTGCCTCTCTTAGCCAGTGGGCTGCTGGGTTTAACCAGAAAGAAGGGCTGAGAATGTGGATGCCAGAGTGTATTATGGCTGACTTTTCTGCATCAGTACTGAGTGCCTTCAGTGCGTGTGTGTGTGTTTAAAACTTTTGATGAAGACTGGTCAAATGTTTTCACTTCTTTCAGGTAACTTGGTCTTAGTCTGACATGCCAAGAAATTTATTTCTGCTAGATTCCCGTAACCTAATCTGCTCCACTGCAGAATATTCAGAACATCTCGAAATTAGGTTAAAAGGATAATGTATCGTACATCTGCCATATTTTATTACAAATATTTCTTTAAAGATGCAAATACAAGTATGATGTTGTTTTGAACAAACATAAAGGTCACTGGAAGATTAAAAAGAAGTGTCAGGAATCTGAAGGCCTTATTTGTTAATCGTCTAATAAAAACAGCATACCACCTCTTATCAGAGAAGCATTCAAGCATGGCCACACAAATCCAGTTTATGGAACTGAGTCAGAAGCTGAGAGAAAAACAGTGAAATCAAGTGTCCAAATCAGTATTTGTTAATGGCAGTATGAATGTTTACCTACAACACTGAATGAGTATCTGGTATGCAGAGGGCAACACAGAAGCTCCCAACTTCTTTCATTATATAGTATATTTGAGATGAAGTAATATAGAACTGGACCCAGGCCGAAAATAATCTGGCTCAGTAGTGAACAGCGCTGTATTACACATTAAAACCCTACATGGCACACCGAAGCATTCATTACAGTCAAGTGAAGACCAGCACACAAAAATTCCTCAAATAAATCATTTTTATTAATTAATCACCAGTTTCCTTTTATTATTTTTTAGGATGTAGAGTTTATTAGACTGGTGCCAAGTTTGAATGAACAGGTGTCACGTTCAAATGGTGAGTTTCCCAAAGGCAAATTAAAAGCAAATTAGTTCTTGTACATTATGCTGAGGTGCGTGGAGTTGCAAATATGTAATATCTTCTGTAGGACATGGTAATCATCGGTAGTGGATATTTATTGAAAGCACAGACTTACGAACACATAATAATGAAAAAACTTTATTTTTATTTAAAAAATGTTATTTATTGCACTTTTGTAAACAAATCCTACTAATAAAACCCACCTCGCTAATGCGATACACCTACTTACTTATAACGTTACTTGAAATGCTTCGCCCTGGAGTTTCGCACTAATTTGCAAAAAAAATGCAGGCATCTTGCAAAGATCGCATTACTTGGGAGCGAACAAAAACACCAGCGCCAACCGATACGGCAAACCCATTTGTCCTTCGGGGTTCCAAGCAGCCAGTAGCGAAACGCATCGCGCGGTGACGACGCCGGTACCTGAAGACTTTTTTTTATTCGCTTAATTGTATTATTACCATACGGTTAATGAACCTTACCTGATTGGCTGAGGCAGGTCACATTGCGCGTCTGCGCTAATCAGATTCGAGTATGCTTAGGGGGAAGAATGTGTGTGTCACATGGGTGGGGACTGCGTTCTGAATAAGTGAGACTTCGCCGACCTTGTCTTAATTGTGTACGACGGAAGGGTCAGGCAGGTGCGTTTGGGGAGAAGACGGGGAAAAAAAAGGTGATTTACAGTAACTATCATCTGGTAGCCATGTAATTGAGTATAAATTACTTTGAATGCCGGGGGTGTTTTTGTGTGATTTGGGGGTGGTATGCTGCCGTTTAAAGTTACTTTCTTATCTCGCTGTCGGTACGTTGCTCTGTTCCGTGCGTGCCGGGAGGCGCCGTCCGCTGCCCGGGGAGTATCTGCTCAGTGCTCTCGCTTCTCCGCGCACCTGTCGCGCCTTCCTTCACTTTATCACCCACCTTGCTGTATTTATTTATTTATTTATATATTTATGTTTTAAGCTGTCGCAACTTTTCGCCCGCCTGATGAGCTGACGCGGCGGAAAGTCTCCATCTCTCCTTAAAAGTCGCAGTTACTCGGCTTCGCCCGCCCTGACTCGACGGCGAATAACCGCTCTTTGTTAGCGTCTCCTCCGCCTCGCCATCTGTCGCCGTGCCCGGTGCCTGCAGGTGACTGGCGGCGAATGTCCCGCTCAGGCCGCAAGGGCGCGGCTGAGGGCCGGCGGACTCTGCTTTTTACGGGGGTCCCGGCGGTTCGGGGAGCATTGTAACTAAAGCGGCGGGGTGCTTTTCTCTTCTTAGTGACTAAGGGTGAGCGAGTCTTTTAGCGGTTCCCGGCTCTGAAACTCTGAAGGTCTCTCGGGGGTACGGCGAAGTTTTTCCGGGTACTGGTCCTAGATTCCGTGTCGTTGCTTGGCAACAGAAGACTGCGAGATCCGGCCGTAACCAGAGGCCACCGGGCCGGGTGTTAATTACTTTCGCAGTAAACAGTGTATGCCGATACGATTACTACAAAATGCATGGGCAGCACGATTTCCCCCCACCCCCCGACCGGCTTGCCTAGCCTGTATGTTTCTATCCAACCATAATTCGCTGTAAATGATTTGTGGCTTTTGGTGAGGTGGGGTTGCGGGGGTTTATTTATGCTTTTAGATGCCGCAGATAATTCCCATAGTGTTGGAGGATGTTCTCGAAGAAGCAGCATTCCAGACTCTTGCACAACCTGTCTCACCCGAGAGATCAGAGTGGAAACTATGACACGTGTGGCTTTACAAACGACAGTGTAACTGCAGGTCCTCGGAGCTGGTTCATGCCCCTAAAATGACTCATTACGCTTGAGTATTGCAACATGATACTTTCGAACATGTTAAACGGTCTCCGTGGTGTCGTTGACATGACCACTGAAACCACCGTTTAGCTTGGTGGAATGTCTGGACAGAACTTGAGCCTTTATGGGGCAGTGCAGTAGTCTGTCTGACAGCAGTGCCTATATGGTTGAGGAACTGCTGGAATGAGCTCATCATTGAAATAATTTCTGTTGAAATGAGAATTTTGGCATATGTGGCTGGGTGTGTCTATCAGTTGATGACCTGCAATAGGAGGGGCCTGGGTGTGTTTCCAGCCTGTAGCTGGGTCTCGTGCAGACTTGCAGAGTAGAACACGTTCAGGATGTGCCACACCTCAAACGCGGTACTGGTTGCCCTTTGTCTTCTTACTGTGTTTTTAATGAGCGTAGGTGAGGTTCATTGTGTATGGCCCTTCTGAAATGTGAGCAGGTTGTAAGACTTGTATCTGGATGGACTTTGTTTGGGTACCTACCACCATTTCAGATTATTGGCTAGTTTTCCACAGTTGGTGAGCAGTCATATTTTGGTGGTGCCTCTTTTGGGCCCCAAATCTTGCTGAATTCCTCTTGCCTATTGTCTTGTGCTGTTTCACAACATGAAATTGGTATATTGGGTGGGGATTTCAGAATCTGTCTTATTATTTATTTATTTATTAATTATTTATTTTTTTTATTTTATTTCTCCTGCCAAGGTAGTTTTGCTTCATGGTAGATGGTAATGAGTTCTGATCCTGGAGGCTAAGGACCAGAAACTGATCTTCAGCTTGACCATTTATTCTGAAGGGCATCGTACTTTGGCTGACAGCATGAAGACTACGTTTTGAAGCATTGCTGATACAGGAAAGCTGTTGCTAAGCAAGGAATGCCATGCAGCGGGGTGTGGTTTGCATTGTACATCTTGTCTGGAAATGGCTTTACAAATGCCACTTCCTACTTAACATTTCAAATTGGAACTTTTTAATTTTATTATTATAATTTTTAGCTGATTAATTAATTTATTTTTTAAGCTTCTTGATTTTGAGGGCTGGCTTGGCCAAGTACTGTTGTCTTCATTGGCATTCATATAATGTATTGGCACTTATATTTTGAGTTTCTTCTGGTGTGAATGGACATAGCTGCTTTAAGTCATCCAGAAGCTGCCTTATTTTTTTTATTTTTTTGTAACTGAGGCTGGAATCTATCCCTGATTCATTCCTTGGTATCCTCTGACCTTTTAATCCTGGGATGAATTGTTGCTCCATGATCATTTCACTTCAGTTGCTGAATTAGTCATGTGCCCTTGGCTTAGAATGTCCCTCACCTAATCTTTATTTAGGTCAACCTGAATTGTAACTTAAATCCCCTTTCTCCCCCCGTGGCTTCTCTTTCAGTGACTGCTCCAGGGCTTGTGCAAAGATGGCTTTTAATGAGCTGACATCCAGAGCTGTCCTGTTGTATGATGAATGGATCAAAGATGCTGGTGAGTTGACATGCCTAGCACTGTTTCTCCCCCCCCCTCCATTGACTGTAATGTAGTAAAATGTCTAATAATTGTCCTAGCACTTAAAGTTCTCCACATGCCTTACCCAGTAACTTTATTTATTTATTTATTTATTAAATTGGATTCTGCTAGTATGTTGCACAGGAGGTCAATTAACATTCAAAACCAACTGTCCTAATTCAACTTGTACTAAGATTTAATCTTGTTTCTTAAGATCCTAGGACTGGAGACTGGCTACTTATGTCTTCCCCATTACCCCAGACCATCATCATTGCTGCATACATCTACTTTGTTTCCTCTCTTGGTCCAAAACTAATGGAAAACCGCAAGCCCTTTGACCTCAAGCAAGTTCTGATTGTATACAACTTCAGTGTGGTGGCCTTCTCTCTTTACATGTGTTATGAGGTGCGTAATAGAATTTATAATGTAAATGTGACTTCCCTCTGCCTGTATCTAGTGTTGTGGCTGCCCTATGGTCTTCTCTAAATGTGAAACTATATAACTTGGGAAGGTTGGGAGTTTCTTGGTTTTTCCCTCTTCACATTTTGGGGATGTGCTTTTCCAAAAGGCACAGCTCACTTGTCTACTAATCTCCATTTAAAATGAGAGGATACTGTAACCTGTACAGTTGTGACGCAAACCTAAACTGCATGCGCTTCTTGGCTAACCAAGATCTGACAGTATCTGTTAAGCCAGATTCTTCTCTGGTGAGTTGACATTCCTGTCTATCAGATGGCGTGCAAGTTTCAAGTTGTTACTTCCCCTGTCATGCATTTTTGTGAAGAACAAATTTCTAGCTTGTCATTCATAAATGTGCCATTTTTCACTAAGCCTTTGTTAAACTTCCTGTCACAAAGTGGGTGTGTATTTGGGGGGGGGGGGGGGAAGGACCCCCAGTAAGCCAGAATACTGGCCTTTAGGTTCAGATACTAAATGCAGTTCATAACGCTTGTCATGATGGACATACCTGTAACTTTCTCTGCAGTTCCTTATGTCTGGCTGGGCAACCGGATATTCTTTCCACTGTGATTTGGTAGACTACTCAAGTTCTCCCCAGGCGATAAGGGTAAGAACAGAGCTAACAACCTGGCATCCAGATCTTAAAATTATTATTATTATTATTACAGTGATTCTACTTGCTTTTAGATGGCATGGACATGCTGGCTGTACTACTTCTCGAAGTTCATCGAAATGCTGGACACGGTATGTCATCCTTTTGATGGCTCCCCCTACCTTCCCCTTCAGTGGTGTCGGCTGCTTTAAAATGTGGTCCTTCTTGCAGGTTTTCTTTGTCCTCCGGAAAAAGAACAGCCAGGTCACATTCCTACACGTCTATCATCACTCCATCATGCCTTTCACCTGGTGGTTTGGTGTCAAATTTGCTCCAGGTATGAATCCATGTGCAAAGCCTCAGCCTTGTCGTGTTGTGCTGGATTGGGTCTTGGTAGCCTCAGTTCTTGGTTTTTCCATGAGGGGGGGGGGGGACTCCAATTAGGATCTCAATGCCTTTCTGCAGTAGCTGCTGTTACTCTGCTCACAAATTATTGTATTTTCTGGACTGACATTGACAAGTGGTTCCTCTGTCCCCCCCGCAAAGGTGGTCTTGGCACCTTCCATGCGCTGCTCAACTGCATTGTCCATGTCGTTATGTACACATACTATGGCTTGTCTGCTATGGGGCCCGCCTACCAGAAATTCCTCTGGTGGAAGAAGCATCTCACCTCCATCCAGCTGGTAGGTCTCAGCTGTACATGTGATGCTGAAATGGCTCAGTCACTGCCAAGGTTATTCAACAGAACAACGCTTGGGTTTTTGCATAGTGTGGCGCTTCGCACTTGTGGGCTACATTTAAAGATTATGCATATTGAATCCTCTAACCAGCTGCACGGTCTGGTAGTTTCTTGCCAACTGCCATCAAAGCACTCTGTTAAAATTCAGTAAATGAACTAAATTCCATTACTCTGTCTTGCTGATGGACATGTGGCTGAGTACTGAAACCAGGTGCCAATATGACACCGGCTTGTATGCAATTGGCATGTGCCAGACTGTATCGCAACACAGATTTCGGTGCCACTTAAGTGCCTCAACTGTCAATTTTAGGAAAAACTTGCCCTCTGGTGCTTGGGCATCACTGCAGCTCATGTGCCATGCCTAGTTATCTCTTGCTCTGTCAGAGGATGCCTGCCATCAGCTGGTAGATGTCTTGCAGCCACTTGAGATTGTTTCCTTCAGTGGAAGGGATGTTGATTCATAGTCGGGGGGGGGGGGGGGG
>JAODKL010000040.1:26752493-26764956 GCA_026780765.1 Petrocephalus schoutedeni
TTTCCCCCCCCCCCCCCCCCCCCCCAGTTTGAGTTCGCCTTGGACATAAAGCTGTTCGTCTGTCTTTGTGCTACACTGGTATGGGATGGGTGGGGACCAAACAATGCCAGCCCTAGTTTCCTTAAAACTGACAGCAAGGCAGAGCAGTATCTCATCAGTGTATGTATGACTCAAGCCTGATGGGTTTCCCCTTGTCACCTGTCTTACAGATCCAGTTTGTGATGGTGACTAGTCACATTGGCCAGTACTTCTTCATGAAAGATTGTCCATACCAGTTCCCAGTCTTTGTCTACATCATTGGTCTGTATGGCCTGGTGTTCCTCATGCTGTTCCTCAACTTCTGGTATCACGCCTACACCAAAGGCAAACGGCTCCCCAAAGTGATTCAGAATGGAAATGGGGTACATCGGCTCAAAGAGGACTGAGCTGTTTCTCCTACATGGACTTGGTGTTTTGGTCTGCCTTGACAATCTTGGAAGCAGTGTAAAAGCCAGTACTGTTGTTTTTTTTTTTTTTTTTTTTTTTTGTATTTAAGTATTAAACTGTAATCTTGAGGGATTATACCTCTTACCAAAGCTGAGCTAAATGTCTGGGGGGGGGGGGGGGGTAGTTGAATATTTGGTAATGGAATGCTGCACAAGTTCTAGATTAACTTCCCCACCCCTCAAACCTCACTAGATGCTAATATTCTCCTGGGTGGTGGCAGCAGCTGTACCTCAGTTCTGTTTCCTGCATGTGTGAATTGCCTGCTTTTGCTAAGTTCTTTTTTTACACTAAATTTTATATCTAAATTATAAACTTTGTGAATATTTAACTTGTAAAAGGACACCTGTCTAAATGTTCTGCTTTACTTGGTCTTTGGGTGTGTGAACAGTCTGAGCTGTGCTCAGGAAACTGAGAGCCCAAGAAATGAATGTGCAAATCCCCATTATCCTCCCTGCCTTCAGGGCAATGTGGATGTTGCATGGATTCAACCTCTGGAGTCTTGACCGCTGTGATTGCAGGCCCAATTGTGCTTATTGGTGTATGGGCAGTGATGTCCTTAATGAAGAATTATCTGAAATGTATTTAAGTTCGCGCCTTCTCTCAATGTTGCAAGCTATGATTCACCTTCACCTGATTTATGTAAGGTTTGAATGCTTCCCTCTTGAAAACCTGTACTGGGATACTGCTGATCGATGATGGAAGCTCCATTCCGCCATAGGGACTTATGGGGTTGGATGCATCCTGTGGTTTGGCTTCCTAGTATTCTTGGATCAATAGGGTTGGTGCTCATAGCTGAAACATGGCTTTGTAGTAATGACTGTCATTGGTGTGCTCCTGTTCGTGCCTAGACATGATGCCACATTTAAACTGTGCAACATGAAAATATTTGACAATAAATTATAAAATGTATATATTTTTGGCTCTTGTCATATTTTGGGGGTAAACTACAGGTGGGAGGTTATGCCTAATTTGGCATCCCTACCTTCTCTGGCTTTCTGTCCTGTGTTTAAGCCCTTGTAGTATTGCCAGTGCTTGCTGGACCTGAAGCTGTGTTAGGGTCAGCTAATGGATCACTGGATTCCCTTCCTTGCTGGTGCTGTCACTAGTGTGTGTGTGGGGGGGGGGGGGCTCGTAATCACAAGCTGAAAAATGACAGTCTGGTCTGCTGTCATCTGCTCTAAGGGTCTGAGGAAATGTCAGCCGCTCTAGAACCTCTTGTGGGGTATGTGGAGCCCCCCCCCCCTGTTCTGTAGTTCAAAGAATTATCATTCCTTATTGCACCGTTTTTGCATCTCCCACACTTTTACTGCTTTCATTAGCAGCTTTTGTCTGTTGCTGCTACCTCCTGGCAACTGACCATGTGGTTTTTAATCTAACTGCATCTGTCATATATCTGGCGTCTACATTCTATGTTCCCTGAACCCCTAGTGACACTACAGAACTTGGTTAGTTCTCTGTCTCTGATGGGACGGTGGTCAGTTCTGTAGCAGAACTTGTATCGCTGTTGGCCTCCTGAGCAGAGCCCTTAAACCCCGCTCTCCAAAATGCTCTGGGGCACTAGATAAACTGCCTGAACCTGTACTAGCCCCCCTTTTCACTCTCAGCTGTGTATGTATGGCTCAAAGGAAAGTAAGGTGGGAGATGTGACAAGCAGCATTCCAATGCACCTGTACTTGTGCAAAGGATTTCTTTTCAGTTATTGAAACATTGTCATGGAACCTTTCCGGTGTGGCATTTTCAGAAAGGGACTGGCTTTTGCTCTGGAAAGTTATAAAAATGTAAACCAAATAAAAGGCAAGCATTTAGCCAGCATGCATCGCCCTGCTGTGTGTAGTCTTAACCATTTTGTTCACTAGATGGCACTAGTGGTACAGTGAGCCACAAATTGCTACTTGGAGGTGTACGGTTTAAGGCTCCTTAATTGTCACATGCAGTCATACTCGTACAATGACAGTGAAGTCAGCAGTAAAAATGATACTGTGAGCAAAGGGAACAATAGCTTGACAAGTTTAGATGTTTTATTTGCATTGCAAAAAAATGAATGGGCAGCAATAAGTCTATGCTGCTGAATACATATATGCAGGGTTGGATCAGCTGGCTTTTGTGTTGATGGGGATTTAAGTTTGCAGGTGTCCTTTTGTTCCCAGTCTATGCATGTACTCATTTGTGATGAACATAAATGCTAAATGCTGTTATGTTTCTATTTTCATGCTGCTGAGTTCTTACCTGAGTCATAATACTTAGTCAAATCTATTAAGGATCTAAGTTGCTTTCACCTTAAAGGCTCTAGGGATTCAATGAATGCCAGCTTGTGGTGTCACCTTTGGTATTCCGTGCATTCTTTCTTTTATATAAACAACCTCATCACCTTCAAAAATATGATTAAACTGTCAGAACTCTATTCCAGTCATCCCCCGCATCTGACTTCTTTGGATAACGAGGCCCATCATAAATGGTATGCTTCGTACATCCTGTATTTATCCTTCTTTAGTTTTGTTCTGATAGAAAATGGCAGCAAGTATAACAGGACTGTATTGTGACCAAAGCAAAGCGACGCTAAAGTGCAGAAGGAAATGGCATAAAATGCAGTGGATTGCTGCATATATCGATCTGTCCTGACCTGATGTGCTGTAGCTCCTCTTGTTCGACAGACATAGTGCTTGGATTTTAGCAATTAAAATAGGGTGTGACTGTGATCAGAAAATTCACTTATCTATCTAGATTTGTTCTCAGACACTGTGATCTGTTTTTTTTGTTTTGTTTTGGTTTTTTTTTCTCGTCTCATTCCCAGGCACCTAAATAGACCCCAAGTCCCTACCCTCCCCTAACATAACATTAATGTCAAGATGCAGACCCCCTGGACCTTAATTTACAATAATATCATGAAATTACAGAAGGAAGTTGAAGAGCCTTGGCCCCTTGTGTGTCTCCGGGGACATTCGGGTTATATCTCCCGAAAGGTCACCCTCTGCCTTCTGCTGCAACTGTTAAGCATAAAAGCTTTGTGGCATTTTTGCCAAGAAGGGATAATGGGGAATAATATCACAGTGGTGAGCTGAACGTGTGCTGAGCTCTAGAGATCTTGTTTGTGAAGGAATGTTAAGGTGGTGTTTTTTGAGATGCTGATGGATTCCGGCATATCCCTCACAGGGCGTAACTGATTTTACATACAACAGTAGTCATATTGCAAGCCTGAAAATCACTATTGTGGGATCTTCACGGCTCGTCAACTTGGCTGCCACAGGTGGTGACTGGTGAGTTATGGCTAACAAATTTCTGTCCAGGTGAGAAACCTCTCTATGAATGTCCAGCCGGTTGTTTAACCCCTATCCCATGTTTGGGGTCAGTCTGACCCCAGAGCATCATTAAACGGTAGGGAAATTTCACATGGGGGAAATTATCACGGGAAAAGGGTTAAATATTGCTGTCTCCAGGAGATTCAGTGATGAATGCCACTGGCCTCCTCTACTTACCATTAAGGAACATAATGCTCAATCAGTAGCAAAACCAAATCTCACTTTTCCTATAAATTCACAATATGCAATATGTTACATCAGGCACTTTAACTCAGCAAATCAGTATGATGGATAGTTTCATTCCTTTAAAAGTGCCCTCTAGCAAAGATGACTTGTTTGCGCGATCTCGGCATACCTGCCATGTCAATGTCTTCCCTGGGTAAAACAACACACAGATGTTACCATGCATAATACAACTGTCTGTCTGTACCACATGTCCTAAACTGTAACAGGACCCCTTAGAGTTCTATGTACACAGTGATGTTGGAGGTGCACCTCTGTACAGAACGATATATTGACTGTTCTCTGTTTTGAAAGCCAATCTCTGGTGACCACACATAATGTTGTCATTCACCAAAGTAAATTCCCTGGGCATGGTAAAAGATTTAGTAACATGACATGAATAATTACAACACTATGGGCATCTTGTCATCCATCCACAAATGAGAGAGCTGTGTCCATCAGATAGACAGCACTTTCAAATTATTTCTGCTTAATAGAAGCAAGCCTTATGCAATTCCTACAGTATTTAAAATGTATCGACAAACCAGCATGAAAGTGTTACAATCAAGAAGAGGTCATTCCTACCCTACCTTGTTCATTTAGATGTTAAAAAAGCAATTTCAGGTCTAATTACTTCTGACAAAAATTAATCTGGTTATATCGTAATATATCTAATCAGAATGAATTTAGCTACAGGGTTATAATATAGCTCTGAGAACCAAAAATTAATGTAAAGAAAAAGTCTTGCATTGGAAATGGCAAGCGGTAAGGGAGCATTTAGGGTGAGGGTGTTTCCACTGGTGCGTGTTGGATCTCGATGTGGGAGTTCTCAGAGCACGCTGTAGGAAGCACTCTGGTGCCTAAAGAGGCTTCCTTCGTCTTGAGGACCTGTAACAAGAAGCCTTAGTAGAGGTTTTTGGCATCTACAGATGCCATGTCTCACTGCAAACTGCAGAGAGCTGCATGGGCAGTGTGTTACTCCATAGCATGGGTCTCTGGAAAAAAATGATTGATTGATTTTCAATTGAAGATAATGACCTTGAAATGGGTTGTAAACCAGTACTTTTTATGGACAGTAGCATCTCATATCTCTAAAGAACAAAGCTGGGAGCAATTTAGAGCCAAGTACCTTTTTGTTTATTGGAGGGAGTTGGAAAACTGGAACCAGATCAGAATACGCTTCCATCTGCAGGGCATGGAAAAGTGTTGAGGGACTTCTTCTGGAATGGGGGAGGGGGGTCGAAGCTGATCTTGCTGAGGTCTGTTGACAGGTGAAAGAGAATAACTTCCTGGGGGTGGTGGTGGCAAAGAAGATACTCACTACAATACTACTAATGTGCACAAAGTCAAAAGGTTATAAATACACTGTACTGTGTACAATTTTATTACAATGTCCAAAGGCAGAACATTCCCAGTGGCCATCCTGCCAAAATCTCTCCAGAACCAAATGTCATGCAGGAATTGGCAGGCCTCCTTGCATCATTGGAGACCTGTGTTCGATCAGAGACAGCAGCTGTGGTGAAAATCAATGCAAACTGAAATGGTTCTCTTCAGTATATAAGCAAAGTATATGAGCAGTATATAAGACAAAGAACTGGAATGGTTTTCTATGGACAAATTAAGTATAATCATACCAACGATCAAATGTGGAGGTGGAGCTGCAGGCCTGTATGTCAATTAAAAAGTAGCCAAGACTGGAAAATACAAGTTCATACAAACCAGTAAATATTGCTAGAATACTCAAAAAATAAGTAGCTCTTCAGGGTGGGGTGGGAGAAAGTCATCAGTGGCAGCTGTGAGAGGATAATTAAGTATATGAAGTGTGTCATTGTGGTCTGTAGACTGAGGTTGCTAAACCTCGCATATTTAGTTGAATCTGGGAGAGAGAAGTGCTTTTCTCCTTGGGGGAAATGGGTGATACTACTTTGTTCAGTAATAAATCACACACACACACACACATGCTTTTTTACTTTTTTGATTGCACTCACAGATTTTTATAAAACTTACATTATCCAAATGCGGACCTGAAAAAATGTCCCCGAAAGTGAGGGAGTTTCTGATTTTACCACGCTTTGGGGACATTCTGATCCCTAAATGTGATCTATGCAAACCCACAAACACACACACACACACACACACACACACACAGATTAAGAATCTGTATCTTTCTGGGAAATTTAAAGGGTTCATTCCTATGGGCAAATCCCAAACTATTCACAGTAGTTTGAGTGTGTGGACATCGTCGTGTGTTCTTCCTGTTTTGTTCCGAGTGTACCATAAATGATTGTATGTTTTGTGCACTTTACAGCCCCAGAACTTAGAATGCAGGGCAGCTTTTAGAAAGACTTGCATCTTCACAGTGGAAGTCGCTTGAATAGACCTCCAACATATTTGATTCTTGTGAGCTAGCTTTCCAGCTTGCCTCATTAGTGTTCAATTGCATTGTTGGGGAGCAGACAGTGCATTCTGGGATATGTAACAGCCACACAACTAATTCTGATGGGAAGTGTGTTTAGCTGACAGACACATCCCTTTCTCACCACTCACCACTTAATTAACATTGAAATGGTTCTGGAGGCAAGAGAGAATCCTACCCAGTACGAGTAGGTGCACTTAATAAAGTAGCCACTGAGGATATTTTGAACCTTTATGTAGCTTCGTTTCACGGGGTCTGCCGAGACATGCATAGGTGTATATGTGTCTGTAGGAATGAATTTGCATGCACGCACGTGTGTGTGTGTGTATACACAGTATATACAGTATATATATGTTTTATATATATATATATGATATGTTTTATAAAATGTATGGTCTTTTTGGGAGGGGGGTTCTTTTTCTTTCCTATTCAGTTTGTGTTGTGAAAATGATGATGTTCAAAAATAAAATATTAACAAAAAAAACCTCAATGGCCTACGTTGTGCTGTAAGGGTTGAGTAGTACTGATGGGGGAAAACTTACGGAAGATATAATTAAGATATAATAATTTAGTCTGGACCAAAGAAGGGGGTTTGGGGGCACAGACAGAACAATGACACAGACGTCTGATAAGAATGTAGTGTTACATAAGCTGCAGTGCTCTGCTGACAAGCACCCGGCCTTGCTACGAGCAGCAGCCAGATCCTGGGGGTTTAAACAAATACCAAGTCTGACATACTGTGTGTGTTAGCAAGCATGTTTGTATAGGATAATATCCCTTCTGGAAGCTCTTGTCTTTGAGAAAGCCTTGTCTATCTCTGAAGATGCTGACCTCTGAAACTGAATGCTAGTGATGCATGTTGTTGTTTGTCTGTTGTGATGACATCACTCAAGATATCTTACACGGGGTTGAGGTCATGGGCACACCTATTCGATGAGACATTGATATGCGACCGATTATTAAACACATGAATATGAACACACGAAGCCATGAATGAATGAAATGACTAATCTGGTAACAATATTCCTCATAGACTCTCTGACCTCATATGCATTGAAGGCCGTATTCTCATCACCCATTGGATTACAGGGCATATACTGTACTGTATATATAGTGTAAGGTTAAAATGTGCACTTCTGTATTTGGTTTTCATAATGGTGATCTTTGGTGTGGTGATCCTTGTTTCTGGGAAAGATCTTTTTGATTGTTAGAATTGCTTAGGGTTGTATAATTCTCAGGACATATATGTATATTATATTATACGTTTCTCAAGATTACATCCATCCATCCATCCATCCGACTGCTTTTCTAGTACAGGGTTACTCCAGAAAGCACAGGGCATAGATCCAGTGAACATGCTGGATGGGATGGTGGGCATACTGGAGATTACAGCAGCTTCCTGTTAAACCGATGTATTATATAACGTAAAGTCTGGTGTGAGATGTGGTGCAAGATCAGAGTGCAGAACTCCCAGCCTAAGATACACCACCACCTCGGATTATTTTCATACTTTTCTACTGTCAAGCTGCTCATTTTGCCAAATGAAATTTGAATATTTCCCTTCTGTTCCAGCTGGCTGGGCAGCGTGGTGGTACAGTGGTTAGCTCTGTCACCACCCACCTCTGGGGCCAGGGTTCAAGTCTCCACCTGGGTTCTCTGTGTGGCGTTTGCATGTTCCCTCTGTATTGTTGTGGGGTTTCCCCCCCGCAGTCCAAAAGCATGCTGAGGCTAAATGGAGATACCAAATTGCCATTATGTGTAAGTGTGCCCTGCAATGGGCTTGGCCCCCTTTCTGGCTTCTGTCCATAGCTCCTTGGATAGGCTCCGGACCCCCCATGATCCTGAGCAGGGTCCCTGGTTTCAGATGATGGGTGGCTTTCATAAGGGACTCGTTTAACTTCCAAAAATTAAGATGGGTACATGGCTTCTGCAAAATTTTCGGAGCGTTCTAATTTGCCCAGCTGCCAGTCGTCATGCTATTTAGGTTTTCCTCTTTTAAATGTTGTTGCTTCTCTCTTATGTGTGCATATTGTGGCCAGCACAGTGGGACGACATTGACAGAGTGATGCAGAGACAGAGAGCAGTGTTCCTCAGGTAGGCCTTTCACTGGCTGGAGCTGTAGCTGACTGTGAACCTGCTGCCAAATGCTAACTGATAATTATTCCAGTACGTCTCAGAACAAGGTGAACCCACAAGGGGACAGGCCCTTATTGCTGCATCTTTGTATTGTTGAGTATGTACAGGAATTACTACTGATAAAACATTTATAATGTTTTCTGTGTTGTCGTTGAAGGGTGACTCCGGAGGTCATTTGTAATCATTCCCAGCATCAGTCCGTTTTACCGGCCGCCGCAGGGTGATGGAGAGCCTGGACTCTGTCCAAGGATAGACAGGACATGGCAGGGAACAAGATGCCAGTTCATCGCAGTGCGGAAAATAGCACTTTATGGACAATTTAGAAGACACTAATTCACCTAACTGCAGGCAGCCGTGGCATGGGGCAGGCAGCTGAAAGGTGGCATGGGGCAGGCAGCTCAAAGGTGGCATGGGGCAGGCAGCCAGAAGGGGGCTTGGGGCAGGCAGCTGAAAGGTGACATGGGGCAGGCAGCTGAAAGGTGGCATGGGGCAGGCAGCTCAAAGGTGGCATGGGGCAGGCAGCCAGAAGGGGGCATGGGGCAGGCAGCTGGAAGGTGGCATGCGGCAGGCAGTCGAAAGGGGGCTTGGTAGGTAACACAGCGCCCCCCCGCCTGCAAGGTCCAGGGTTCAGCTATGGCCTCCGGCTGTGGAATTAATTTAATTGTGACCTGACAGATTTACTCCAGGTACTCTGGTTCCCACCCACAGTCAAAATCGCGCAGTTAGCTGCCTGCCCCAAGCCCCCTTCTGGCTGCCTGCCCCAAGCCCCCTTCTGGCTGCCTGCCCCAAGCCCCCTTCCGGCTGCGTGCCCCAAGCCCCCTTCCGGCTGCCTGCCCCATGCCCCCTTTCGGCTGCCTGCCCCAAGCCCCCTTTCGGCTGCCTGCCCCAAGTCCCCTTCCGGCTGCCTGCCCCATGCCCCCTTTCGGCTGCCTGCCCCAAGCCCCCTGTGAAGTGCAAAGTAAACTCCGGTCTGCTCCGAAATCCCAGCATCGCATGTTTCTGTTTCCCCGTTTCCACGGGCATCTCCCATATTCTAACAGCTTCCACCAGCTCTTGAATCTGGTAGCGAAGGTAAGACCTTCCAGAAGAAAGGAAAAATGCAGTGAGGTCACATATTTTCTTATTGTCATTAGTATATGGTCTGTGCAGCTGTGTGGTGGTAACATATCACACTGAAATCTCTGTGACTGTGCTGCATAATGACTGGAAGATGGATGCATGCATGTTGCTTTTGGTAAAATGACTGGTGAGTGGGAAAAGATCTGCTTCCAGTGCGATGGCTTCAGCACGTGAATAGCAGGAAAAACGCTGACCTTGTGTACGGCATCCCAGCCATGCCCTTGGCCTCGTCCTGCAGGACCATCACTTGTCATGCAGCCTATTGCTGTAGGCCAGCACCTGTATCCTGAAGAGAGCAGCCAAGGCATCAATAGCTTCTGCTTCACCTAGAAGACCCATTGACACGGCTGTCTGTTACCACTGTCTGAGGCAAAAGTCTTCCTGTGCTGTCAGTAGCCAATGTGCTTTTAAAAAGCCCTCTGTGATGCATTCTGCCAACAGCCAATCCAGTGCATGCTGGGAGCTTTGAGACTTCCTGTTATAACCAATAACACACACATACGCTCAGTCCACATATTCATGTCTTTGTAGGAACTCTCCATTCATTTCTATGGGCATAACCCTAATCCCAACTATGGTTTTGGACTGCTTACACATCCCATTCCAAGGGTGTACATAAAATTGCCATTCCATACTGCATCTTCTATGTCCTGTGGATCCATCTGAAGATCATAAGTTCTTTCCCAACAGACATAGGTTTTTTTTAATAGTTTGTGGTTTCATAGAATTAGGTCAGAGGATTACAGCCAGTCGCCTTCCTAGTTAAAAAATGCTTAGTTCAGGATACCGCAAGTCTGACACCCATGGTAAGCAACAATAGCTTGAAAAAAATCTCGATTGAAATCCTATTTCATTCACATTTCAAAAAAGTCTGAAATTAGTATAAGATGAGATTTATTTTCTTTCTTTCATGAATGTTGAAATGTGGACATTTCATCTGAAGGGTGGAAGGAATGTAAGATGAGATTTATTTTTGTGAAGATTTGTTTGGAAGATTATTTTATTTGGTACTGGTTGGATGTTTTACATGACTTGATTGGTGATGCATAATTTCATTGTTATGCATGGATTCATTATGCAATGTAAATGGGAGCTGCATTATACTACATAGGATGGTTGAGGAGTGGCATGATATACAGAGAAGTAATACGATTGTTATTGGGCTTCTTTGGGGTTGGTGGGCATTAAAGAACAGAGGATATTATCCCATGCACAGTATGAAGTTGTCCCTGTTCGGTTTCTGTCCCACAACCCGAAATAGCTTTCACAGTTAATGCAGAAACAGTCACCAGCATTACATTAGATTAAGCCCTTTTTACATACACAATCAGCATAGTTGTCCACACATTGAAACTTTCCAATCCAATCCAATCCAGCTCTATTTGTAAAGCACTTTAAACAACCTTATGGACCAAAGTGCTGCACAGAGAAATAAGTTCCTTTGATGGTAGCTGTCCCATTAAAGTCTCGTGATCCGCATCCTCTTTCTCCCACTTACTCATGCTCATGGCCAAATTTAGCCCAATTAGTTAATCTGAGCTGCTCTCTCTGCCGTGATCATCAGATTGATTTGGATCGCGATTGGAAATATAATTAAAAAAACAAACCTCTCATTTCAGTCCCTCCTATTGCCGGCTCTCTGTACATCTGATAGTTTCATTAACTCTGATTACGGGGCCTGACAGTACAGATAGCACAAAGGGATACCCTAATGTTCTACGGTAGGGCATGTTTAAGTCGCACTGCAGCGATGGAGTCATGCTTGTATAATGTGAGGAACTGAGGATGATGTGTAGCATCCATTGTGATATTTTCAGAAGATTTCTGCTTTAAATCAAGAAAAGTAGTTTGGTTATTTTCAAATTATCATCATTCTTCCCAAAACCAGCAGTAACAGATTGCACATAAAGGATTCCCATGTAGATTCATTACCATTCAGCTCTTATGTAGCAAAAAGCAGAAATCAAAGTGCTTTTTCTGGAGAAAAATAATTTATCAGTTTATTTATCAGATTTATCAGTCATATCTTGTATGCAGTAAAGGGTCAGGCTGAGCGTAGAGCCCATTTCAGGCTCTACCAGACAATGACCACAGAATATCAGCACATTGAAAGGTTCAATGTTACAAAATAGCGATTTACAAGGCTTGCTTGTACGAATCTTGCCTTGTTTTGAAATTGTATGTTATAGGAACTTGTAACGTCTTTCTTGCCATTTGAATCCCTGCTCCATAAATCGCCTGCACAGACTGAGGCTAAAATGAGTGCTGCCCCCCCACCCCCACCCCCGCGCTGGCTGTTTGCGGTTGCTTGACCATCACAACCCACAGAGATTAGCACAGGGAAGATCCACCGAGAAATGTCCCGTGGAACTGAATTAACACTGCCGTCTCCCCCCCTCCGATAGCTCTTTAGCCCTCTAGGTCCAGCCACCCCCACAGCGAAACTTGTTTTGGGGGGGTGTTTGGAGAGCAGTGGGAGCGCCTGATTGGCTGAAAGGCTGGGCGCTCTCTCAGCCCCATCATCTCCAAAGCGGCGTGCGAGCATGAGTCTCACACTTACAGTCAGAGCACTGGCCAGACTTTCTGTGCTTCAGCTGCCGTCTCCTCCTCCACTGCTCGTCTACAATCTTCAGCCTTTCGCTCTGGGGGGATCTTTGCACAGGCCACTCGGCACGCCGCGGCCCACAGAGGCTCTCTCTCTCCGAGGAGCAGAGTAAGTTGCTGTTTGTCTCCCTCCCCCCCCAACCCTGCTCCCCTGCCGGCTGTGCTGATGCTGGGCGCCTGAGCC
>JAODKL010000040.1:26765056-26776774 GCA_026780765.1 Petrocephalus schoutedeni
CCCCCCCCCCCCCCCCCCCCCCCACCCCGCCCCCCCCCCCCCCCCCCCGTCCTCTTCCTCCTCTCCACAATCGCAGGACGGTTGGCGCCGTCTGCAGCAGATGCCTCTGTGTTTTCGCGGGTGGGCAGCATCTCTGGTGGAGATCTGCTGTCTGCATGTGCACGTGAGTGTGTCATTGTGTGCGCAGGTGTGCGTATGTGCGGAAGGGCGTACGGGCTTCGGGCTGACGCTGTGGGAGGGGGGGCGTAGCTGGAGCCAGGATGGTGTTCATGCCGAAACTTCCTCCTATCCGACCTTAGCAGCAAACTTGCTGTCACGTAAAACTATCCTGACGGGCCGTGCCCAGAAGGTCCCTGTGACTTTCAGGCTGAGACTGTGGCACTATTAATAGAAAGACTCTCTCTGTACTGCAGTGCCACCTCAGAGCTCTGAGTAGTGGCTTTCACGAGGAGAGGGACACCAGGACCTGATTCTGCTCCTGTCATCCCTAAGCCAAGATGACAAAGGACCACAGACTCACTCCCAAACTATTCAAATCACAAGTTGACTTCGGTAATCATTGACAGGCGTGTTTCTCAAGCTAGATGGCGATGTTGCAGCTGGCTCCAAGTGTTATGAAGGGAGTGTAGGTCTTCTGATTACTATTTAAGTTTATAGACGCTGCAGAAATTACAGAGACACTTCTATCAGCAGTTGCAAGTGTTGTAATACTTTATACAGATGAGCAACATGTTTGGTTGGAACTTTTAAGACTAGAGATAAACCAATAATATCCTGAACAGAGAGCTGGATTGTAAAAGTACCTGGTAACAAACTTGATAGTGTGCTGGAAAGTTAGTAACGTTATTAGAATTTTCCCTTGTTGGTGTTTCTAGTTGGTCTTTTGCCTGTAAGCCGTTGAATGCGTCACCGCATGTGTTATTAGCGCGTTATTGACGTTGGGTCTTGTGGGCTGATTGGCATGCTCTGACTTGGAGGAACTTATGCTGAATGACCCCTAGAGTTTAAGGACCTGTGCCAAAGCAAACATTCTGTCATACAAAATAGTAAATACACTAAGCTGTTTAACTTAAAGCATGTTTAGTTACCTGGGAAACCACAGCACTCACTACTACAATACCTTGGCAAAGGCAATTACACTCTGGTATATTTACTAATATTTACTATTTCGAGTCTTTTCTACATTTCTCAGCTTCCTCAGAACCTTGTGGGTTCTCCTGCTTTAGTGCCTGGTCACTTTAAAGCCGCTGATCTGGCTGGATCAGTCACATGCTGGTGCTGGCCTAGTGCCATCCTAACGCCCGCCTGGGTTTCAGCTATTGGTACCCTAACCATGGTGGGGCTGGCTGGTGGGCCCAAAACCTCAAAAAAAAGACAGTGGAGATGGAGCAGGCTCTTCTTCTCCATCCCTCTTCCACTGACAAGACCTGTTCTGAGCATGAACGGAGGTAGCGTGAGATGTTCTGGCACAAGCCCCAGGAGTATATTATAACCTTAGGTATAAACTGTACTGAACTGAATTCTCTCACTGACTCACTGTGTTTCCATAAGACTGTGCCATAGGTAATACCCTACATCTGTTTTATACACTTTCAACACCAGAAAACGTCTAAACTAACATATTTGCATTTGCGCTTTGTATCAACATGTTATTACTATATGGCTTGCACTGTGTTAACAGCCTATTCTTTCCAATAACACTTCAAACAAGAACAAGTCCAACCTGCATAGCAAGGAACTGGCTAATAGCGTTCAATATATAACATTGGCGATTGACATTAAAGGCACCCACAAACATCACTTAAAAAGTTCAAACACATGCTCTGGCCGACATTATGCAAATGACAACTAAATGACAGCTTGCAAAATACAAACATGGAAACATGGAAAGCTTTTCTGTCAGGGATCAACTGACTGTCTATGGGAGGAAATTGGAATAAACATGCAAAGTCCACACAAACACGATCCCCCAACCCTGCAGCGCTAACCAGAAACCCACAGCGCCACCCCGAGGGCCGAAACTGTGAAAAGTAAAGCAACATTTTTAAGCACGATGAAAGAAATTTCTTAATGAAAAATCAGACATGTAATCCACATAAGAGCAATCAACCAAATAAGGCAAACCGTTTGATGAACAAGTTTTCCCACTTAAATGGAGTGCCCTAAAATACAAAGTGAACAACAAGGTCATAGCTGGTAGTCTCATTAAACTGACTACACAGGGAGTTGCAGTTTTAATTAAATCATATTGATGTTGGAGCCAGTTCTTTTTTCAAAGCAATTAACTACTTGTCTAACCAGTGCTTTTTTGTACTGAGCTAATCTAAGAGATTTAGCAATGTTTGGTAGTTCTATATCTTTTGCATCTTCCAACATAAACTAATATTTGGGTTTGTGTCATTACAAGGAACTGAATAAATTGTCTTTCTTTCCCAGGACTATACGAATATTTCTTAGAAGCTAGCACTATAGCATAATTCGTATTTCTTTGGCAATGACTTTAATATGTCACTAGGTGGTAAAAAGTAAGCACAGATCATGCAAAATAAACAAATAAGTGTTATTTTTGTTCCAGATGTTCCGGAACAATAACTTTTTAGTATCCGTTGCTTGAACTCAGTTTGAGGTCAATGAACATTTTAAAATCTGCCCTCGTTATGTAGATAAGATGTTATTTCCTCCGGCTGTTCGGTTAATTATAAAGTATGTTTTCATGCTGATTCTGTTATTGAGTGTAATTCATTCTTTTATCTTGTTGCTACTCTCCTTACCATTTTTATTATTGCTGTTGTTGTTGTGGGTGATGATTTATAGTGCTTACTGACACATCAGGCTGGGTCTGGGCTGCAGTGGATCCTGTTTCGATCCGAGTCATGTCACATGACCCGTCTGCGGTCAGCAGTTCCGGATAACGGACAGTTGGTGTGCGTTCCCCAAGGCGTGCTGCGTGAGCTGATTCTTTCTCCTGTCATTGCTCTGCAGAGAGCCTGATGCTGCCTGCAGGCCTGAGGGTGTGCATGTGTCACATCACTCAACAAAGCCTGGGCCCCATAGAGTCATGGTCATCTGGGGAAGGCCATGCCAATCTGCCCCCCTCCCTGCAGGAAGGGGGATGTGTCGGGGTATAGTCATTACTGTATAGGTTGGGAGAAGAATTATTTTTAAAAACTGCAAGGAGAAAGCTTTGCATGCTATGCTTGTCCTAAGAGCCTAATCTTGAAATGGGTCTAGGTGACTTGTTCAAATTAGCCATAACTTGACCTGATCCCATCAGATCCTATTTCTAGGGGTCTAGGCCACAGTTCCCAAAAAGCTCAGCAGCAGCACTTTTAATTCCCAGTGGAAATGTGATGTTTCAGGAGTTCCCTCACCTAGAATGACAAACCCATATCCTGCACTCTCAGAAAAATGGGTATGGGTTTGTACCTTGTGCTTGTCACTGGGGCTGTGCCCACATGGGTCTGCCAATTATACCCACAGCCATACAAATGGAGGGTAGAACCCCTGTGACAAGCAAAGGTACAAACTGGTACCCTTTGTTTTGACAATGCAGACAAGAGAATGGCCTGCCTTTGTGGCCTCATGGCGTGACAGCCAAATGGGACTTAAGAGTGCAGTGCAGTTCTAGAGTCCATCTTCTGTCACAAACAGAAACAAGCGACAGCAGTGATGTCATGACAGATAACTTGGTTCCACAGCCTTTAATTACCATGATGAAGTTCAGATAGATAATTATCAGTTAATGTCACCCTCCCTCTGGAGGAAAGGACCTCATGGCTTCAAATTGAATGCAGTGATGTTGAACGTGTATGAAATCTACAGGCGTTCCGTTTTCGGGTATTCCTCACTTTTTGATACACAAGAGGTCTTCTGTAAAGATGGCCCTAAACAGGACTGTGTATGTAAACCACCACCCCCATCCTTCTGCTCCATAGTCCCTGAAGCAGGCATGTTCCAGGGCAGTGCTTGCAGGACATTGCCCTTTCAGCTTTAATATTAGGTCATATTTTATTGATGTTTCAATTTATGTCTTTTTTTTTATCCCCTTCTTTAAAGCACAAAGAATAAAGCAGCCTGTCATTCACTGGGAGAAATCACGCACCGCGACACAAACACAGGGCATAGTCAAATGGTCATGCTTTGGAGCTTTTGAAAAGAATGGGATGGTTTAGTTTTAATATTGCCTCCAGGGTTCCATGTGTGTCGAGTTTGCATGCTCTACCCACGTCGTTGTGGGATTTTCCCCCAGAGTCCAGAAATATACTGAGGTTAATTGGAGTTGCCAAATTACCTGTAGGTGTGAGTGACTGATGTGTGAGTGTGCCCCGCAATTGGCTGGCGCCACATCCTGGGTTGTTCCCTGCCTCGTGCCTATGGGCCCCAGACCCCTTGCGACCCTGAATAGGACAAGCAGTTATAGAAAATGGATGGATTTATTCCATGACAGTGGATTGATTTTTCAAGGTCAGAAAGGATAAGCACAAAGATTATATTCTTTTTCATTATACTGTATCATTCTAAGAATGTGAAAACATTCCATGTCTTCACAATAGGAGACTCTATTATGTTTTGTGACAAAACATAAAAAAGAACTATTTTTGGAAGGAAATTATCCTGGCCGTCTGTTTGACATTCTGTCTCTGGAAGTTAATCATGTTTAGATTAGCATGGGGACCAGAGTGTGGCTCTCACCAGTCCACTGTTCTGCTGCTGTAAACACTCAGTGACGCTCCTGGCGTATAAACAATGGATAGCTCTGGGAAAGATAAATAACACTGGATAGCTGTGTGGACCTGAACAGTGGGATCGGTGACTGCTATACCAGGAAAGACAGAGGCTCAAAGCTCCTACCCTCAAAAGTAAAAAATATGAACAATGATAACAATTTATTAAATATATGACCCCCATCGGCATACCGTACGATAAAATCACCATTTGAATTAAAAGTAGAACAGCAATACCTCTCCTAGTAACACAAACCCGTTCCATTAAATTATACACATTTTTAAGTGTTTTACTGTCAGTTTTAGTATGTTGGGATATTATGATGAATTTCACTAAGTGTCAAGATGCATCCTTTTTATACAATGAGCGATCCGTGTGCTGCAGATTTGGTTACAAAGTACACTTATGTCCATGTAAGATTTATTTGTTTTGAAGTTACTGTGTGACTGCTATAAATATCCATTGCTGGACTACAAGGTTTGAATGAAATCTAAACTGGGCAGCTGAGTATAATAAACAATACACCTAAATGTGGCTGAGAAATGCACTGATATGTCTATGCATAGTACATTCGCCTTGTCAGACTGTGAGAACTGGGCCTGCTGCATAGGGAGGAAGCGATGAGGTGTCACAGCCTTCAGCCCTATGAAGACAGCCTGGCTGGCCCCTGCCCTCTCAGGCCCAGGGATGACTCTAAATGAGAGACCAGGAGCAAGCAAATGGATGAGGAAATGGCATGCAGTCAGACCTAGCCATGCCCTTTAGATGGACTGTAAAGAGACCATATCAGAGACATCTCTGTGCTGATGGTACTGCTCTATGATGCACAGTATTTATAGATATATTGTGCCGTCTATAATTTAAAAAGCATGCCAACGTAATACCTACATTGTGATTTGTAGCAAGATTATAGTTGTTGATAGGAAAATGGAAATGTACCACAGACTTGCATTAAAGGTAGCACAGATTTTACATATACATAGGTTAAAGTGAAAAGTGAGTTTTCGGTCAAACTCACACTGCTTACCGCCTTCATTATTAGGCCATTAAGAAACACCTGACGCTAATTAAGGTCAGGCTGGAGTGAGAACTTCCTGGCAGGTGGTAGTCCAGGAGCAGAATTGAGAAACACTGATCTAGTGGATTACATGATGCCATCAGAGCTTTGATTCAAACTAATGGCATTTTTCAAATAAGACAGGAGGCAGTTGATTAAGTTTGAAGATGAAATGATCCCAAAAGCTTATGAATGGTCTTGGCACTCTAATTGATAAGTATTGCAGCTTTCCTCGTTAGGGACGCAGTCATGGTAGAAATAAAGCGATGCATGTTTCTGGACCTGCCACCTACTCCCACTGCAAAGCACAAACATAAAACTCGAGGGAGACGAGAACACAGATGATGAACAGCATCCTTCAGACAGTGTGAAGAAACAAACGATTGCAGTGAGACTAAAAGGCCGATAGGTGATATATCAAGGTTTGTAGGCATAAGGAACATCTCAGTTACACTGACACTTTTAAGGTAGTGGAGGCTGAATTTAAAATCACAATGTATCCAATCTCCTGGGGAAGTTTTCAGGAGAACTTTTCTCCTGGGGACCAGGCAGGAGAAAAGAAATTGTCATGCTCCTCTTTATTAAGAGAAAACAAGTGCAGAATGCTGTGGTCTTTAAGGATTACATTAGCTGAGTAGAGGGATTGAACAGATGTTGCTCACAGGATATAATGCCTCTATGATTTAAGGTGACTTAAGCTTTTTATGATTTGCTGTGTTGCAGCAGGGAAGGCAAGAGTGCAGTTCACTCTCACAGCTATGTGAGGGGGCCTTTACACATGCAGTCTGCTACAGCAGACAAACCAAAGGCATCGTGGAAGGAGTCAAGACGCATATAACCTGCCTACAATTTTAGCAGCTTACGTTTGCAGAGTGGGGAGAATGTGAGTGAGAGACAGGAAAAGTTCAGGTAAAAGCAACCATTCCACTTACAGTGTCAAGGAATTTTTTGGCAACCTGGATTGCTGGAGAGCTAAGGACAAGAGAAGCAGATAAAGGTCAATAGGAAATGAGACCAGTGCCAAGTGGGACTGCTGACAGAACCGTGTTATATGGGGACAGGGAATGGAGTCGCAGCATTATTGTGGTTTTCCATTTTTATTGTTTACAGGGACAGGGATGAGGTCAAGAAAACCAGAGGGAAAAGACAATAAACAAACAGCTGTTGGTGCGAAGTAAAAATAAAATGTAGCCATGCAAATCACAGAATGACTGAAGCATAATGAGGTATGGACAGATGTCAGGGCCTGGTCAGGTTCACCAGAGGAGAAAAACAATAGAACACATCAATTTACACCGGTAAACTTGCAAGAGTAGAAGCGTTTCAGCCTTCCGAAGGACATTAAATACAGGCAGCCCTCGACTTACGATGGGAATGCATTCCAATGACCCCATCATAATTTGAAAGTGTCGTAAGTCAAGGCATTGCCTAACCTACCCAGGAGCCTTAAAGAATGGTGATCGGTATGTGGTAGTATAATGTAATTTGTTAATACGCGATCTAACACAGAGACAACTGAACTATTGATGACTGGCGAGAGTGAGGCATCTCGCAAGGCGGGAGATGCGTACATCCCGGCAGCGTCCCAACGTATCGTACTGCATACACTGCTGCGTTTGCCTGCTGCGCAAAGCTTAAAGTATTTTTATTATTTTGTCTTATTGCTTTCATCATCGTAAGATTGAAAAATCGTTAGTCAGACCATCATAACTCGGGGACCATCTGTAGAAGGTTATCATACCTAGACCATTGTCATTTTTGATTCTTAAGTATTTGTTATGTCAAGTCCAGTGGACTTTATTGTCATACCATTCATATACAAGATTACAGTAGCATAAGATCATCTGGTAACACTTTGCTTCAGGGGACACAAATACTTTATAGTCAATCAGGTACTACCGAAGTAGAAATCACGAACAAATCGAGAAAAAATATAGTTCGTACTTATTATGAAATATGTGCCATGATTCATTAATGATGACCAAACATGACACCAGTATTTCACTTGTGTTATTCATTCCTGGTTCCTTCAGTAGTTTAGTTGTTCCTTCAGCAGAGTTCACCAAGATTTACAGAATTAACAGATGTAGTAACAAATATAGTAACTGCTTGGGATAAATGATGCGTCACAATTCATTAATGATGAACAAACACGAGATCAGTTGGTAACTAACGCTTAATCTGTGATTAATTAATACATAAGTAATAGTGTAATGCTACATTATTTGTGTCCTCTCAAGCCCAGTCCTACCGATAATATTTCCCCAGGAACACAATGCAACATACAGAGAGCTAGAGACAATAGTGTGGATTCAGAATCATTTTAAAACGTGCAAGAACACCAGACAGCACAAGACAAGGAGGTTGAAGTTAAGTGTTTCCACTCATAGTGCATAGTGCATATCAATTACATCAATTACACAAATACATAGTAAATGTGTAATCAATGGTAGTAAATAATGTAGCAGCAGAGAGCAGTAAAATATATAGAACAGCCAGGAAAGCAAACCAACAATAAACCATAAAAAATTTCCCAAGCCAGCGAGGGAGGGCTTTGGGCATTTTCAGGCTTCTCGGGTAAGAGGCCCAGCAAGGTGTGTCCTGACGGCCTCAGGGAAGAAACTGCCATTGAAGGGGCCCGGACCACCCTGGCTGCTCTGGTGCCTCCTGCCAGATGGGCTCTGTAGGAAGGCTGGGAGGGGTCCTCCACAACGTTGGAGGCTGTGCACATTTGTGAAAATTATCTTTCATGGAGGGTGGAGAAATCATGATGATTTTTTTTGTGCTGCGGTGTATGTAGCATTCACTGCAGGGACTTGCGGTCTGAGACTTTGCAGTTCCAAAACAAAACAGCTATGCAGTTGGTCAGAGCATACTTTATGGTACCTCATAGAACATGATGCCACTGGAGATGGAGACGCTTCTTTGTCCCTAGCTAGGGGTGAGGTGTTGTGAGTCCAGGTGAGGTTTTCGCCAGGAGCACTGTGAGAAATTTAGAGCTTGAGATTCCCTCTACCTCAGATCCCTCAATGTTCTGTGGGAAGTGGACAACATGGGTCTCTCTGAAATTAATTACAGACATAATTGTTCACATTGAGAGGGAGATTTTGGCACTCGCATCGGACCGTGAGCGACTCCACCTCTGGTCTGCGTGCTGACTCATCACTGTTGCTGATGAGAGTCACCACTTCCGTGTCGTCAGCAAAATGCTGATGCTATTTGAGCTGTACATTGCAGGACAACTGTGCGTCACCAGGGTGAACAGAAGTGGGCTGAGCACATTGCCCTTGTCAGTGACAGTGTTGGATATGTTGTAGTCCATGAGGATTTTCTGAGGTGTCCTGGATCCAGGCCAACCTCCCTATCAATTTCTAGAGGATGCTGGTTTTGAATGTTTAACTAGAGCCAAAAAACAGAATTCCAGAGAGTGCCCGGTAAAGAGCTGAGGATATAGCATTCTCAATGGCATGACAGGTGAACTGGAAGAGGTCATGTTAGAATAGGAGCCCAGTTAATATGTGCCACATCACTAGCATCTCAAAGTATTTCATGATGACACATGATGGCACAGGTATGGTGGTGGTGGCCCAGGAAAACGCTGAAGAAGTCTGTGAGGACATCAGTCAATAAATTTGCACATTCCCTGAGCACCTAGCTATGTATATTGTCTGGTTCAGGAGCTAGCAGCTTTATGTGGATTTATTCTTCTCCTGAAATCAGCTGTGGTCATATACAGCAACATTTTCTCGGCGGGGGGGTGGTGGCCTTCGTCAGTGCCACAGGCCTGTAGTGTGGTCTTGTAATCTGTGATGGCCTGGATGGCCTAACTTCAAGTGCTGCGAGACACCATCGCTGTGAAAATTCTAGGCCGATAGGTGTGATTGGCTATTCTGCTGCTACAGGCAGTTGTATAGAGAACAATAACAATAACGTAACAATAAGTAACAACATGGTAAACGACACACATTTAGTAAAATCCCTCAGTATGTAACAGGGGGTAAGATAAAGTGGTGAGTGATAACAGCAGTAGTAATTTATGTAACAGTTACAGAGTAGCAGAATTAATATTAAAATGAAAGTAGCTCAGTGCCTGTTAGTATTCAGATGAAAACTATCCCTGAATCGTGATGTTCTGGTGTTTATGCCAGAGGAGAGGAAAGAGAAACATACTGGTGCCGTTAGAGTAGGGTCCTTTAGGATGTGATCTGCTTTGTAGAAGGAGCGTGCGGTGTGCATGTGCTGGAGGGAGCAGACCAAGAGTGCCAGTAATGTTCTCTGCTGCTTCCAGGACTCCCTGCAGTGCCTTGTGGTCCAGTGCTGAGGACTTGCTCTACCAGGATGCTATGTAGCCTGTGAGGATGGACTCCACAGTACTTGAGTTTCTGAGCGCTCTAGGCGACATCCGGGCCTTCCCCAGACACCTGAGGGAGTAAGGGTGCGGCTGGGCCTTCCTGATAACGGTCGGTGCCCAATTAAGGCCAGCGCTAAGGGTAAATTTAAAGGATTTAAAGCTGCTGCCCCTCTCTACAGCCTTCTTACAAATTAGATGTGGGCGTGACCTGCTTCCTGCTTCCCAAAGGTGATGACCAGCTCCTTAGTGTATGAGACATTCAGAGAGAGTTTGTTGTCTTGACACCACTGTGCCAGGAGCCTCACCTCCTCTCTGTCGCCCCTTTAATCATTGTTGGTGTTGTTGTCAAAAAATGGATAATAGAGCTGCATCTGGCCACACAGTTTTGGATGTACAGGGACTCCAGCATGGCCTCGAGACATTGTTCTGTGCCGGTGGTGAGGACCAGGTTGGAAGAGGATTTCTGCCAGTGAAGACTTTTGGATCCATTTGCTTAGGGTGGCTCCGAATCCCACTTCCAGGAGCTTGGCGATCAGTTGGAATGGCATGACAGTATTAAATGCCAAGTTATAATTCATAACAGAATGGTATCTAGTGTTTAGGTGGGCAGGAATGGATTGTAGTGCAAGAGATATGGAATTTGTAAAGGATTTTGGCAAATCACCAAATGAAGTGGAAGACACAGTTAAGCCCAAATGTATAGGAGATCATTTATTTGAGATGCATTTTGCTGTTGAATACATGAAAAATATACAATGAAGCTCATCAATAAGACAGCTTGTCTGCAACACATGTGGAGGAGCTGCTTCAGCATCTGATAAAGCCGAAAAAGGCTAGAGGTCTACCCACAATGCATCTGGCAGATACTGTATTTGTGGAACACTTGAAGAACACAATAGATAAGCAGTGAAGAATCTTGATTATTAATGAGATGAAGGGGATGAACCACATGTTAGTCCAGTGCCAGTTCTGCCAGTTTTTAAATGGAATGCACCTTCTGCAAAAACATGCAGAGAATGTGGCCAAAGTTTGCGGTGCTCATACGTATACCTACCAGGACAAACAAGTTAGTTGCACTTGCATTATGCCTGCAAGTGCAACCAGTAACTATTCATAGCGACAGGAGAGTCGAATCAATGAAAATGTAGCCATGAGGGGGAGAAACTGTATCTCTCCAGCTGTTGTAGAAAAACTGTTACCAAAAACCAACCCCTGTGCTTCTGGCACTACTGTAACCGAGATTTTGCTTCGCCTTCATGATCTAAGGGAGCAGGGAGAACTTTACTCTGCCCAAGAAGCGGCTGGACAATAAGAAATGCTTCAAGAAGAACGTCACAGAAGTATCCACACCTTCATAGCTGGCAAAGCCACGTTGTAACTTTTAGGCTATCTGTCAACCCATTTTGCAGGGCACTGTTTTCAAACAGTTCTGCAGTTACACAGTGGGATTAGGACAAGCACTTTGACTGGCCCATTGAGAGATTTGCACAGATTTTTTTGCACTTGTCATCAGTGGCGTGCACAGACATTTTGGGGGGCAAGTGCTCCAGGGGGAAAAAAGGGCACTTTTTGCATATGTGGAAAA
>JAODKL010000040.1:26777308-26788799 GCA_026780765.1 Petrocephalus schoutedeni
GGGCACTTTTTTGGACTGAGGGCAAAAGGGCAAGTGCTTCAGCACCACCTCGTCTCTATCTGTGCACGCCAGTGCTTGTCATGCTTTCTTCTAAGAACTTTTTTTGGCAAAGCCAAACAATTTTACCTTGTATCTACACATCGAGGTACTGGCACCACCAGAATCCATGGTATATGCTATGGAAGTCATAAACAGTGTTAAGCTTGGCACCAAACAATATTTTTCAGTGTCCATTGCTTTCGCTATTGTCTACAGGAGGACATTTAATCTGCTCTCACCCTCTGAACTCTGCAGCTCTCACCACGTAATCGCTGCCCTTACTTTAGCTTCCCTCACAAGTCTCCATCTTGTTTGAGCACTCAGTTTTGAAAGACAGGCTTTTTTAGACAGTGTGAAGCAATTTATACTTACTGATTATTGATCCTACTGTGCTCTTTAAGCCATTCAGTGGCTTTCAATGGCGTCTCACTAATTTGCACACGCACCATTTCATGAAAGCTATGCGCGTTGTCTTTTTAACACTTTTTCCAATTCAGCGTCTGCCCGCTGATCCCTAAAATGTTTATTCAGAAAATAAAGGGCCAGTGATACACAGGCAGAGGCTAAATATAAAGGAAATGTCGACCTTGTTAGGCAAAATATCTCCTATGAATATCTTGAATAAACTCTGGGCTGCCAGAGCTCAGGGGTTAGTGCTCATTGTACGTCTGACTGTATGTCCTGCTGTAACTAGATGCTGGCTTGCTTATGAGGTCATGGTTGTATTTCTTTTTCCAACCACAAAGAGGAGCCTGTGAGCCCTGTGGAGGGACACACTGTAAGTGAGCAAGGTATGGGGACAAGGGAGTAGAGAACATGCTTTGTGAGGTGGTCTGGGTGTAATGGGGTTGCTTTGTCCCCAGTGGAGATAATTAGATGAGGGCTGAAGAAGGGAGCGTTTCTTGTTAAGTTTTCTTTGGTGAATATAACAGAGTTTACAGCTCCTTTGTTTGAAAGTGACACTGAGAAGAATTGTGTTCCTCTGGTTAGCTGAGATACTAGCTAGCATATAGTTTGGTGAACTTGTTCTGGGCCTCCCTGCACTGCCCTGGATTTATTTAAGTGTCTGTAATCTTTCTTTTTTGCAGTCTAGGGTTTCATCAAGTAAATCATTTAGTCAGATTAGCATCTGACCCATAAATCCTCCTTATTTTCCTGTAGCTGCACCCTAGACCTTAGATCAAGGTTGGTGTTACACTGTGATGGGCCCTGCAAGGCTGCCTCATGCCCTGTGACACGTTTCAGATTCACCATGACCCTGTACTGGATTTGAGAGATGGCTGGATGTATTTGCAGGTTAGATGCTTTTGGTTGTGAGCAGATTCTATTAAAATGGTGTCATGTGCATCTATAGAGGGGAAGCTGTCAGTATGCCACTGTGAAAGAGCCAGGGCATATGGACATACAGTTTTTGTGGACAGAAGTCAAAAGGGAGACAGGTTGGAAAATTGGGACATGGAAAGAAAAAAATCAGTTGTGCTTTCCTTGCTTCATGCTTTTCTTGTCTTATCTTTTCTTGCTTTGTGTTGCCAAAAACACTGCAAAGACCCCTAAGAACGGGATGCTGTGCCTTGTTCTCCTTACTCCCTTTCTCTAGGTCAGTGCTTCCTAACCCGGTCTTCAGGGGCCCCAAGACACTCCACATATTTGCTCCCACCCAGCTCCCGCAGCAAAAATGTGGACTATTTGGGGGTCCCCTAGGTAAGGAGCTCCCTAATAGGCAGTCCACATTTTTGCTCCAGTAGCTGGGAGGGAGCAAATATGTGGACGGCCTAGTAGGGAGCCGGGGGGCACCGAGGACCGGGTTGGGAAACACTGCTCTAGGTGAGTGATATTAATCACTGGCCTCTTTGTCCTCCTTCCTGTTTTTTTGTCTCTTCGCGCTAATAAAGGACAAGCAGCTTTGATTGGATATTTGGATAGCCTCCTAAAGCAGTAAACAACTTAATAACTACCAGCGTTAATCATTTGGAGCACTTCACTCCGTCAGTCTGAGCGATATCCATGCTGGAGGGATTTCAGTTTTAATGAAATGACTCTCACTGTGAGTGGAGGCCGACAGTGCGACATACGCGCGGCACAGGTCCGCATGTCGTATTGTGCTGTGTACGCCGCCGCCCAGGACACCTGCCTTAGTAATTTACGGTAGCAGTGGGATGGAGACACCATGGGGCAGCGTGGAATGAAGGTATGTACCGAATGACGTGTGAAAACCGGATGCCAGCATCTCATTCTCATGGATATGTGGGGGCCAGTGGGACAGGGCCCGTTGCCCAGAAACACTCAGGTGGCAACGATTGGTGCCGGTATCATAAAGCCCATATTAACTGGTAGGGGATATTTTTAAAGAGATTTAACTGCTAGCAGCCATTAACACTGCTGCCTTTTAAAAATCCTTTCATTTCATGATTCATTCATCTGCCTCAAATATATTATTTATGCCTCAAATAATCTTTATGACTTTCTGCAGGTCAGCTATTTACTTGACATGTGAATATGTCTCAATTTTAAGCTAGTTTGCTCGTGCTCAAGTTTACAGATGCACATGTAGCATAACAAATCGATATAATTGCATTATATTGTCAAATGAAGCCCTTTTATGGCAAACTAGCAGGAGTACTTCATAACAAGGAATGTTCTGGAAAGCACTGTAATATCTTTTAGGAAAATGGGAGGGAAATGCATTAAGCAAATCGTAAAATTGTCTCTGGTTTCTAGTATAAACCATAAGGCAGAATTGATTGTTATTGCCTGGGATTTGTATATGACGGCTGACAGCCTTGTTTTAGTATGCCACATGCAGCTTGCCTGAAGGAACCCTGTGGGTGGAAATTAATTAAATTTTACTTTTCAGCGTTTTAGTACACACCTTTCATGACGCAGGGCATTGTGGGATTGTTTTCTGACACTAATAAGTCACTCCCACAGACACTCTGGATGTGTTTTGGTCATTTTTTTTTTTGGCTGTATGGCAAGCAGAGCAAAATGAATTTGTAAGGCAGCACAGTTAAAGTACCTGAAGAGAGATTTATTTTAGTGTAATGAATTTTCGCTCGTGGGAGTTTTACTTACACAACCATGTTCTGAGGTCAGAACGAATGATGATTGGTTCAGAGAGATAACCAATCAGACTGTAGAGGAGGTGGATCCAAGCAAGTAGTGGAGGCGAGACCAAGACATCTGATTGGTTCTCTAAACCAATCATTTTTCATTTTTCCCCCCAGAACATGCTTGTGTACGAAAAACTCCCTTCAGTCGAATTTTTAGCCATCCTATTCTTATACGAGTCCAATGGAAAATAGCATATTAGAATGTGTTTGTGAAACTACTAGCCTGTGAACCTGATATGAACATTCTGCTGCTAGTCTTCTGTAACATTCTAGTAATCTGAGGGTGGTCTTTCTAATGTTTTGAATATAAAAAAATGGCACAGTAAGTAGTCCTAGGTTAGGCTGCATTCTACTAACATAAATATAGCGGCACATTTGTTGTCATAGTCGTTCTGACTTTCCTGCCCCGGCGTGGTTTTTTCAGGGCCAGTGTTTAAAGTCCTGCTTGTGAGGAAGACCGAGGGAAGGGAGCCAGCCGTAGCTTTTCCAGTTGGCCATGCAATGTCACAGAGACCCCCAGGGCAAAAAACAAGCTACCATACGCTCTGGCTTATTGGCCCGTTGGTGTATGTTTGCTCTCGCTGAGCCTCTTTTGCCGCTGCCTCAATAAGGATCAGTGGTTCTTATAGCCGCAGATTTATCGTCACTTGCTGCCAGCTCTCCCACTACATCATTAGATGGGCTCATCTTACAATCATTTATGTGATGCACAGGATCAGTGGGCACCCTCCCTCTTAACTCAGGTTCATTTTCAGCGATCACATCCTACTTTGCCAATATAAATTACAGCGAGGAACCGACGTTAAGACGGAGGAATGACGGCCATCTAATTAAATGTCATTTAATTAAAGGTGATGAATCATTTTTTTTAAATCATCCGTTCTCTCACGTTGCATGAATCATTAAATTTATTTACTTAACTTAAATCAATGACCAGGTTTTCATTTTAACATGGAATATAAAAAAAGATGAAAACATATTTAAAATGGAAATCTTAAGAGGAGGGCTGCAGTATCTTACTTTAAATAAATACATTAAAAATGAGTCCCCTGTCATTAATATAAAATTGGGTGCAGCTACAAAGGCAATCTGGTTAAATCAGACTCCAGTGTCGAGAGGCAGATGGTTAGCAGGATCTCCTGGCTGGGCATGTTCTCCTAACTATGCTCAATAGCGTCTTCGCTGTCACTCATGATGCACTATTGTGAGCAGTGGCATGATGCCCCTGGGCCAAAACAGAGATGGACGTTGCCCGCCACCCCCCCCCCCCCCCCCCCCCCCCCCCCCCAGTTTACAGAGTTGGAGAGCCTGGAGGTGCCATCACTGCCAAAATGCTACATTAATCCCAGCCAATTCCCACTACAACCCTTCCAGTACAGGGACTGCCAGCATTTGCCACCTGTCAACTAAGGACTCTAGGACCATATAATTGAAGTAAACCATAATTTAAATTAAGGAAACACTAATAGAAAATGCAATGTCCATCACTGCCTTGTGACTCCACTGTAAAAAGATTATTTTCCCCCGTAAACCTGCATTTTGAAGTAGATTAGAATTTAAAGGCTACTAATCCTACTGGTAACTTTTTTCCCCATGTCATGAAATCCCTATTAGGATGATAAACTTACCGTCAGTGCCTGTAAATCTATTTTATACAGACTGATGACTCAAGAACCTTCTGGATGCGGCCCCTCTGAATTATAACTCTCTCCCTGACCTGCCATAGCTGGCCAAAAGCTGTAAGAAGTATGACATAATTACAACGTTGGGCTTGCTGAATTGCTGGAAATATAAATTTAAAAATAAAATAATTATGAATTGATTGCTAGGTCCCAGCCCCCCTGACCAGGATAAGGATAGATGGATACATTTTTACACATGGTGTGTGTGTGTGTGTGTGTGTGTGGGGAATAGCCACTCTGACTCCTTACACCAATCCTTCACTCTCTAGACTCTCTGTATGATGGTGTATAATGGTGTGCTCAGTTTTGTTCGAACACTTGGTAGCTGGGACAAGTTAATGCAAGTCCCAAGGTCCATAAGCACCGATGATTTGTTTATGCCCCTCTTCCCCCAGGCATCTATGCTATGTTATTATTTTCCCTTCTCCAAACATTTGTGCCACGTTGCCCCCAGCTGTACCCATTTTCTCACTATCCATGAAGGAAAATGTTAAAGCATGCTGCTTCGTCCTTGCCAAGCTCAGGTGTCACATGATTCTGCTTCCCATTTCTGCCTTCTGACACTAATGATGTATGTACGATTTGCATTAATAGCACTAAAGTGTTCTGCTCAGCCTTGATAATCAGACAAGTATTTTAAATTTGTATTATTGGCCTTAGTCGTGTGAGGAAGTTTCAAAAGCATTGGTGCTTAACGTCGTTACCAACTGACTGAACTCACTTCCTGTTAATTGCTGAATTGGTTCTGTTTGGATTAACAGAGCACTAACTGTTTATGCTAACCACAAACAGCCTGTGTTATGAAGTCCCGTTTCTTCCACCATTACTGAAAAGCGTATAAAAATCACCAGCTCCAAAGTGACACCTGCTGTAAGGCCTTGACAGTGCAACGTACAGATTCCGGCTTTTTCCACTGAACAAGGTCTCCCTATTAACATTCTTTGCTTTCAATACCTATGAACAAAAACGGGATTTATTTTCAGTGAAATAGCACTTGTTTTTACATCATAATGTCAAGTTAAATAATGGAACAACTGCTTCCTTTGAGTTTTGATTTTATGGATACCAGAAATGTCATTTGTGTGTGAGTAGGCATTTCTCCTGGATTCAAATATGTGAGATATCCCTTGTCCTCTTAAATGAAAGGAATCATAAAAATCATCGCTGGTGTTGAGACCAGAGACTTCCACTGTAATAGCAGTATAGGCAAAATCAGTAGAAAATACATCAGAATGCTACAGCTGAAGATTTAGTGTTTGGGAATACATTACATATCTGCTTTGTCTGTCTACTATCTTCTTTTAATAAAATGACTGTGTCTCTGTGGCCCTTTGGCCCTGCCCCATAGCTGCCCCCATTGGATTATACCTTTGTTGTTGGGCAGCAGTGGCAGTTCAACACCATTTCAACTGGGGGGCCAGACTGTGGCCAGATGTTCTGTTAGGGGGGCCAGATGCATTTGACCATAATGTCCTCCAAAGATTACTTACAGTACACTAGATTGCCAGCATTAAGAAGCCAAAGACAAATTTGAAGACCAAAACATTATTTATCCAGTGCTTTGCAGTCACATTTTATAGTTTTTATAGTTTTAAATATGAAACTCACACTTTTTTTGTTTAGACCGTCTAGCTTCCTCAAGCTCGAATATTTTTATCTGCCATTAACTTTGCTTTTCACCACATGAAGCGACTTGACCACGCAGCGCACCTGCGTCGAGTCCGTCAAGAAAATGTGCTTACTGTACGTTTATTTCGTATGTTCTCAGTGTACAAGATTTTGTGTATGTAAATGTAAATGAAAATAATAATAGTAATATTAATAATACATTTATTTTTGACCTAAGTAGCATACGTATTTAGGCAGGCTGCATGCATGTTATCATGAGTGTAAGAGACTCATCACATGTATGAGTAGCAAACATTTTAAATGACAAACTATCACCTTTATCATAGTTTCATTCATTGGTGTCAAGAATGAAAGGACATTTTAACGCCAAAATAAGTTTATAACCCAAAGGGACCAGAACTGTGACTTATAACCAATGAATATATTATATGAAGAGCTTAATTATACACATCCATTTTATTGCTCGAGTTTTCTGCATCTTTTGTGCATTGGGTCAGTTAAAGGTGTGGAAGGGCTGTATTCTGGTTGTTCAGCATCTGTTTGGACGATGTTACCTGTAAATGACATCTGCGGGTTTCGGATCCCTGCCATTCGGAAAAAGAATTAAATGAAAAATGGCGCACGCACGACAAATGGCCTGTGACCTGTGGCGGCTGGACGTCGTGCGAGGCTAAAAATACCTGCCCCTCGTGGGAGAGTGAACTGCCTGGGAAGGTCAGCGCAAGGAGCGATTAAACTGTGTGAGTACAGGGAGCCAGCCGACAGCAGCCAGAGAAGCCTGGGAAAAGGGTCCCCGGGACACTGTTTTCCATTCCCAAGTGCTTCCTTGTTTACAGGGTTTCTTCTTCTTTTTAAATTTTTTTTCGGTTCGTATTTCAGTCCTTACTCCTTCTGTTTATAAATATTGGATCAAGAGAAATTAATTCTATAAAAATGTGCCATCCATCATCCTGGAGTCATGTTAAACATGAAAGACGGTTTCTTCAGATGCGTAGCTACCACACCATTTCTGCTCCCCTTGCTCCGGCTCTCCGTGCTCTTTGGGAGCCTGATTAAAAGCCCCCTGCTCTCACCAACCTCCAGCCGCTCTCATTAATTCCGGTGGTGAGGAATGTTGAGAACATGCTTCTCTGCCAGCTAAATAATGCAATAACGATTCATTACCCCACGAGGGAACTTTTGGTGACGATCGTGTGTGTTTCTTGGCATCTGCTGACCTGGCTCCCTTGCAATGTAATGTAAATGAATGCAAGACAGGGTCATTTGTTTGGAGCCCCTGCTGAGATTAGATGCTGATGCTCACATGAGACCTAAGCCGCCGCTCAGGATGGCAGACCTGATTATGTACAGCCTAATGAAGGAATCGACGGGCTCTTTGAACATATTCTGTAGCTCTGGCCTAAGTCCATCAGGGAATTACTTTTCCTTTGACAAACAGACATAAATGCAATGTGGTTATTGAAGTAAAGTGATCTCCTAAGTGGTCTCCTTCTCCAGGGTTTGATTTTAATACTTCAATAGTCAAACAGTCTTAAATGACCTTTAGGCATTTAACCCTTCGTTTTCCTGCTAGTAGGAGAGGTAACATTTCCACCATGAGCAACATTGTGTAGCTTCACTTAGTTGTTTGTGGTGATTCTTAATGGCCTAATGGTTTGTCCTTTACATGAGCCCTGAGATCCTCATCTCACTAGAGGGTTACCTGTGAATGTTACAACTTTGACCTGGCAGATGCTACCTAGAAACACTACCTCTCAGCGAAATTTACAATAAATGAGAACTGAAGTCCTCTGGGACCTCAGACTGTAGGTAACAGAGAAATGCCAGATGCCAGGAGACATCTGTGCCTGGATCTTCTCCAATAGCACCAAGCCAGTAAGCGGCATGCCAAGTCTGGGTTGGCCAATGCCTACCAAATACCCACTGTGCAGGTACATCCTGCTGGAGACCTTTACCTGTTTGCTATGCCTTGGGTAATAACATATATCCGTAATAATAACTGGATAATCAGTGTATCTATAAATGTCATTGGTAATGTGTATGTCTTTTAAGCAACCAGTAGACCACTAAAAGACTCATGTTGACACTTTATTTGTTCAAGGAAGTCAAACATACCTGAGTCAACATTAATCTATTTAACAGCTCTGCATTTTCTGACGTAGACTAGGTATTTCTGGGCTTGTTTTTAAAAGAGATTACAAATGTGCACATAAGTGTTTGGAAAAAGTCTTTAAGCTCAGTTTCCATCAGGGGATAATTCTAACATTTTACACCAGACTGAACTTGAATTTTTGAAGCATTTGCAGAATTTATCGCAGTGTTTTGTGGCCCAGGGTCATTCCTCTTGGCTGACTGGTGAAGACACTGCTTCCTGTACATACTCACACTTCATGCAGATTTATTTTTAAAATATATATTTGTGTGTTAAAAACGTAAACAATCGACGATGTGGATAGATAATGACACCAACAAGAAATAGCAGCAGATAATGCCCTGGCTTTACCTCCCAAGCATCCAGTCAGAAAGCTATATGTATAATTCATTGACTTGGTTTGTAATATGCATTTTTATATCACATTCATATAAGAAATTACCAGTGCTTTTAAAAATAGCCAATTATAAAACTGTATTCAAACTGCCACAAAAACAAATAATGGTGAGTCGTGATAAGTCATACCTGCCATGAGATACAAATAGTTACAATTAAATCCAATTGATATTGGATTAGAAACCCCACTTTTTAAGCCCGCTGTGCGATCTCTGACATTGTGGGGGTTGTTGGGTTGCATTGTCTGCCAGCCATCACAAGGGTAGTCCTCTTCCTCTTCCTCTTCCTCTACCCCTCGGTTTTGCAGGCTGGTTGAGCACGCAGCTGTGCTGGGTCAACACTTATCAAAGGAAGAGAAAGCAGGTACTTTTGAGATTCCATTATGCCATGTCATCTCCCCCCTGGGATTAACACGGGGAGATTGATGTCCCTATTACTGGCCAGCCTTTACAGCCTCCCTCTGACATAACAGGCCTTAGCGTTAAGCCCCCGCTAGAGTTCACATTCTCCTAGCTCCTCCCGGGGGGATTCCTTGGTCTGCGGCATGCAGGAAGGACAGTGCCCAAGGACTTGTCACACACTGTATGACAAAGAACTGCTTAACCTCTCAAAATGAATTGACTATGTCGATCTTGTGCTTAGTATGTCTCAATAAGCAATGTGCACATTTTCTTTGATAAGATGAATAATGTGCGTAAGAATTTCTGTGCTTTAGTGGAAGTCCGGTGACAGAACCAGAATCCCCAGCGGAAGGAAGGAACAAGGATTCTGTCTGGGAAGGTGGGTTTAAGATAAGAGGCGAGAGGACGGAAAGCAAACCACTTGGGTACGGCTGCAGTTGCGTGAGTGGGAGACTGGGCATCAGTCTCGGTGTGTATTCGACAGAAGACAATTTCATATTATCAGGAAGAAGGCGCAGATAACGTAAATGGATGGCTGTCACCTGATACCATCATGAGACCACGTGACACAATGGAGCGGTTCAATGAGCAGGCAGTGATGTGATGCTGACAGCAGGTGTTGTAGCCATTAATAGCAAACCATTAGGTCAACACCACAGAGTACTTACCTTTGATTGCTTAATATCCAGCTGCTAAATGTGAATTGTGTACATTTTAATGTATGTAATTTGGTTTGGGGTAATGCATCTAGACACAATGAAGTTTCCATTCCATAAGCAGATGTGCTGTACTCGCTGCCCTCACCTTTAATGTCCTGGCTAGAGGCAGTTATATGATGTAAACTCCCTACAGCACTCAAGTTGCGTCAAGTCAGCCGTCACGTTGCTATTTCGGTTCCCTTAAGCCTACTTAAGAGCACAGCACTGTAATTGTATGAATGTCCTGTAATGCATCTGAAAATAGTCGGCCTGGAAGTGATGAGTACAGGTAGCAAGAAATATCAGCCAAGCATTGCTTCTACTGAGATAGCGGTGGGGAGAAGTGCTATTCCGTCGGGGCTCGGTATTTACAGCAATTATTTCTAATAAAAAGTAATTACAGGTGTCTGCGGAGGGCTCCTCAGAAACTGCGCTGAGATCTTTCTAAGGGGCTTGATTGAAGTGTCTTGGATGAGCAGAGCACAGCAGTAGCCCCTGCTCCCCCTGCCCCCCCACCTTCACCAGCACAGTCCCTTCTCCTCGGCTCGCCATCATGCAGAGATCATATTAAAATGAGCTCGTACATCCGTGATTGCTCAGCGGTGTCACTCGTCTCATTAGATGTTGCAAATCGGTGCCCGTTAAAAACAGCAGAAGTGAGATAGAAAAAAAGGTGTGTGGTATGCTTAGATAGCTGTGTTCCGAGGAGTGCCAAGTCAACGGTGGGCTCCTAAACAGTGCCGACACCTGGCTTGTCTTATTTAGCTTCAGAGGCCAATCCATTATTCTCATCTGATCAAGGTGGTCGGCACAACAATCCACGGCATAGGCCACAGCACCATCCTCGCAAATTGGCCACTTGCTGTATTACATGGTGTTTACACTGTGGCCAGTTCCCACCATAAAGCCATCGAACGCAGCAAAACTGGTTCATTATGACACTGCTGCTGGCCGTGTTGACGGAAAAGAAAAATGATAAGTCTTGCTGGGAGAAAAGAATGCAAATCTTTCTATAGCCCCCCAAATCAGATCAAATTTTTGCTCACCTATGTGTCAGTACTTAGTCACACCCTGGTTATAAATCCCTATGTATACATTGGTCAAGTATGGGTAGTAGGTATATGGACAGGCTAGGAGGCCAGTCAGAGCCTGTAGAGAGGGCATGCTCCGTCCAAGCAGTGGTATACTTCCATGGGCTCGAACATATGAGTCATTGCTGTACTTTACTGCTGAAAGCACGACAAAAGAAGCGGCTATTGCCTAACAAGACTTTTTTTTTATTAGAGATGTCTTCATTTCGGGCCGCGCGGTGGTGCAGTGGGTAGCACTGTTGCCTCACACCTCTGGGACCAGGGTTCGAATCCGGCCCAGTTCCATGTGTGTG
>JAODKL010000040.1:26788899-26800892 GCA_026780765.1 Petrocephalus schoutedeni
TGGCCCCCCATCCTGGGTTGTTCCTTGCCTCGTGCCCGTAGCTTCCGGGATAGGCTCCGGACCCCCCGCGACCCTGACCAGGATAAGCGGGTTGGAAAATAGATGGATGGATGGATGTCTTCATTTCCATATTCCTCCTATATTAGGTTCAGTGTTTGTTTTTTTAAATGGAATTATAAAATACTTCTCCGAAACGTAAATCACCAATGAATGGAGCACTTGTAAGTCACCTAGACTATAATACACTTGCATGCACTGGTCACTGAGAACCCTAAACGCTGCCTGTTATCTGCTAAACTGTATTTCCTATGCAGCCACATGGAGGAGCTAGCAGTTACATAACTGCTGTGATTTCAGATTTAGCAAGTGAGAGAAAGAGCACCGTATAACCCCACGATGTTTATTTAGTATCTCATGGCTCTTTTGGAAGCTGCATCCACTATAAGTAATGCGGACAGTCTATGAGCGAAATGATTTTTGAATCAGTGCAGGACTCAGTCTGAACATAGCGTGCTCCAGTGGAGACTGGTAGAGGTTTGACATTTCTGTTTGTACGTACAGGATGAAACATGACACCCGGCACACCGATATGTTTGCCTGCAGACATATAGCGAATTGGCAAACTGCATAAATAGGATTAACTTACCGCAGGACTCTACAGTCAGCCGCAGAAATTCTCATTGTTTAGTGGGCTAAGTTGTTCAATAAGGGGCCTGTTTACACTTGTTAAACAGCTACCGAACCATAATAATGGGCATGCTGTAGTTTTGTTTCATTTTCTTAGGGGTACATTAGTGTCTGAATTACAATTAGAATTCGTATCAGAGATCTGATATCCTTCAGCACCTGCCTAAGGTGGGTTTTTTCAGATATGATGGAAAAAAAAGATGCTCATTATATCTTAAGATTCTGGTGAGCACAGTTTAGAAACCAGCCAGCCGAATATGTCTTCCCGTGGCCTGTATATTCATGAGATGAATATAGCAAAGACGGATCTTGTCAGTAAAAGCTCAAGATGGTTTAATTGAGGTTAAACACTCCTCCTGACCATAAGAGCATTGACCGGCACTGCCATCATTCTGTGGCATAACACAATGATATATGAGAGGTCACAGGAGATACTAAGCGGACCTGGCAGGCCCATCCGCCCGGCATAACATCTCTGTGTCACCAGTGACTATGCCTGAAGCAAGGAGGACACCGTTTAAAGTGCAGAAGACCCACAAGGTTATCGTCCCACAGCACATAACAACAAAGATCTTTCGTAAGCTGCTTTCTGCTTCTGCCAATATTGGATTTCATGGCTGCCTTTGCATTCCTTGGGTTTTCTCTGACATGAGACAGACCTGAGTTTGCAGCACGGTAGGCAGAGAGTGGAAACATCATGGGAAATGGTAATGAAGAAGCACCGTAACCTGTTGGCCAAATAGCCTGAATCATGGTCAATTTTTGAGGCCTGGTGGGTGTTAAATTGATGCAATATAATGGCAGTAGGGTATCTGAATGACATTGTGTGAATATTTTAAAGCACTGTATTTTAAACAGAATTTTCAGGCCTAATTTCAAGTAATTAAAGCCCAGCTTGTGATTCTTGTATGCATTTAACTTCTCCATCATCTGCAGATCAGTGGAGCATTTATTTCGACTCCATCTACAGTGACGACAGTTAATAATTTGATTTGCACAAATACTCCATTAGGCACTCCAAAGCATCGTCAGTGCTTAATGTATGCTTCCGCTTCTCGTGCAACTGGCTTTGATGTGTGGCAATTCTCACATCCATATAAATAAAAAAGAATTACATATTCAAATGAACACAAAAGGGTTTTAAGATTGTGTTGTAAAGACATGAGAGACAAAAACTAACATTGTGTTAGTGGAAGAAAATTAAGCTTAATAAACTGAGATTGGTTGCTAAGGTGCTGCTGTGAGTCTGTGTGAGGCGAAATGTGCCACTTCAGCTTAGGTGTAGAGCAGCATGCTGTTTCGCAGACGGACTTCTGTCATAGAGGCAGCTGGAACACAGACGGAGCTGTTGCCTTTTAAAAGAGAGTAGCCTCACTTTCTAGGGGTTGCCCCGGTCAATGAGTAACAACACAGAATAATCCTTATCACAGTTTTAAAAACCTGCGCATAATGAGAACATCCAGGTGCTGTTGCAGAGCACTGATCTGTGTGTGGCTGCTTTCAAACAGCCCCCACCAGGATGGAGTCCGTGAACTGACTTTCATTCATTTTTAACCATCCATCCATCCATCCATCCATCCATCCATCCATATATATCTGTTTTCTATACCCACTTGTCCTATGCAGGGCTGCAGGGGTCTGGAGCCTATACCAGAAGGCATGGGTGCAAGGCAGGGAATAACCCAGGACGGGGTACCACCCCATCCCAGGAATTCATTATTAAGAGCTTTATTATTACTGATTAATACATTGAGCTGGCATCCAATGCAGGGTGTAACCCCGGCCTTATGCTCTGTGCTTCCTGAGATAGGCTCCAGGCCGTCACACAAGCCTGCTCAGGATAAGCGACTGGGAAGCAGATGGATGGATGGATGGATTAATAAATTTAATCTTCACCCCCTTGTTCTTGTACTTCTTAACATCCCTTGGCCCTCATTTCTGTGCATTTTTGTCAGTTGTAATTTTCTGGGTGCATTTAAAAGATTTTATGCAAGTTGAGCAAAACAAGTTAAATACATCAACATGGAATACTAGTGGCATACAGCCATAGTCTGACACCAGTGAACAAGAATTATAAATTTTTAATATCTATTTTCTGAGCGTATTTGCAAAGATAAGCCAAAAACTTAATTAATTTGCTTGAATATCCTTTAATTTCAGAGTGATCTGCTGAATTTCAGATGATTCCAGACACAGGCAGAGTGTACACTGGATACCTATGGGAATACTGGAATTCAGCCTAATAGCCTGATGAACATATGGCGAGGAAAAAAAAAACTTGAATTCTTGTTCTGCTACGGCAGTAATTTAAATTACCAAAGATACCGGATGACTAGTAAAAGGGTGACAGAAGTCTTAGCAAAGGTATAACAGGAGGTAGCAATGAGGAATTAAGCAATTTACTCACCTGAAGATTTCAGAGAGCCGCCCGTCTTCGCACACCTGTGTTGCCCACTACACTTTCACTGGGGACTCCCTACGTTTGCACAGATGCAAGACTTACCCCCAGCATTTGTAGCACATGCTGCCAGCAACACCCTTTAGCTGGGAACACTGCTGAGAGACGCAGGGAATGAGGAGAACCCCGACCCCTCTAAAGACGGCCACACCTCCGTCCCCCTTCCTAGATTAGTCTTAGGAAGCAGTATGCAGATGAACTAAGGTTTTGCACGGACAGAGCCCGCGGCGTTATTTGCTGACCCTGCCTCATTTCCTGTTTACTCTTCCACCTTGACAGCCGCTCATTCCAAAATGCGCCGTTCATATACAGTTGGGCTCCACGCGGCATCTTTATCATGCATTTCGATTCTCTGACGCATCTGGTGTAACCCGCTTCTTTCATGCATCTTTACAAATACAATTCATGCTGGATGCGACTGACCTTTCACAGAGCTGTTTTTTTTATGGATTTGCCATCCATTGTTCTTCTTTCAAGTTTAATACAGTGACTCACTCTCTGGGGCAGCCACTGAGCATGGCATCCATGTCGGCTGCCCAGGATCCATACTGGCTGAAATTGCATTCGGCTTATTCTTTCGTTAAAGATCGCCAGCACTTTCCCGAGATGCAATGGAATGCAGTGATTATATAAATGACCTAAATTATACTGTCATACATGGAAACTTTCTTGGAAAACAGATTTAACATGTGGCAATTAAGACATACTTTGTGCTTCGTTACGTCTGCATGTGTGCAGGTGCATTTCAAACTGATTTTTCTTTTTCCCCCCCTCGTTTGCTTTATATGTCTACTGAAGCTAATTTACCATCTCAGATGTTTTTATCATGCTCACAGATAGTGTAGTCCCTCTGCACAGCCATTTTAAAATTTTATAGGAAGCTGATGTCAGTAATGCGTTCACTCATAGAAATTAAAAGAGAAATTGTTTTTTTTACAGCTAGGCTTTGAATAAACAGATGGTATTTGGAGAAGATGACATTTATATCCAATTCCATGACAGCGGCTGAGGAAGCACATATAAGGAGCACATTCCTTGTTTATGCACTGTCACTAGGGGAGCTCCGTGAGAGCACACTTTAATTAAGAAGAGAATCTAAAGGCAAAAAAACTGTCTTTTTTATTTTTTGAACATACTCTCACTGCAAACAGAATACCAAAAAGCTAAATTTGCATACAACAGATAAGGCCACACAGGAATGCATCACGACACAACGTTACGGATCAACCAAGCAGAATTATAAGGAATAGGGAATAGTGCTCATTTGGGTCCATATCCCAGAATCTGCAGCAAACCCAAAAAGCACTGGGACACTCTAAGGAATGCAGACAGATTAAATGGCCAATTATCAAATCAGAAAAAGGCTGCTATCAGTCTTCTGACAAACAATAGTTGTATGATAACTTCCGGCCCATGGAAATGCCCAAGCTTTCAGGAGGAGATGATGGCAACAACAACAACACCAACAATAATAATAATAATAATAATAATAATAATGAAAAAGTATTGGCTGCTTTGTCAGATTAATTGTGTAAATTGCCATTTACTCATTTTGATATTAAAACCAGCGAAGCGGCTGCTTTTTTTCTATGGAAATAATACATGCTTTAGTTTGGCTGCCGAATAAAACACAGTAACATCTGGCTTGTAAAGTGAGTCATGTAACACCCCCCCCCCCATTGCCCTATGTGGCATTTTGAAAATGCAGAACACATGTACAGTATAGTCATTCACAACATGCTGTAAGTTAGCGCATTAAATGCTGCTGATTCTTCTCATATAACAGAATGCTGAGCTCCCCGCATACAGATTACCTGGCAGTCGCAGTGCTCATGTTCGGTTTTAGCCAGCTGCTGAATTTATTTCATTCAGGAGAGTCCCCACAAAGATATGAATGCATGGACTGTGTGTGCATGAACACAAAACACACACTTTTGTATGCATTGTATCCTACTGAGGACTGTCCGCTCATTTCTATGGGAAAACCCTAATCCCAGCAATGACACCCCTAACCCTTACCCAGCCCAAACTGTAACCATAAGTAAGCAAACAAAATACTTTTGGCATTTGTAGTTTTTTGATTGCATTCACTGATTTTTATGAAATGTAGCCTGAAGTAGTGGGGACTGAAAAAAATCCCACGCTAGTCATGTTTTTTCAGGATTTGCTATACTTATGAGGTCCTTTGGTGCTTACAAGTACAGTGAAACCTGTACACACACACACACATGTTTGTATCCACATCTTTGTTGGGACAAATTCCTTATTTTTTAGTAGCACAGCTGAAAACCTATTTTGCTGTTTGTTGAGGGTTTTGCCCATAGACTCGGAATCTTTGTCCTCTTTATTTCTTTATTATAACCCTAGAAAGTATTATTTATCTGTTACACTCAATGTTGGATTACAGGGGAGCTGAGGGGAGCTTGGCTAGCCTGAAAAGGACCTGAGCTCCCTTGAAAGCCTCTCCAAGACATTTAAGGGGAGCTCAAAAAATTGTCCACTTTGGTATCATAGGCTATATTTTATTTTGAGTACATTAGGATTCCTGAAATAAAAAATAGTATAAAAATCTCGATATTGTGTGTTCATTCACTCATTTCGTTCCACTTTCCAAACATCTGTCTCCACTAATTAACAGGATTCCGTGTTTATTCCAGCTGTGGCCATCCATGCATGACGCCGCTGCACTGGAATTACTACATTTACGTAGCAACCTGAACACAGCATTCAGTGGGTGTGGTATTTGAATGGAAGTCGTTCGTTAAGAAAACAGGTCAGGTCGGGTTGGGGAGCATGCACTGGTACAGTGTATTGCCACACCCACCACACAACAAAAAACCTTGGGGTCGCCCTCAGGCTGACATACAGTGGTGCTTGAAAGTTAGTGAACCGTTTAAAATTTTCTGTATTTTTATATGAAAGTGACCTGATACATCATCTGATTTTCATGAAGTACTTGAAGTAAACCTAAACAAAAATTCTTATATTTGGTCATTGAATTATTATATTTTTTTCTTGAAAAAAATAATCTAATAACATATCTGCATATGGCAGAATTAAGTGAATCATTAGGATTATCATATAATTTGAAGGTGAAATCAGAGTCTGGTGTTTTCAATCAATGGGATGACAATCAGGTGTGAGTGAGAGACCCTGTTTTATTTAAAGAACCGTGATCCAGCAAAGCCTGATCACACATACAGCATGGCTTGAACAAAGGAGGTGTCTGAGGACCTCAGAAAAGAGTTATTGATGCCTATAAAGCTGGTAAAGGTTACAAGATCATCTCTAAAGAGTTTGGGCTCCACCAATCAACAGTCAGACAGCCTGGCTCACATTGGCGAATGCTGGTGTTCATGAGTCCACCATCAGGAGAACACTGAACAGCAATGGTGTGTATGGCAGCGTAGGAAGGGGAAAGCCGCTGCTCTCCCCCAAAAATATTGCTGATCATCTACAGTTTGCTAAAGAACATTTGGACAAACCAGAAGGATACTGGAAGAATGTTTGTGAAACATGGTGGTGGGAGTGTTCTGGTTTGGACCTGTTTTGCTGCATCTAGGCCTCGCCACCATTGATGGGGCAATGAATTCTGAACTACACCAGAGGATTCTAAAGGCAAATGTCAAGACATCTGTCCATGAACTAAATTTCAAGAGACAGTGGGTCCTACAGCACGACAACGATCCTAAGCACAAAAGTTGTTCTACCAAAGAATAGTTAAAGAAGAATAAAATGAATGTTCTGGAATGACCAAGTCCTGACCTTAATCCAATTGAAATGTTGTGGAAAGACCTAACGCCAGCTGTTCATTTGAGGAAAGCCACCTACATCCAAGAGTTGAAGCTGTTCTGGATGGAGGAATGGGCTAAAATTCCTGTGAGTCGATGTACAGAACTTATCAACAGTTACTGCAAACATTTAGTTGCAGTTTTTGCTGCACAAGGGGGTCACACCTAATACTGAGAGTATGATTCACTTAATTTTGCCACACATGCTATTGGATCTTTTTTTTTTTTCTGTAAATTCATGACCAAATAATTTTTGTTTCATTTGTTTACCTAGGAATCCTGCATATACCTTTGTGACTTGTTTGAAAATCGAATGATGTATTAGGTCACATTCATATAAAAATATTGGAGGTCTTAAAGGATTCACAAACTTTCAAGCACTACTGTATCTGCTGCAGCCAGGTGTTACGTGGGCGGCCCCTTGGCCTGGTTCAGCTGCGTGGGTCTTCAGTAATAAGGATCCAGTGAGCCAGATCCCTCAGGGAATTGCGGTACATGGCCATAATGCCGTAACTGACGCTCCCTTAGAATACAGGTAATGTGCCTCATTCGGGACTCCCTGAGCAAACGCTTGTTCCACATAAAGTCAAAACAAACAATGTTTTTATTCACTATTTCGGGGTGGTTTATGGATAGTCAGAATGTCAAAACGGAGACAACCCAGCTGGAGAGAGGGAGGGAGGGAGAGAGAGAGAGAGAGAAAGAGAGCAGCGAGAGAGAGTTTATTTCGCTGGTGTTAAAAACAAAGTTAAATAGATAATGCTCAGTTTTTTTATTCAAGTGATGGGTTGTTCATGAAGGGGTGTGTATGAGAAGGAGAATGACGTTACCTGTGTCCCTCTGTGTTGTGATTTTGTTTTTCATCTACTCTGATTAGACTATAAAATATTATTGCATGATTCTTATGTTGCTGTTATTGTGTCTATATGAAATGTTAGCATTAACTGCCTGCAGTAGTAATAGTTGAATGTTTCTTGCTGTAACCCTGTTATTGACTGCGCGGCCGTGCATTTATATGTATGCTCGTGCATGTGACTTGGCAAGTCGTGGTGCACACAGGAAAATAGGGCTCCTCTGAAAGTCACAGTGATTCGAACCCTGGTTACACTCGAATGGAGTTAAGGCGTAAAGACATGAAAGCACCTTGTAGTTAAAGCTAAAATAATCTGAATCTAAAGAGTTTTGTATGCTGTCTGAGGGAGATGCGATTTTTGGGTTTATACATGAAGGTCATCACATGAGAATATGGAATCTGAATCTGTTCTTTCTGCCGTGTTTTGTCTATAAAAACCACACTGATAGAAATCTATTCCTTTTTTGAGCAAATGAGGCTCTGCCGTTTTTGCCTCTTTTTACAGCTGTAAAATTGCTGAAGCAATTTAGGCTAAGTGCTTGTCTGCAAGACTGGGAATGAAGAGCTGCTGGTTTGCTGGTTTGGTGAGAGTGCCCTTCTCTGGGGGCCTGAATACCCCGATAGAGCAACTGAAAGACATACAAGGGAAAAAGCATCCCCGTCGTGAATGCACACAAGGCTTTCTAAAGATGTTGAGGTCAAAGAGCTCATTTAAACAGGACAGAACTGACATGTATTTGTCACATGTTTATCTAAATATCTTTGGGTGACTAACCCCAGCCCTAAATGGTATTATTTTCATATTAATTTGCATTTGGTCCACACTTCTAGCAAAAGTGGTGAATTTCCACCTACACAATGGATACTGTCTATACACAATTTATTGGCCAGCTAGTCAACCTTGGACCCCCAGAGGTTTTTTTCTCCCAGCTTGGCAGTTTTTGGTTCTTTTCCCTGTTGTCATCTGGCTTTCTTTCTTTGATTTCTTCCACTCCTTTTCCCTGTTTTTGTATTATTCTCTCTTAATGATGTTGTATCGCAACATACCCATGTAAAGCACACTGCGGTGACTCTTTTGCGAAAGGCGCTACAAAAAATAAATTGAATTGAATACATACCAATACGTACTTGAGACCTGCTTATTGAATCCAATCTCTGCTCATGGTTAGTAACAGTATCCTCATTTCCACTTATTTGCAGTTATTTATTTATTTATCCATATAAAAGCAAACTGGCTGCATTGTTATTGCATCTCACGTTTTAAATTTGCGGTAAATTGTTTTCCACAAGTGTGAGATTGAAATAGTGGATGTGGATCACTGGATGTGGATCACTGCGCTATCATCAAGTTATTTAAAAAATATGACAAAAAAATGGGAGCTCATCCTTCTGCTATTCTTACCTTTTCTGTCAAAAAAAAAGAGAAATTTTTTAACGGGGAAAATTTACAGATTGTTAGTTAACCTGGTATTACCCAATCGGAGGCTTTTGGCAGTGCTTAGAAAGGCTAACCTTTATGTGTTCAGAGTCAGCCTTATACAGGTATTAACTGTAAAAGTCATATTAAAATTTAAATCGCTTTTGGGGCGGCATGGTAGTGCTGTGCTTAGCACTGTGGCCTTACACCTCTAGGACCAGGGTTTGAGTTTGCATGTTTGCTGTGTGCCGTCGCTGGGTTTGAGTCATTGTGTGAGTGTTCCCTGTGATGGGTTGGAGCCCCATCCTGGGCTATTCTCTGCCTTGCACCCATAGCTTTTGGGACCCCCATAACCCCTCTTTTCATGTATTATGAGTCATGCTTTTTTTGATTATAGAATTAACAGAGCAATGCCAGTACTGCTGCTTTCTCGCTATCAAATTTGCAGAGTAAACGAAACCTGCCTGTACTCACGCAGTGGGTTTGGGAAGCCCTCCCCTTCAGCCCCAGAGCTTCTTCCCACTGAAATGTTCAGCGGCCAGTTTGTGCCTTTTCCTGTGCTCAGAGTTGGCTGCCGGTCCTGTTGCTCACTGGCAGATGATGTGGTGAGACTCCCAGACTGTGACATGCCATTAGCCTGCATTTCTTCCTGACAGCTGACAACTTTGGCCACTTGCATAAGATTGACACTCTTTGAGTGCTGCGCAGTCACTTAGCCTTGGGGCCATGGTTTAATTACCACGGAAGTTTTCATTTCCTCTACTCTGAGATTTTTTTCTGCTCTAACATTGTATAACATTACCTGTTGTGTTTGTAAAATATTTCATATTACTGTTTTAAATTTGAATCAGGCTACATTATAATGATAGTGTCTGTAAAGTACTTTGGAGCAGCTAAAGGTTTGGGAAGGGCTTGCACATACCCACACATAGCTTCACTGGACCTTTTTCTGACTCATTGGTTAAGTGTTTTGCATTCTAATTTTTCCCTGTGCCATCAAGGTCCCTTGGTCAGCTGTTTGTATTAGTGCACCTGTACACCTACCTGTTGCTTATGAATGTTCTATGATTGCATTATGAAGGTGCAGGTTATGTAAAGCTTTATTGAGTATGCAAACTATACCTTTGTTCTCTTTATCCATACTCCTTTGCTCATTGTACACCACTGTACCTAGAAAGAAGACTATATTCAGCTGCAGAATAACATTTTAATTACGCTCTCCTACTCTGTGCTTTACTCTGTCAACATATCCAACTGGCAAATGCTTGACTCTTCCCACCTTAGTTACCTGTTACCAGTGGCAGAACTAGACTTTGGCACTCGGGGTGGCCAGACCATGGCCAAGGCTATTTCGGGGGGTGCACAGACTATGACAATGAATATGTTTCTCGAACAATCAATTGCAATCGGAGTCTGTAAATGTTGAAATATTTTCATAAAGTCAATCATGCACCTGGGGTGTCCAATCAGATTTCAGGGGATCCAGTGCTACTCTGGCCTCCCCTCTGGCTCCACCCCTGCCTGTTACCAAAAAACACTTTTTTTCATGAGGAAACAGATTTGAAGTGTCCACATAGACCTGTTTCTTAACTATTAGGAGAAATATTCAGTAAATATTGATCTGGGATGGTTTTCACAGCTTAAAGCAGCAGACAAAGATGCTCAATAAATTAATGTGGTAAATTTCAAAGATGAACTGTAAGATTTCCCAAGAGGTTTACAGATCAGTGCACACGCTACTCACATCACAATGTGGCTCATTATGAGTGAATATTGTAAAAGCAAAATCATTAGGTACACTGGTTGGTGGAGGAAATCATAACATACCTCAGTTTGGTCAGCCACATATGCCCAGTGGGGCTCAGTGCTGCCAGTCAGAAGGGAAATTGTATGTTTCATACTTGTAATCAAATAGTTTTTTATTCCGATATTTTTATTAATACGTTATGTGTCTGTGTTTTTGAGGTTTTAATTTAAAAGTCTATTCTTTCTTCACGTCGGGTGGTGCAGTCCATGGTATAGGCTATTTCATCCTATTAAACCTGAAGTTGTAAATTAGCTGACATTCATGAGAATATGCATATAAAACTGCTTATTGCTATTTTAATCTAGCCTGGTATAAATAGGCTGGCTCAGCGGCTATTGCTGTTGTCTCACAGCTCGGAGGTTGAGGGTTGAGTCCTATCTTTGCACCGTGTGTGGAGTTTGCATGTTCTTTCTCTTTACATTACGCAACTGCTCCCACCTCAGGACGATGCAGGCAGATAATAGTGCCTTGTTTGTTTTACCTTGCATTGTGAAGCGAGCAGCACTTATTTTTGGCCAGCATTTCCCCCTACGTGAGGGTTTGGTGTTATTCACTGAGCCATCATGTATTTAATATAGTCCCTCAATCACATGGCTGTTCCTAATATTTTGGATGCTTAGAGTTAAGGATAGGGTTGGCATTAGGGTTGGTGTTAGCGAGGAGGTACAGGCTATAGCTAGGGTTAGTTTGGGGTTTAATACTTGGATTAGGGTGGAATGGGGGTTATAACTAGGTTCAGAGGTAGTGATGAGACATGGGTTAGGGTTAGAGAGGTGTTAGAGCACTATTATGGGATGTGGATAATGGATGTTGTTAAATATATATATATACACACACACACACACACATATATATATATATATTAGGGATGTAACGGTATTGTAAATACCGTCGTACCGCAAAAGCAAATTTTTTCGATACTACCGTGGTCACATGACTCGATAAAACGATAGGTCTTCTGAGAAAAGTTTGCTCAGGCG
>JAODKL010000040.1:26807293-26822782 GCA_026780765.1 Petrocephalus schoutedeni
CTTCCGGGATAGGCTCCGGACCCCCCGCGACCCTGAACAGGATAAGCGGGTTGGAAGATGGATGGATGGATGGAAACAATAGGGAAAAAGCATAAGAAAGAAGTACCGTTGTGCCATAATGATCTAATTGAATGCAAGCGCTTTTATGTTCTATAAATTTAACACAGGACGATTATTTATGAAGCTAGCGGCAAAATTGGGTATACAGGCATCCTCCACTTCACAAACATTCACTTTACGGCACTTCACTTTTACGAAATACCTTCATCAGCACCTGTTTTCATTAGCTGCAAGAAATCCAAAGAGTATTTTCACTTTTGCATTTGTTTATCAGCGAGTCAATTATAGGTACATGGTCATGCGCCACATTGACCACGTTGACATTTCCGTCAATGACCAACTGCAAACACGACAGATTATAACAGAGCTGAGAAATTCCTATCGTCTAATGACATTGTGGCACTGTACTTGACTTGTGTGTTTGTGGAGATGCTGATGTAAACAAACAGATTGTGCTGCCAGTTGTATAAAAGCATAGCAAACACCATTATGTACAGTACATAATACTTCATAATAATAAACAACTGTTACTGTACTATGTTTACATATTTACAGTACTTTTTATTTATATTTAGGTTATACCATATAGCCTAAATGTGAAATAGGTTATACCATCTAGGTTATATATATATATATATATATATATATATATTTATATATATATATATGTATAAATATGTTCTATGATGTTCTCACAACAGTGGCATCACCTAATGACACATTTCTCAGAACGCGACATGTGACTGAATCAATTCTGTTACCTGAAACTACACTGCAAATTAATATTTTTACTTTATGTTGTTTGTGTATTTATCATAGCATTCCCGTTCTACTATACGTCACTGTTATTTTATATGTGCTATTTGGTATTGTTTGGTAGCTATTTTTTTGGCCTGGGAATGCTCAAAATGTTTCTCACGCAAATTGATGGTAACGGCAATGGTAATGGTAATGGCTTCTTCGCTTTATGGCACTTCGGTTTACAAAAGGCTTTGTAGGAACGCTCAACTTTTGTGAAGTGGGGGATACCTGTACTGGAATCCTGAAAATCAGCAACCTGTGAGTAATTAGTGCATTTGGGAGAAAAGGTAACAAGTATTACTTTAATATGGAAGAGATGCAAATGACAGCAGTGAGGTATGTCCTCTGTTTAAATATAGTTGTTGATTGTTGGTGGGTACAGGAAGCGAGGGCTGGGACGTTTACATGCAGAGCACATTTCAATGCGGTCCTGTCGAGATGGAGGCCGCCACACTGGTGCCGTGCAAGCGCACTTCTGCTCTGCATTATTCACAGTACTATACAGACACCGAAGGGCTCCTGGGATTTGGTCATGGTCAAAGGCTGCATCACACACTGACCCTACAGCACATGTGTCCCTATGACCTCAGTCTTCATGAGAGGTGTTTTTAAGGAGGGTGATTTTATTTATGTGTAGTGCTATACATCAGGAACACACTACATGCTCTGTAATTAATCTTTTATTACTTACTTGCTATATTTAGCTTTATATAGACATGTGGTGAATACATTTGGATGTTAGCCTTAAGTGGTAAGTTGCTGCTTTAGATATAACTGAACCGTTAAATTACATCAACATTTTACCACGGGGAAAAATTAGCTTTTTCTATTCTTTTTTCAATGTGGCATTTTTTTTTGGTCATTTATGATCATGTACGAAGAAGTGCCCAGTTAATATGATAAGGGAGGCTATTGGCCTAATGGAGGAAAGTGTGTAATGGTACAAGTTGATAGAGAAAGAATCATCAATATCCTGGCTTTGCCACAGGCTGAATGTCCTAAATCATTCATTTCTGCAATCAGCCAGAGTGTAATCCAGCTTTATCACTTATGTTTATTAATGACATCCCTTTGGAAATAGTAAGAAGGAATAGGAATAAAGGAAAGCTCATCCTCACAGGATTTCATAATGCATGATGTCCATCATGTTTGGCTTATTACAACACAGGACACCGAATGTTAAAATGTTATATAATAATATTACCAGTGAGCTCGATCAGTTCTCTCTGTAATATTACCTGCATAAACCAAAAGACAGGTAATCTTTTTTAATGAGTCCAGGATGTCACCTTATTTTACAGACACTGGAACTGTATCTTTGGCATCCCCATGGATACATTCATTAAAAAAAATAATAACTGATACCCTGTTGCCTTTTACATTGTGTGAGGACTTCCATTTGTGTGTCAGTGATTATTGTGGGCTGGAAGACGCATGGGCTGGACTTAAGCATGGTTTTTTTTTAACAATATGAGGGAACTCTCCCTGTATTATTGTAGTCTACAGCTGTACTTATTTGTATGTGGGAATAATGCAACTAATGCTTAAGGTTGCAAATGCTGGGGGAGCTGGGGGAATATGGCCAGGCAATGGAGCTGAGCCGTATTACAAGCTGCCTTTTATTAATCTTATATTCTATTTTGCTGCAAGCCAGCTGTTTTTGGCAATCCTGAAAAAATAACACTTTGAAAAACACTGCTGATGACATACTTAAGACATACCTACTGTTATGTGCCCTTATTTTCCTATAAATGCTTTTAGCGGGACAAAATAAATCACTCAAAATGTATCAACAATCACCCTGGTGTTTATCTCCAGAAAGCAAACAAGCTATAAGGTTATGGGCGGTTTTTGCATTCAGAAACACATTGCATTGGGTCTCTTATATTCCTATGGAATAGGGAATAGACATTTTCAAGGTAAATTGCTCTTAGTTTAAGCTTAAAATTCAAGGTTTCATTTTCCTTATCTTGCATGAATGATGAATAGTCCCTCAGCTGATTGTATTCCCAGAAAAGAGTTTAAAATGCTAATTCGAACATAATATGCCTGTAGTTTGGCACAAAGCACATTTGCAGTTTTTAGATGCAGCCCTGATGGTGGCCTTCGTTTGTCACCAAGGGGATCCCTTAGAAGAGATAGTAGGGTACACTCGTTGGTGTCCATTGATGATGACACAGAGCCACAGAACAAAATGCTGCTAAAATCAGCAATACCTCCTGCTGGTGGCAATCATCTGAGAAGCTTATGATTTAACTTTATCTAATCATATACTGCCGACAGCCTGCAGTTCATTCAACCAAACAATTGTGGTGAGTTTTGATTGGACCTGAAGGTTCATAGACAGTCTGGCCTAAACATGACAAACTGGCTGGATCCTAGTATATTCAGGTGAAGAAATACTGAAAACAGTTGTTTAATTTAAACTTCAGTCCACAATTTTCTTTTTAAGCACATATCTGCTGTCATTCATTCAATAATACACCACTGATTACCTCCAAAAACTGGATCAACCAGTGTTTCACTAACAAATATTTCTGCTTATTATGTACATTCAAGTGAAAACTTAATGACTAACATTAGCTGATATAACCTTAACTCTCCTGTCATCATAAACTAAGACATGTCCAAGAATATGAATTTGCAGGCTATTAAAGACCAGAGGTGGTGGTCATTTGACCAAAACTTGTTTCCTTTAGGAAGAATAACATTCAGAATATCCTTCCATGGCTTTAGGCCAGGGGTGCCCAATCTTATCCGCAAAGGGCTGTTGTGTATGCAGGTTTTCGTTGCAACTCCCTAATTAGATTACTAATTAGAAGACTGATTTGCTGAAGAGTCCTCACGCCTAGGTTTGAACAGCTGACGTAAAAAGGTTATCCCAAAAACCTGCATACACACCGGCCCTTTGCGGATAAGATTGGACACCCCTGCTTTAGGCAAATTAATACAAATTCCATTAGGGACTGACAGCCAGCCTCTTAATGATCACAGACAACTCAAGATCTCAACAGCTCATAGAAAAGATGAGTGTTTTGGTCTCTGACTCCCTGGGCATTTGGCCCAGTCCAACGGACCCAAAGTAGGAGCTGACTGGATCTGTGTACAGCTTGTTCTGTGAAGGGGGTGACATTATTCCTGCCTGTGACTGTGATCAATGGCTGAGCAAGAGTTATAAAGTCGTTAATTCAACCAATTGTCATTATGAGCATTAACACATGCACCTGGTGCCCTCTGTGTAGCTACCACAGGAGCACATCCCATCCAGTGCTGTGGCCCCACCTTCTGCAGTGGCTCTTATTTATCTCCCCTGTTCATTACTGGGCTATTTATGGAACTTAACCCGGTTCAACATGGTTCACTATAAGAGTGAAAACATTTAGCATTATTTTCTGTTATGAAACAAGGACATTCTAGGTTATTATTTCACTGATGATGCAAAAGCAGACAGCAGTGCGATGAATCCTTCCCCCTCTTTTCAATCCACAGAATCTGGTGACTGCATTTCAAAAGCGCTGCCCAGAAAACAGTTTGTGTTGGCTCACAAATTGTGTTTGCACACTATCATTTTCCTCAGCAGTTGTTTTTACCGTCGTTTTTCCTCATCTGTGTCCTCATTATCTTGCAGCGAAGCTGACGACCTTATATTGCGAGACCGCAATGCCCCAGCTGCCTATTTTCAGTGCTGATTTATGAATTTAATCACTCCTGGTGCTTTTTATTGACGCTATTTTACTGGCAGTATTTATTAATCGTGCTGATTTGTAAATGATTAAAACCATCCTCATTTAATATATTTTTACTTTTACCCCATTTAATTGAAGGCATATTATTGTTCTGGACAAATCACAGCAAATACAAACACCACTACTATATTTTCAAATATATTGTCATTGCACCCATGAAGAATATGGTAATATTCTAATCTTATTATAAATTAGAATAAAACATTCATACACTACTCCAGCTTTCTCCAAAAGATGGATCTAATCTTTTATTTCCTTGGTATTACACTGACATTTAGGGCAGATTCTTTATGTGAATTATTAAGTCAAATTAAATTTTAATGGAAATCTATACTTGACGTATTGTTTTGGGGTACCAATAGAGGAAAGTTTATATATAATATAAGGCATTTTCTATATTAGATAACTGTCCACTGAATGGATATTCAAGATTGTGTGTAAGTGGATTTCAGTATGGCTGTACTTGAAACTGTTGACCACATTCACCACTGACTACTGGAGCTATTCTTTCAGACTAGAGAAGGTAATTGGTATCTAATTTATAGTCAAATGTGTAAATGTTTTTTAGAAAAGATAAGTGTTCTGTGTTGAAGCTGTGAGTCTATGTGTCATACAAAATCTCCCGATTTTGGTTCTGTATAATAGCTTATTGGACTGGGACCCGAGAACAAGTATGACTATCTTCCAGAAGGATAGAAATGAAGCCGTCTACATGCCAGAGGTGGCTTTGTTATCCATTTGCACGTCCATTCCTCATGACGCTGGTGATTTTGCTCAGCACTCCTTGGTCATGTTAGGTGATGGTTCTAAAATGCTGTAGAAATTCTTCTGTGAGTCACAAAGATCTACTTAGTGAATGAATTATAGCCAGGTATAGTTCTTTTGAGTAGACAGCAGACTTCCTAAAGTAACCACTTTTCTTAACTGGCAGTAGGACATGTAATACTGATCATAATATAAACAAATCAATTCAAAGTGCTGCATGTGGAGCCTTGCAAGGACAAAGAACAAAAACTGAAATCTGAACAATCCGAAAATCACCCCCTTGCTAGATTGGATAATAATAATTTTGGAAAAAATGACATATATTACAAAAGGAAAAATATGATGGAATAAAATTTCTAGTTTCTGTGAGTTTCTGTAATGCTATAAACCTAACAGTAGTAGAACTATCTCGCTTTATTAAAAAGTTTTCAAAGTATGTTACGAGCATAGCCTCTGCAGTGTTCATCCAGAGCTGTGGCCCCTGGCGATAGCTGCATGCTAGATTAGGCAGCTGTGGAGAGAGGGTGATTACACAGGTGTCCTAGAGGGCCCCTTCTTTTGGTCATTTAAAACAGAACATTGCCTTGTGGCAGATGGAAGTGGGGAGGCTTGCTGGTCCGATCATGGCTCAGGTTCTCCCTGTTCCTGTAATTTAGCACTGGAAGAAGCACCGGGGAATCTGAATAGTCGGCTCAGTGAAGCTGGAAGTGATCTGCAATGGAGATGGAATGCAGACAGCATTCAAATACAACAACAATAACAGTAATCTCCATCCATCCATCCATCGCACATTAAATTCATAATTAAGCGTTAATGAGGAGACCTGATTAAAGGACAGTATATCATATGCAGTATATATACAGTTAGGTCCATATATATTTGGACACTGATGCAAGTTTTGTCATTCTACATGTTTACTGAAAAATATTCAAAAGACAGTTATATAATAAATATGCTCATAAAGTGCAGACTCTCAGCTTTAATATGAGGGTACCCACATCCAAATTGGGGGAAGGGTTTACAAATTACAGCTCTTTAATATGTACCACCCTCTTTTTAAAGGGACCATAAGTAATTGGACAATTGACTCAAAAGCTATTTCATGGAGAGGTGTGGGCAAATCCATCGTTATTTCATCATCAATTAAGCAGATAAACAGTCTGGAGATGATGATGCTATGAACCCACAACATGCAGTCAAAGGAGCTCTCCATGTCGGTGAAACGGGCCATCCTTAGGCTGCGAGAACAGAAAAAAACCATAAGAGAAATTGCAAGAATATTAGGAGTAGCAAAATCTACAGTTTGGTACATTCTGGGAAAAAAAGAATGCACTGGTGAACTCAGGAACGCAAAAAGGCCTGGACGTCCACAGCAGATGATCACAGGGTCATTTCCATGGTGAAGGATAACCCCAAGTGGAGAACACTCTCCAGGAGGTAGCCATATCAATATTCAAGTCTACCATATAGAGAAGACTTCATGAAAGCAAATACGGAGGGTTCACCACAAGTTGCAATGTACTCATAAGCCTCAAGTATAGAAAGGCTAGATCGGACTTGGCTAAAAAGCATGTAGAAAAGCCAGCATAGGTCTGGAACAACATTCATTTGCAGTGAAGTGAAGTGAAGTGAAGTGAAGGTGATTAATCATCATTGTTGATGCACCACAGCACGCAACAACAAAATGTGTCCTCTGCTTTTATCCCATGTGACATTGTGACACAGCAGGGGGGCAGCTACGTGAGTGTCCGGGGAGCAGTGCTTGGGGACAGTATCTTTGTAGTATTTGATAGATGAAACAAAGATCAACCTCTACCAGAATGATGGAAAGAAAAAAATGTGGAGAAGGCATGGAACAGCTCATGATTCAGATATTATTATGTCATCTATTAAACACGGTGAAGGCAGTGTGATGCTTGGGCATGCATGGCTGCCAGTGGTACTGGGTCACTAGTGTTTACTGATGATGTGGCAGAGGACAGAAGCAGCCGGATGAATTCTGAGGTGTACAGAGACATGCTTTCTGTTCCAATCCAGCCAAATTCAGCCAAGTTGATTGGATAGCCTTTCACAATACTGATGGACAACAACCCAAAACATCCAGCGAAAGCAACCCAGGGGTTTATTAAAGCAAATAAATGGAATATTCTCCAATGGCCTAGTCAGTCACATGATCTCAACCCAAGTGAGCGCACATGTCACTTGCTGAAGACTAAACTTCAGATAGAATGACCCACAAACAAGCAGCAACTGAAAGGCGCTGCAGTAATAGCCTGACAGCATTGCAACGGGTGCAAGACTTTTTATGGACCTAACTGTAGCTTGGCCTCTGGCTTCTTCTTTTAAGCTATCTAACCACAGAACTCCATAATTAAGGCTAATTTAATGCCTGTATTTATTATTTGGAAGATGAGTGCAGACTTGTCTGGCATTCTGGCTCATTTGGCATGGGCATCACCCCAAACCTTGTTTCTGGTTGGTGTGTAGAATTAGCATTTTCTCTCTGTATTTGAAACTTATTACCTCATGCAGTGTTTGAGGTTCAGTTGAACTGGTAAGTCTCTCATGATGGAGTGTCCTGTGGCAAAGCAGTGCATTATGCACTGTCCATTCTGCGTTGTATCCTGTAGGAGGCTTTAGACAAAAGAAAATGTTTAGACAACAGAAAATGGTGCTTATATAGGGACTTCACAGTTCTCCTCTGTGCAACAACTCCAGCCTTAACATTTAAAGCAGAATTCATTTTAAAAAATGTCATATACATCATTTAAAATAAAAAATAAGAAATATACTTAAGTAATATACTGTCGCAATTGCCTTTTTGTATTTCCAAGTATATACAGCTGATTATTACACGCAACCGATTTATACATGCAATCAAAAGATACACTCAACCAGAGGTCATTCCCAGGAGACAATTTCTCAGCAAATCCTTAGCCATAGTAATATATAGCAAAACCTCAATCCCTTGGGATAAATTTATGTTTGACCATGTGAAGCCTATTTGTTTATACAAACAGTTTGAAATCCTTGGGGGTTTAAAACACCATCAGGATTTTCACTGAGAGCATAACAAAAGCACCCAAGGGGTAACTTTTCACACTATTATTTGACCCACCTTGACCTAGCTTGACCCAGCTTTATCAAGGCTACTCATGCAAATGTATCATTGGCCTTGTGAGCAATGTGGTTCTTTATTGCCAGTATTACTGACAATAGTCCAGGACCATTGATTTCTTCTCCTGTTATGACATTGCCAAGGCAGACTGTTGCCCAGGGTGACCCAGCTGGACATCTAATAATGAATTCTTGGATGGATTGATATGCTGAATGCTGCAGTGACCCAGCAGGGAGGAGCCAGGAATTCTGAGCCATTTTAATGGTGGTCAGGTGTTTCCAGTCTGGTTAGTTAAATGTTCAGTAAAACCGTGTGCAGGAGGATAAGGAAGTGAAACACAGACAATTCTCACTTTTTATTTCAGTGAAAAGATTAAACTCAATAGTGTCAATAGGAGTGTGAATTGGTGTGAGGCACAGGGATGGTGTAAATGATTTGGGGGGAGGTGAGAGGAAGACCCTTGATGCATGTGATATCGAATGATAACTGTGTAAACTAAGCTTGGTCTGTTTGTGAGGTGGAGAGCAGTAAGAGGCTGTAGTCTGACTCTTGCAGGTTCACAATGCAGGGACTTAACAGCTTTTCTGTCCTCTGTTCGTCTGTGAGCCAATAAAATCGACCGATTCCTTCCTCCAATCCCCATGTCACAAATACATTAACGAGTCATGGTAGATACATAGACTATATATAAAAATGTCTGTGAGTTACTGGTTTTCATTTTGTAGTATCAACAAACCAGTACTAGATTAAATTGAACAGGTAATGTAATGTGTTACTACTCAAGTAAAAAGAATGAACAAATATTGTAACTGCATGAAATACACAAACCATTATTTTTGATTAACACCAGTACCAGTTGAGCACTCTGTGAATGTGACTCTTTATACTCAACTGGTTGGTTGAAACAAAATCTTGATCTGGACTTTCGGAACCTGTACTACTAAATTATTTGTGCCCCATTGAGCCCCAAGTGTTTCCCAGTGTGTCTCGAAGCTGACATTCGAAATTTTATTAATTATAATTGTATACGATTTATGGAAATTGGCAGGCAATATTTCAAATACAGAAGTAGTATGGTAGTCATTTTTGTAATATGTAACAGAATCATAAGAAGATGTGGGATCTCTGCACAGAAGGGTGCAGAGTACTGGGGGACATTAGGCTGAAGGGGATGTGGGCGGTGCCTTTGCCTTTAGATTTGAAGACAGAGTGTCTCGCCACAGGCTGTCCTTAGTAGAGACTCTGCAGTACAAAAAAGATAATACCGTCTTCCTTTGTGTAAGATGACATCGCTGCTTTCAGCAGTGTCGTGCAGTGACAGGCACTCACCCGCTGAGTTGTTTTGTTTGTGGCGTGTTTCGTGTTCATGAAGATCGGTAACAAATCGGCATAAAAAGCTGTACGACTGCTAACGCCAAGACACATTCTTCTTCCCGCAAGCTTTGCTGTCAGGATTAAGAAAGTCAGGATTAGGGAGTAAATTAAGGCTTCGGCCTTCAAGGTGTGCCGCTACTGTATCCACCTCCTTTTATGAATTTCTCAGGAAAAAAAGGTTACTTGAAGTTTCTAAGCCACATCTCTCATCTTTCCTGATGTTCTCAAGGGTCCTGAAGAGTCCAATAAGTTCCGAAAAATAGCTGTGGGTCAGAAATCTGCAAAGGCAGGATGCTGGGATGCATATACAAGTAAATATATACAGTCACAAAAATACAAACTGTACACAATGTCATAAATTGAAATGAAAGACAATAGTCTCAGCTTACCATTAAGCAAGGTATCTTTGAAAGTATAAATAAAAATAAGAAAGGGAACAAAGAGCAGACTGAGACTGAGATTATAAATAAAATACAGTATAAATCACAATGGTCTCATGCATCTCTGATGACACTAATTAGAGTTTGGAATCTGGCTGTTGATGAGGCATTTAGTGTAATTATTATTATTCTGTCTCGTTGTTTACATGCTTTGTTTTAGTTTTGCAATCACTTGCTTTATAACTTGACAAAATAAATGTCTGCTGCCCATTTCAATAGTGCCTTTCAAAGCAATGTCAAGTATTATTTCCTTTGTGCAACTGAAAATAAGCCGTTCACTTTTGTACATATCTCAGTAAAATCTTGCACCACTACAAAAACAACTTTTAAAGATAGTATCTATTCAGAAAAAGGGTCAGTGCTGTTTTGTATTTGATTTTGCCTTCTATTACCAACCTTATATTTTCTTTCTCAATTAATGAACTCAGTTTCGCATCTGTGCACAAACATTTGTATACAGTAAATGTGTATGCTCATATTCAGCTCATGAGTCTGGAGAAATAGCTGTAAAAGTATTCTAAAGCAAAGCATTTATTTTATTTTTGTATTTTATTGTACTTTAAAAAAATCCATGGCTTTAACTGACACGAGGCAGGAAGTGCATCGTATGGAGACCAGGCTCAGGCTGCTCCCTTAAATGTGTCATTGCATGCATTCTCATATGAGATTTCGTGACCTTCAGGTTTGCATTAGTGGAAATCAAAATCCTCTATTAGCCTCATTTCAATTTTCTACTCCAGATAAACTGAGTGTAATCTACAAAAAAAAAATAATAATAAAGCTTTAAAAGGTTAATTATATTATGATAAGACAAGGAATATTTGGCATATGAAATATAACCTAAGGATAAAACAAGGCATGATAAAGGGAGGCACAGCTTGGAGATGGATGAACACAGCTACAGAGCCAGTCACTGGTGACTCACTTTATCACAGTGGTACAGTAGATGACTGTTTCCTGGTGAGATGTGCAGCCTGGCATGTCTGCCATCTACTTCCTAGAATTATAGCCTTCGTACTGTAAAATAAAAAACAGCAAGTTTCTTTCAAAGAGACAACATTATTTTGTTAAAGAGATAAAACACAGAATAATTAGAAAATATTTCTGTAGTCTGATTGGTATACAGGGAAACTTTTGTTGTGAGTTTCCAACTGCAAAAATCCATTTAGTGCCTATTTGAGGAGCTAATGATGGACTAGATACATTATTTATGGAATCCTGGAAGAACGTGTGTGACCTGAGAATGCTACCCAATACATCACAACAGCATCAGCTTCTGGGACATCGTTCATGTATTTTATAAATTGTTATCAATATGCTAGCAGACAGCAGTTCAAATTTGAGTGTTTATTTGTGTTTTTATTCATGTACCTGGCATTTTCATCCATAACAACACACAGCAGAGAGAAGGGTTACAATTTATATTGGCTACCGAGGATCTGAATCCATGACTTTTGCACAATGTTCTGCTTTTTGTCTTGCATACCTATATAGCTGGGCTGTTCAAATCATGGCCCCCAAGGTCCCAGCCCTGGTTTTCCAGCCTTCCTTTAACTGCCAGCCGGCTGTGAGGCATCCAGCCAATCAGAGTCAGTCATTATCATACTAACTACCTGGGGGAACTGAAAACGAGGCCTGAATTTGGAATTGGGCTCCAGATTTGAAGAGCCCTGCTATATATGTTTTTGATGTTCAGAAGGGTAAATTTACACCGTCGAAACTGAGAAAGTACCTGTCTAATCTTCAGAGGAAAGATATTTTGTAACTTTTATGGTTGAGGCAGTCACCTATGGGGCACTTTAATGTGCAATGGCAGTTTAAAAATGTTCCGCTTGCACATTATTTGCAATCGCTGAGTTGGCTTGTTTGGTAACTTAGTGTAATTGTGGTGAGTCCAAATTAAGTTATTTACAGTTCATTTATGGAGTCTTTTATCCGACATTTTCCCCAAGTATCAGGAAAAATTAACATTCATCCTGAAAAATTAGGAATATATGAATGTATTCAACCTTTATTAAAGTGAGAATGACTGCTGCCATTTTGCAGATGTGCGTATCAATTAAAGGAATTTGTCCACTAAACAGAGGTCGGGTACAACGCCTTATATCTACCCAGCGCTTGTGGTAAATGCTTACTGCTGACTCTGAATTAACCCCCCATGACTGTCCTGTTTCACTGCTCGAAGCATTACATAACAGAGGTCTATTGGGCTCCTGTGGGGGCCTGGGAGACGAGGTCACCGCTTTTTAAATCTCAGCAGTCATGCAAGTAAATTGACAAATTAGGAAATGCGCAATAACAAGTGGAATTAAGTTAGCGGGATGAGGAAAATCCAAACTGAATGGAACTGACAGTTACTTTATTGTGCATTGCCTCCCAAGGCACACCGAGGCTCTACTGTGGCCCTTTCGTTTTGAGTGCTCACCGCCTAAAGGAGACCATCTGCGTATCAGTTCAAAGGCAAATGAAACAGCGAGCGAGCAAATGGAAAGCAAACAACCTGCCTAAATTGGAAAACGCCAGTGTGGCTTGAGTCCAGTCTGACAGGAGCTGGTAGCAGTCAATAGTGAGAATAGTGAATCAGACGTGAGATGACGCCGCCTTTGTAGTCACAGGCGGCCTGGGCGCACCGGCTGGGTTTTTGATCTGAGTATCGAGACGCCAGACCGAGCGGATCAGGGTTCACTTGTGCTTGCCGCTCCGCTGGTGTCCATTTGAAGTTTGTCAGAGCTGCTCTTAGATCCTCAGGCCTTCGCCTGTCCCGGGAGAAGTTATCACAGCCCCCAGCTTAAAGAAGCCTACATGTGAGAGTTAGGCCAGAGATCAAAGAGTCACCTATGGGAAGAGTTTTTCTTTTTATGCATACCAGTGCATCTACTAGGTGGCGTCTGACATTTCCTTTCAAAATACTAAATAATTCTACTTCTGCAATTGAAAAAGAGTAATGTTTCTGTACTAATGTGTAACAATACCTTCAGGCCGGTACTGTTCTCCAACAATTGGGTCTGCTGGAAAACAATGGGCCAATGATATGTGAATCTATGTATTGTTAATATGAATATTATAATATTAGTGATGGCAGGACCATTTGCTTTTCAGCTGTAATATGCTTTTAATTGTGGCCATTCTTATAATGTGATAATAATGCAAAGTAATACATGTTGAAGACTGAATGAAAATTGCCCCCTAAATTTAAAAGTGGCAGGCAGATTCTGGTTTGCCGGTTATGCAGGAGACATGATCCCCGGCTGGAATTAGAAGGAAGCGATGCAGGAAGAATCGCTCCATGACATCTTCTTTCTTGAAGGGATGGTTACATTCATGAAATGTCGAGTTCATCACAGGGAATGAAGGTAGTTAAAATTCCTCATGAAAATTGCGACAAAGCTGCGGCGAATCATTTAATCTTGATGACTGAAATCCATTTCATCTGCACATGTCTCAGTTTGCAGCTTCCCTGCAGTACCCTGAAAATAAACACAGCTTTGGGAGCTGGGGTTGTTAAGGAGAAGATGGAATTCAGGAGGAAATCTCCTATGGGTGTTATGAGGTAGCATGGTGGTGCAGTGGGTGGGACTGCTGCTCCACACCTCCTTGGTTGGGGCTTCAAATATGCGTATGGAATTTTTGTGATACGTGCATTTTGTCTCGGGTCTCTCAGTCAAAACGCATTGAGTCAGTCTGTGAAATGCCTATAAATCAGGGGTCTCCAACTCTGGTCATGGAGAGCTGCTACCCACGAGGTTTTCTGTCCAACCTGGCTTCTGATGAGCTACAGCTGCTCTCAGGTAAATCCCAGGAACAGCTGTGGCTCATCAGAAGCCAGGTAGGTCAGAAAACCTCCTGGGTAGTAGCTCACCAGGACCGAAGTTGGAGACCCCTGCTATAAATTGTGTGTGCCCTGTGATGGATTGCCAGCCAGTCCTGGGTGTATGCCTAGTTTGTGCCCCGAGCTGCCTGGATAGGCTCCAGGCCCCCCTGTGAGCCCAAACTGGACAAAGTGCTTATAAGATGAATAGAATATCCCCATGACTCCATCACTATGTGTCTGTATTTGGTTTAGCGTCATGATTCATCAAAACAAACAGTCCATATTTGTGAGAGATATATTGTAGAGGATTCTGTCAATATGCGCCATGGATAAACTTACATGGTGCAAAACAAGATGTATGCCTGTGTATATGAATCAACTGGTAGATGTATATAAATTAAGATGTACAGCACTATATGTGCTCTATATGTATGTGTTTTATACAGATATACACATATTATGTTACAAGTATAAGCCTAACAAGAGAAGGCAGAACACAATTAAATTTACTATTTAAATTTATTTATTTATTAGAATTTTAGAAAACTATTAGTGAAAACAGAAAACATCCAAACATGGGGATGAAAAAAATACATAAAAGGAATTTAGTAATGACTCAACATTTAATATTAAAAACAAACAAAAGAAAAAACAAGTTAACAAAAAGTGGTGAACAGACGACTCACCTTTGGGGCACTGCTGTCTGGCCATAAGTGTGGTATTTTGGGGGCAATGTAATGATTTTTCCTATTGATCCAATGCAGATCTCTGGGGAGTGTTGTTCAATAATTGGCAGGTTCTCTGCTGGCTGAAATTTGCATTTAAATAGATGGAGTGCAGGTATATACCAAAGAAAAAAAATCCATTAAACTATTTACAGTTGCCCCTGACATTACTCGCATATGTGGGACTAAGGCTGTGGTAACATCACAAAGGCTCTGATGAAATGAGCTGTACTAGAGCTGCGGCTGTCCTTATATTCTCAAATGGACAATAACAAGTCATTCAAAACTCATTCACCATCATATACTAACATAACTGTGAAGATGTAGCTAAAAATAGTTGCTTGGCCCTCAGTGGCTTTCGATATAAAAACTGAAAATGGCCCTTCATGCCTGTCCTCGTGTCTGAAATGGAAGGAATATCCACTTTCTCCCTGGACTTTTCCTGATTCTCTCAGCACACTTCAGACGCTACATGGCAGGTAAGCTGTTGTAAACAAGAGCCAGAGTGCGTGTTTTCCCAGATGGATGAGTGAGCAATTAGCTGGTCTGTATTCTATTCACCGGACTAAAGGTGTTACGATATGTCCGTGTCTTTTGTTGTGCCACGCCCCTTGTTCCCCTCGTGAGAATGTTTTCCAATCGTATTCCT